>CAUDMG010002468.1:22500-77500 GCA_958450375.1 Homarus gammarus
AGAAAAGAAGAAAGAAGAAGAAAAGAATATAGTTGAAGAAAAGAATAAAGTTGAAGAAAAGAAGAATGAAGAAGAAAAGAACAAAGTTGAAAAGAAGAAAGATTTTAAGAAGGAAATAGATGTTGATAAAGAAGTTAATGAAGATGAATTAGAAGTTAATAATGAGAAGAAAGACAAAGATGAATTAGAAGTTAATGAGAAGAAAGACGAAGAAGAATTAGAAGTTGATGAGAAGAAAGACGAAGAAGAATTAAAAGTTGATGAGAAGAAAAAGGAAGAAGTTGATAAGAAAAAAAAGGAACTGGAAGTTTATAAGGAGGAAGAAGTTGATAAGGAAGAAGCTACTGAGGAGATAAAGGAAGAAGTTGAGGTAAAGGAAGAAGTTGAGGTAAAGGAAGAAGTTGAGGTAAAGGAAGAAATTGAGGAAAAGGAAGAAGTTAGTGAGAAGGAAAAGGAAGAAGTTGAGGAAAAGGAAGAAGTTGATCAGGAGGAAAAGGAAGAAGGTGAAGTTTGTTGGGATAAGGAGGAAAAGGAAGAAGGTGAAGTTTTTGGGGATAAGGAGGAAAAGGAAGAAGGTGAAGTTTTTTGGGATAAGGAGGAAAAGGAAGAAGTTGAAGTGTTTTTGGAGAAGAAGAAAGAAGAATTAGAAAATTATTATATTGAGAAGAAAGAAGAATTAGAAAATTTTTTGGAGGAGAAGAAAGAAGAATTAGACGATTTTATGGAGGCGAAGGAAGAAGAATTAGAAGTTTTTTTAAATGAGAAGAAAGAAGAATTAGACAAATACCTCCCCCAAAAAGATCTTGCAGCAGGTGAAAATGTGGGGAAGAATATTATAAAGGATGAGGAAGGCAAGGAATTTAAGGATCAAATAGAAATAGAAGGGAAAGAAAAGAAAACAAAAGAGGAAGAAAAGAAAGAGGAAGGCACCAATAAGAATGTTAAAATCAAAAAATATATAAAAAAATTAACGACATTTACTACTATCACTGAAGTAAATTAAAATTATTTACCAAATAATTCATACTTTGTATTATTGTTATAGATTGTTTTAGTAATTATTCCTAATAAATTATTCCCACATTTAAAATGGAAGAAACTTATATGTAACAATAATTTTGTGTTTGGGAGAAAAGACCTCCTCCTCATACATTACCACTGTTGAAAAATAAATTGAAAATATTTACAAAATGATTCATACTCTGTATTATTATAGATAATTTATGTTTTAGTAATTGTAAATATTCTAATAAATGATTTTCAAAATTTAAAATGAAACTTATTATGTATTTTATTGCAACCAAATGAAAATATGCATCTTTAGTAATAGTCATAAGATTTTTATTATTATTTTTATTATTATCGTGAGTTACCACATAAACTGGAGTATCATGTGTTGCTAGATAATTTAAAAACTTTAAATGATTATATGTTTTTATAGAATGGGCAACATTTTGAAACTCTAAAGTATATATAGACATTAATTTTATTTCGGTTGAAATATTAAAACATAAAAGTCTTAGCCTATCAAATATATAATAAATAAATCTTAATTGATGCAAGTTGTTTTTTTGTAAAATATTTAAGAATTTAAAATACTCCTCATTATTATAATTCATTTTTATATAAACAATAACATTTACTCAATAACATTTACTCATCTTCTTCCTCCTCCTCATTCTCATCTTCTTCTTCCTCATCCTCAGCCCCTTCATAATTATTTCTTTGATTAATATTCTCAAATTCTCCTCCTTCTGTTTCTTCAAATTCACAAACATCTGTTTCCCTTTCCAACAGGTCGGCAGTTTCCCTTTTAAACCCTCTATAAAAACAATCATTATTTGTCTCTTTGTATTCTCTAATAATTTTACTTATAGTTACAGTATACTTTTTACTTATAGCTCTCCTGATATCTTTGGATGTTTTAAGTATTTGTCTTATTTGCTGTGGTGCTGTTGAAATATTATCCATAGGAACATCTGAATAATATACACTATTTAAATAGGACAAATATAATATTAAATTGCCTTCATGAACTCCAATGAAATTTAAACCAAATGAAATTAAAGCATTAACAGGAAAAGTATTTTGTTTTTGAGTATCTACAAATGTTTCTGATTCGATATTTACTAAATTGGATCCTATACCATATATGGATTTTCCATTGGGTTTAAGTACTAAACCACTCAATGGAGTATTATTGATAATTTTCAGTTCTTTTTCTACATCAACAAAGGCTGAGGTGGTAGTGGTGGTGGTGGTAGTCTTTATAAAAGGAAAAAAATGTACTCCCAAATTAATGCGGCTCATTAGGCATTCGTATTGATATTGTGGGTCTTTGTTAGATAGGATATCCTTACATGGAAGAGGACATTTCTTGTTTCTATGAGGATCTGCGTACATTGAAACACTCCATTTGGTGGGTTGTATTAAATTTTCACCGTGAATGTCGGTTAATTCTCTTATTAATGGATCAATTAACTTCAGTTGTATAATTTTATTAATATCATCGTCGAATTCTATATTAGAAATTTTATTCACCACTTCTTTATAATGTCCACCACCCGAAAAAAGACGACACTTTACTTCCAATAAATGAACATTTAATTCTCTAAGAGAACTATCGACAATAATATATCTTTTCATTTTATTTACAGCTCCCATTTGTGAAATCTTTAATTTTAAAGAAGGTTGATAATTATTTGGGTCGCTACATTTTTTAGTAAATTGAGATAATATAGAATCCATGTATATTTTATTTTTCAATTGATTTTCTCGAACTGTCATCATAGAATTTAGGTGTTGTAGTTCATTGGGTAAACCACTATACAAATTAGTGTAGGAGTCGTCGTTGTTCTTGGAGGTAACATCAGATAGAACAGCCTCTATTATACTAATTACTTCTTCTTTTTTATTATTTATTTCCATTGTACTAAAATAAATTGAAGACTTTGGAATCACTTCTTCATTAGAATAAACTGACGTATTTCTAGTTGGAGGAGGAGATGTAAAATTAATTTCTGCTGTTGCTACTGTAGATGCTACTGATGATGTTGGTGATGGTGGGCGGTGATAAAAAGATGATTGTCTTTTAGGAATTGGAAGCGGAGATGACTTTTTATCAAGAAAACGTTTATGTTGAGGAGAAGGAGCACCACTGACAAAGTTGTTTTGGTCTGGTATTTGTTTAGTTGTCTTAATTTGTCTGTTTAACATCTTGATATAATAATCTGTCTGTGTGTAGTTTATTAATAATAATTAATGTACCTCATCATTGTTTTTATAGTAAAAATCATATTAAAAAAACCCAATTACACAAAAAAAAATGGATACCTTAACAAATACACTACCTTTATTTTATTGTTTACACTGTATGGGTTTTTATTCTTGGTTAGAAATTAAATACAACGACGACGACAAAGAAACGGTGACAACGTGTCCCAAATGTTTTTCAACCTTAGCTGTAAATTTATATATTATTAATGGAAAATTCTACGGTATTGACCACCAAGTTAACAATCAACAAATCTCTGACTTTATTAAGGATGCTTTCAATTCACAAAACACCCATTTCTCTTCTAGAGGAATCTGTGATATTAGCACTGAACTACATTCTAGAGAAAATACCATATATAGAACAAGAATCCTTACAAGTTCTTTCGAAAATGGAACATCTTAAAATTAGCCAAAATAATCAAGCAAATAATATTTCTTTTCTTTATATTTATAATGGAATTAATAATATTATTGATTATACTAATAATACATCATTTTTAAACCCCTATCTAAATTTCAATTCTATTTCTTTAGCAATAGACATATCTCAAAAAGATGGTGTTCTTTTTTTAAAACTAATTTTAGATATGAGAATTAAACAACAACAACCACACATATTTTCACCATTAATTATTTTTGGTGAAAAGCAAATTTCAGTACAAAAACTATTGAAGATAAATCGTAATATGGTTGATTATCGACGAAGTTATATATTTCTAACTGAAACTGTTAAATGTCATAAAGAAGTTTTAAGATCCTTAATAAATTGAAACCGGAAACCGGATGGAGTATGAATTATATGTTTTTGGAGGAATATTAACAATTCTCACCTTAATAAATTATACCAGATGGAGCACGAACTATAACACATACTCTACATAGCATACATTTAAGTTGGTTTTCTGAAATTTGGCGGTTTTGTAAGAATGTGCTGTAACAATTCTTACAGAGACAATGACCGCAAGAAAAAATAGCGGGATTTTCTTGTTTTTCTTCTAAACAAATGGGACAATCAAATATAATATGATGGGAATATACAGCGATTGCTTCCCTTGTTTTCAATTCCTGGAGATAGCACTCTTCACGTACTTCATTGGAGTATATTATATGTTTATAAGGTTTATGAATATAAATTAAGACAGATGATACTGGAGGAGTATTATCACATTTTAGACATAATGTTCCCATGAAAGCTTCATGAGAAGCTTTATTTAGAAATATACCATTATGTTTTACATTATACAAATAATTTTTTAGAGAATTTATAGAATAAATGGTGTTATTGGCATTGTTATCATTATTGGTTATATTTTCATAAAGATTATAACATGTTTTACAAAAAAAAGGTTTATAGGGAAGTGCTGAAAATAAATTAGTATTCCATTTAGCTTCATTCGTTTTTTTTTTTTAAATTTTTTCTTTTTTCTTTTTCTATAATATTCTAGCAATTTTTTATTTTGTAATGGATTATCAAGATATCGTTTCAAGAGATTATTTGTTTCAGTTTCAGTTTCATTCATTTGATAAAAAAAACTTATTATTTTTATTTGAGGGCTTTTATAAAAGAAATATCATCGTACTAGAAATGAATTCATACTTTTGATATTACAAATCCCATCCCACATAATAAATAATGCTTATAATAGAGAAGGATTTAAAGATATTTTACTACGTTTATAATATGAGTAAATTTGAATTTAAAAGTTATATAGATAATAATATTTTCCTAAAAATAATACCTCTCTCAGCCGGTAATAAAGAAATATTACGAGAGTGGTTAAAATATCAAGAATTGAAGAATATATTGAATGGGATGATGAATTGTTTGATTATATTTTAGGAGACGACGGTGCACATAAATGTTTACCATTTTTATGGCAACTCTACCTTGACCAATTGGTTTTGCATCGTTATTACAATACTTTATTTTGGAAGAGGAGGTGTTTATCCCAAGGAGTAACCCCGTAACCCCTAATTGGGATATGTAATAAAAAATGCTTTATGAGAAATGTACTTAATAATACATTGCAATTTAATCTTCCTCCTTATTTGTTTGTTTGATTCCCATATTTATTGGAGCTTCATCGCATAGTTTTTTTTAATTTTTCTTTTTTCTTTATCTATAATATTCTAACAATTTCTTATTTTGTAGTGGATTATCAAGGATTATCAAGAAATATTGTTTCAAGAGATTATGTATTTCAGTTTCATTCATTTGATAAATGGAATAACAAACTTATTATTTTTATTTATTGAGGGTTTATAAAAGGATATCGTAAGTAGAAATGAATTCATACTTTGATATTACAAATCCCATCCCACACATCAGAAATAATGACAGAGAAAGAGAGTTTAAAATACTTTTACGGCGTTTATAATATGAGTAAATTGGATTTTAAAAATTATGTAGATGAAAATATTTTCACAAAAATAGTACCCCCCATACCTCTCTCCGCCGGTAATAAAGAAATGATACGAGGGTGGTTAAAATATCAAGAAGTTGAAGTTGACAATGACAGTAAGCTTGAAGAATACATTGAGGAATGGGATGATCAATTGTTCGATTATATTTTCCCAGGAGAAGACGACGGTACACATAAATGTCTATCATTTTTATGGCAATTCTACCATGACAAATTGGTCTTAGGTCGTTATTACAATACAAAAGATTGGAAGAAGGAGTGTTTATCCCAAGGACTAACCCCGTAACCCCCTAATGTGGATATGTAATAAAAAATGCTTTATGAGAAATGTACTTAATAAAAATATACATACATTGCCTCCTTGTTTGTTTGTTTGATTCGCATATTTATTGGAGCTTCATCGCATAGTTTTTTTTAATTTTTCTTTTTTCTTTCTTATTTGTAGTGGGATTATCAAGGATTATCAAGAAATATTACAAACTTATTATTTTTATTTATTGAGGGTTTATAAAAGGATATCGTAAGTAGAAAAGAATTCATACTTTGATATTACAAATCCCATCCCACATCAGAAATAATGACAGAGAAAGAGAGTTTAAAATACTTTTACGGCATTTATAATATGAGTAAATTGGATTTTAAAAATTATGTAGATGAAGAAATTTTCACAAAAATAGTACCCCCAAAACCTCTCTCCGCCGGTAATAAAGAAATGATACGAGAGTGGTTAAAATATCAAGAAGTTGAAGTTGACAATGACAGTAAGCTTGAAGAATACATTGAGGAATGGGATGATCAATTGTTCGATTATATTTTCCCAGGAGTAGAAGACGACTTCAAACATCCCCCATCATGTTTATGGCAATTCTACCATGACAAATTGGTCTTAGGTTCGTTATTACAATTCAAAAGATTGGAAGAAGGAGTGTTTATTACGAGGAGTAACCCCGTTTCTTTCTTATTTGTAGTGGGATTATCAAGGATTATCAAGAAATATTACAAACTTATTATTTTTATTTATTGAGGGTTTATAAAAGGATATCGTAAGTAGAAATGAATTCATACTTTGATATTACAAATCCCATCCCACACATCAGAAATAATGACAGAGAAAGAATACTTTTACAGCATTTATAATATGAGTAAATTGGAGTTTAAAAATTATGTAGGTAAAGAAATGTTCAGAAAAAGAGTACCCCCAAAACCTCTCTCAGCAGGTAATAAAGAAATGATACGAGAGTGGTTAAAATATCAAGAAGTTGAAGTTGACAATGACAGTAAGCTTGAAGAATACATTGAGGAATGGGATGATGAATTGTTCGATTATATGTTCCCGGGAGTAGAAGAGGACTTCAAACATGACCCATCATTTATATGGCAATTCCATGACAAATTTGTCTTAGGTCGTTATTACAATACCAAAAATTGGAAGAAGGAGTGCTTATTACGAGGAGTAACCCCGTAACCCCTAATGTGGGTATGTAATAAAAAATGCTTTATGAGAAATGTATTCAAAAAAAAAATATACATACAGTACAATTTAATTTTCCTCCTTGTCCTATATTTATTTTTTATTATTTTATTAATATAAAAGTACGTATGTTTATGTAGAAAGAAATAATACCTTTCCCAACAGGGTACAATGCAGTTGAAGTCTAACATAATGTGTGAGTTTGAAATATACATTCTTGTGAAAAAACTATGTAAACCTGATTTCATAGATGATGTGAAGAAACTTATAAAAGGGGGAATTCTTTCAGTCTGTAATAAAGAAAAAATACGAGATTGGTTAAATTATCAATTAGTTGACGGAAATATTGAAGAATATATTGAGGAATGGGATGATGAATTGTTCAATTATATTTTTGGAGATGACGATTGTACTCGTAAAAAATCTTATGAAATTTTTAACCAATTAACATATGACACTATGATTCTACATCGTTATTACAATACAATAGTGTGGAAAGAGATAGAAATGGAATGCCCGCAAGAATTATTATATTACTACAATGTGTTATCTTATTAATATCCTCATCCATCCCAATTATAAAATATAAAATTTGTAATCTTCAAAAATTTATTATTTCTGTCAGTCGTCCTGTTTCTGTTTCGTTTACAGTTGTGTATATAATATTTTACAATTGAGGGAGGGAGGGAGGGAGGGAGGGAGGGAAAAAGGATGAGATGGAGGGGTTTATTGGGCTAGAATGGGCGGGGCTAAGAACGTTACAGTTACGTTTTAAAAGTTGTGGGGGGTGATGGTGCAACAGTGTACGGATATAAAGAATGGATTAACAGTTGAGAAGACATACACAAAAAGGGTATAAACAAACTTCAATATCACACCTCACCACACTTCTACATGATCGCCTGTGGCCAGTCACCTCACCTATTACTGTGCACACCGAGTAAATTTAAATTTAGTTCGTCACTAAGCCAGCTTAATATAACGTCGGCCTGTACTGTATAATGTGTCCTGGATATTTGGCTAAGTTTAAACAGGTTGGTTTCACTGTTATTTTTTAAAGTTGTGTATTCTGCAATGTTTGAAAGTTTTGTATTGGTGATATTATAATGCAGTGCGTCGTACAGTATAATACTAAATTAATATTTTATATTTCAGACTGGTCTGAACAACCCCAAACAATCAATCAGAACAATTATGGTTGCCCCACATGATGAGGGTGATCTAGTCAAATCTCTTGTGCGTATTCCGGATAGTGGCGGCCCAAAGAACTCATCGGTCGACACAATCGCTCTCAACCTGAGCAGGGTATCTACTCTGGTCGCCTCTAGGCCCGTGATAACAACGATTATACCACCCTGTCTCAATAAATCCAAGACCTTAGAGGTAAACCAGAATAGTGTCCCAAATAAGCTGGGAGGAGATGCTACGGGAATACAGAACGAGGTCCTCGAATTCTGCCATAATATAGGTAGTGCTACTGCATCGTCTACCACAGTCTCCCATAAGCGACCACTACCGGACTCCGAGAAAAATGTTGCTGGCTTAGAGCCGGGGTATAAGAAAATTTGTGTTTATCACTTAGGTGCTGCTGGCTTAGAGCCGGTACAGAATTTTTGCTTGGGCAGTATGGCTGACTTCAAACTTATAGAGGAGGTAAACACCCTGAGGAGGCAAGTGCATCTGTTTCAAACATTATTCAAGAACAAGGATCTCTTGATTTCTGTTGTCAACAAATTAGGGATTAAGTGCACCACAGGTAAACGCAAAAGATATTCAAGAACAAGGATCTCTTGATTTTTGTTGTCAAGCAATTAGGGATTAAGTGCACCAAACAATTACTTTGAAAGGGTATTTCATCAAAAAGATTTCAATACTTATACTAATGTAATATCCAAATCTTATATTCCAATAAATAATAATTGCAAATTTTATTTAGGTATAATTAACCTAATAACTAATAAAAGAAACTTCAAAAATAAATTAAAAAAATAAGACAATGCAATTCAGAATTTTTAATAAAAATAACACATTTTTACATAATAAAATCACAACTCAGTTCATCATCAGAAAATTTTATATTTGTTATATTTTTCATAATAAAAGAATGAGTAAAACATTTAAAATATTGTCTATTACTATCAGAATATTTTTTTAATACAAACCTAACTTTGGAACACCATGTTTTTTTTTCAAATTGAAATATGTCGGCGAATATCGCCTCATTTAAGAGAAGACTCAACATCTTCTGGAAATGTAACTGAGATTTTGTTGTTGTTAATGCCAATTGTATTGGTAGACAGTGAAAAACGAACAAAATGAGTTCCAATTTCATGGACCCATGAAGATGTAGTTATTTTAATATTATATGTAGTATCAATGGCAATATGTAAAGATTCCGGATACTTTACAGTAGGAACAATACTAATGAGATCGTTGAACCAACGATCATGTCCTAATGTTAATTCCCCGATTTTATTTTCAATAAAACTATTAATATGAGGATATTGCTTTACTGGGTATTTCTTCATTATTTTTCTAATTGACGTCACTTTGTTTTCCAATTGACATTTTTCTTGAAATTGTTTCCATTCTGGGATAGTGGATTTTGAAAATAACGTTTGGTAAAAAAGTTTAATGTTGTTCAATGCCAATTTGCTATTTGTAATTTTTTTACTCCAGATTAAATATTTCGCTTTGCTAGTGTCATCATTGTCAATTGTGATTTGGGCTGATATCCAAAATTGCATAATCGACATAATATCAACTTCTCTGAAATATGAACCACAATCCACCATTATTAATTTAGAGGTTTTTATAATATTATGCATCAACTCCAATGTATGGGAAGATACTGGTGTATAATCACCATTCTTTTCTTTCCATTCGCAAAAAGGAACAAATAATTGATCATTTCTATTAAAGGGAATAAATAGAAATCTATTTGGAGTGTGAGTTTTTGAATTGTCATTATATGCATAATCAATATATATTGCCGTATTTTCTATAGTAAAAGGTGTCTTAACTATTCTTGATGATACGGCTATAGTTGCTGTGGTTAAAGAGGTTAATTCTTTTACAGAGGTATGCAGACGAGAATTTAGTTTGAGTTCTTTTTCAGGATTAATAAATGTTACAAAAACACATTCTTTGAGTGTTTGAATATTTCCCTCTTCCTTAGTTTCTGTTGTTGGTTCAACAACTTTTTTTTCTTTTTTTACAGTACTTCTATTTTGTGGCCGTGTAATAATATTAAAAGATCCTAAGATATTATTGATGCGTTGAAAATCAAATTCCTTCAAAAGATTAATTTCTTTACAGTTATCTCTATCACCATTAGGATCCCTTACAGTAAGATTAGAGTTTGAGGGTTTACTGAATTCCATTGTCGATTGAATCTGGCTTATTGGAGTATGCGTCTTATGAAGTACTTCTTCGTCTAAGAGGACTTTTTTTTGTCTAGTCTCAATATTATTAATTAGATTACATATTACATCAAGGTTGTAAAGTTCATCATTTTTGTCGTCATCAAAATTCTTATACCAACTAATTCGTTCATATTGTTTGAGAAAATTGTCAATTGTTGTTAATTCCATTATAGTATATTAATTATTAGTAATACTTACTTTGTTTTACTGTTTTACTCTTTACACTTTAAAAAAAATGTATTTTAAAAGTAAAAGTGAGATTGAAGTGTATAAACGAATTATTAAAGAATTGAATAAACAAACCAACAAACTACCAATAATTGAGGTTAATAGGCGCGGTTTATTTAATTACAATAAACGTTTCGAAATTGATTTATATTTCCCCGAAATATGTTTAGGTATAGAAATTCAAGGACCAACACATTTTACTGATATTACACAAATTAATCGTGATTTTAAAAAAAAAGAGTTAGCGGAACAAATTAATCTTAAAATTCTTTATATAAGTTTAAATAAACAAAAAGGGGATGATATACGGAATTGTATTAAATATATTTTAACAAAATTGGAATAAAAAAGAGAAAGTTAGTTTATAAGAAAGTTTTTATAAATTATTCGATAAAAAAATAATGACGCCAGCGGCAACATGCAGCAATCCACAAAATATAATTTAATATACTATGAGAACTTTTATTGTGGTAATGGAATATTAGATTTAGCAGATTCGTATATTAAACCACTAATGGGGTATGTATCGGATTATTTTGGTAAAGATTTTGAAAATCCGAAACAACAAAATGTTGAAACACAGGTAAAGCTTTGGAGGTATTCACTTTTGAATGACAATTCATCTATTAATTCAGATATGGACGAATCAATTATCGATGTTATAATTACTAAAAAACATAACAGTTGTTATAAATGTGGGAAAAAATGCAAAAACTTGCGGCTATTACAAGCTTCAACCTATTGTAGACTTGCTGATGAATTAATAGAAACCCATCATTATTGTGATGAATGTATAAAATAAAAAAATAAAAAAATGAGTAGCAAGATATTTTATAGTAATTATCCTGAAACTTTTTCTATTATCGTTAAACAGAAATATCCTCTAATTACATATACATCATCTGTTTACCCTATAAATGATTTTAAACAGAAAGATTACTTTAATACCCTATGTTTAGAAGATAGGGGAAAAAGAATATATTCCCTTTTTCAATATCACATTATATGGTATATTGATATCCCAACATTAATATGTCCCATAAAATTTCAATCACTTTTGTCTATTAGTAGCAAAATTTTTTTCAGGTTTAGTAAAAATCCTAAATCTCCTCTTCCATTTCCTAGTAAAGAAAAATGTGTATTACTTATGTTAAAAAATGTTTTCCGTCAATCAGTTCTCTTACAACAACTAATTCCTCAATTTATTATTTTTTGTAGAAATAATACCTATTGTGTTATAGATGATAAACAAATTGAGGAACAATCAAATTTACCTATTTTAGAGAAAAAATCAATTCTGTCACCTCCTTTGAGTATATTTGATGTACGTCTCGTTGACATTCTTTACTAAGCAACACACAGTAAGCGAGCTAAGAATCCCACAGCCCGCCCATAAGTGTATATTTAGTTACCGACCTTATAATATCTTAATAATAATGGAGAATCCACATACTGTTAATGAACAGGAACAAGAAGAGGAACAACAGGAACAAGAAGAGGAACAGGAAAATTATCATCAACTAGATACTTATGATTTTCAACATTTTTTTTTACAACAGCAGCAACAACAGCAGCAACTACAGTATCAGCAGCAATTGTTTCAGGATGAAGAGGAAAAGAAACAAGAACAAGAACATGAGGAAGAAAAGAAACGACAAGAACAAGAAGAGGAGGAAAAGAAACGACAAGAACAAGAAAAGGAAAATGAAATGCAAAAACAACAGCAACAGCGGCAGACTGAGATATTCGAATTAATTGAAGAAGGTAGAAATTTTCCTCTCCATCAACCTCCTCCCGATCAACCTCCTCCTCCTCCCTATCAACTACCCCCTCCTCCATATCAGCCTTATTCCCAAGTTTGGTCAATATTGAAGGATGTTCATATAAATGGATTTTCCATTTTTGTTTCTCATCTTGAAGAGGTATTTAATGCACCTTTACTTCAAGATACATATTTAAATTTATGTTTAACCTATTTGCGTTATCCAGGATTCAATTATCATAAACTTAGAGAATTTAATATTTTATCTTACAACAGTTTTGGTGAATATATTTATGGACACCCAACTGCGAAATTTGATAACATGGGTAATAGGATTTATAAAGTTGGTTCTGTTATAAAAATTAATAAAATGCCTGTTATGGCTAGTATTGTTGCATCTAATACTAAAAACAAAAAATTTATTAGTGTGAGAAGTTGTGAATGTATACTTCAGGAGTATGTAATTGCCTCAAATTATTTTCAATACATAAAAAACTATTAATTTTTTAATTTTTATATGGTAAAATATAAGAAAGGCTTCTTTCAATTTTTTAATTAATATTACAATATATGTTGGTAAAATATAAGAAAGGCTTCTTTCAATTGTTTAATTAATATTACAATATATGTTAAATAAAATTAACAACAAAATTCAGTTTTTTTCATACATACTTCATTAAAATATAATATTGGGAGACAGTACAATCTATCAACTACGAAAGTTTTTCATACATACTTTATTAAAATTTAGTATATTAAAATTTGGTATTGGGAGACAGTACAATCTATCAACTACGAAAGAATTGTCTATCTGGTCAGCTTCATAAACCTGTAGGGTATCTTCTTCCCCTCCTAGCTTGATGCTGATGTCCACATTGGGCCTAATTCAGCAGTTCCATATAAAATGTCTGTTATGGCAGCTAGTATTGTTGGGTCATCCACCACCAATATCTGAGTCAGCAACAGCACCACCAGTATTAGAGCTCTGTTCAGCAGAATTATTAGAACCAGTTCCAGTCCCTCCTCTCTGTTCAGCAGCAGTATCATTTTAGAAATTTTATAATAGTAATGGGTAAAATTGGTGAAAATTAATAAATTCTAAATTTACTGTTATCAAAACTATTAATTTATATATTGTAACAAAGCTTTCTTCTAAATTTTATTATTATAGATTACAGTTAAAATAAAATTAAAAAAAATGTATTTCTTCATAAATATTAGTACAACTGAAAGTGAAAGAATACCTTATCTGGACCTGGTATTGGGCCTAATTGTGCCACCCGTTCAAACTGTGATCAACAGGTACAGATAAACCAGTAGCGTTAATAATTTGTTCCAAAGCAGAATTTCCACATAGGGGTAGATTTCCAGCAAGATTTTTTTTTTTTTTTCCCTTTTTGCCATTACATTTTTTACAAAATTGGGCCCGGGGGTGGTAAAATAATTTTTACCACCACCAATATCCGAGTCAGCAAGAGAACCACCAATATTAGAGCTTTTTTCAGCAGTTCCTGAGTCAGCAATGGCACCACCCTCAAAGCTCTGTTCAGCAGTAGCAGCAACAGCACCATCAGTATCAGAGCTCTTATCACCAGTTCCTGAATCAGTAACGGCACCACCCTCAGAGCTCAGTTCAGAAGCAGCAGAACCAGTGTCCAAGTCAGAGCCCTGTTCAACAGTAGTAACACAGTCAGTTTCTATTTCTGTAGGGG
Organism: Homarus gammarus; assembly: GCA_958450375.1. NCBI lineage: Eukaryota > Metazoa > Arthropoda > Malacostraca > Decapoda > Nephropidae > Homarus > Homarus gammarus. Next base: position 36,798 of record CAUDMG010002468.1, read on the forward strand.
GCAGTTGAAGAGGAATGGAATCCTTTTCCTTAAAGTGATTCTCCATGTTACCTGAAAAATTTTATTATACTGTAAACAAACTTTAATAATAAATTTTAACAATCTTAATTTAGAATTAAAACTTATATTATTATATACCTACAATATTACACTACACTACCACGGAACAGGGCTTTTATGTGTAAAGTGGTGGTGGGATGGGACCATATTTATACTAAAGCCACTGTGTGACCACACCGGAACTGAGTTGGTGGTTAGGTTTTATAATACTACGAAGGAGCAAACAATTTTACATTACCTTTATAAAAAACATTTAAAAATTAAAAAATACTATATAATGGTTAAGAATACTACTCTCATAAGCACTAAAAATATCAATACTACTACTACCACAAATATGCTGAATAACACATTATTTCCCCTTCCAGAAATAAGTTTTGTTGCCAAAAAAGACTCCTTGGACTCTACTCTAATTCGTGAACGATTAAAAAAACAGAAAGGAAAAAAATGTTCTTTTTCCTTAGGCAATGAAATTAAACATTTAGGTTCCGGTTCCTATGGTAAAGTAAAGATTGTAGCAGTTCCTATGAAAGAAATTTTAGATCCACATCTTCCAAGAAAATGGAAAAAATTCCGACATTATTATCCCTGGACAACTGAATTTTTAAAGAAAAACTCAGAACTAACTAAACAATTTCGGGGAACTCATTTAGTTGCCAGAAAATATTTCTACGATGAAAAAGATCAGTTACGTGAATTATATAATATTAGTCGACTATCATCTACTTTATGTAAAGAAATATTCGTTCAAATATATCGCGCAATTAAAAATCATAGCATATCCAAAGTATTACATAATCCCAGTGGTGAAATAATAAGCGAAAAAAGTTCGCCATATGTTCCTTTGAGTGTTAATGAAATAAAATATAAAACAAGATTCACTAATGACACACACTTAAGTTTTATAGATATGGAGTATTTACACCCTCCTGATTGGGTCATTTTAAAAAAGGCAGTGAAAACCTATTCTCTTATGTATAAACGTAAGCATTTCTTAAATCAAGTCGCTAGAGAATTAATTCGTGTTCAATTACAAATTGCTCGAGATTGTTTGGGTGGTACATATTATGATATACATCCTTATAATGTGTTCATTAACTTATCTTCAACACCATTGAAGGTAAAGTTTATTGATTTGGGGGGATTATATATTCCTTCAGAAAAAGCATTTATTCTTCCTCCCAAAACTCCTTTAAGGAGACCCCAAAAACAAAAAAGAGACGGCTTTTCACAATTTCCACCAACATTAATTATACCCAATAAAATAATGAAAACAAGAAGTACTATACTACCACTATTACCATCACCATCATCACCGTTATCACAATCTCCATCTCTACCAAAAATTATTAATGTAATTCCGACTAGTTCTTATGTAGAGGATAATTTATCTGACCCATTTAACTATACCAAGGGGAGTGAGAAAATAAAGACTTATTACTCTAATAAATATTTCGTTATACCTTTTAATAGAAAAATAAAGAGACAACAAACTAATAAAAGGAAAAGGTTGTCAAGAGAAAATGTACTTATTTATCCAGCATTTTATGGTATAGTAACAGTTATAAATATGTGTAGTAATTTGCTACCAGTAAAAGATATTACTTCCGATAATACAAAAAACAATTCTGAAATTTATACAACTGTCACTGTCAATAATACACCAACCACCGATATACCCATAAGAAGAAAATGGTATAATATGTTACTGCAGATAATTAGAGCTTATAATAAAGAGAATATTGCCGATAATCAACAACAACGTTTATCTCTATCAATGCTATTTAAAGATCTCCAGAAACAAGAAAATATTATAGAATTCTTAAATAAGAATTCTGAAATTATAGATACATTGAAACTATAAGGTTTTACACATTTTATTTACAAAATATTTTTCTGGTATCAGCTAAAATATTATTTATGTTTGGATATTCTTGATGTTTTTTTAAAATATCAACCAATTTCATCCCCACAATATCTACATTATCATTATGATTTAGTATTTCAACTGTAGTAGAATTTGAAGATAACCAATTTTCATGACATTCGTGCAAATTATTTAAATATAATAATGATATATTTTGTTCTCCCTTTCTTTGTCTTTTTCCTATTCGTTGAAAACAAATTTTGGGTTGACATTTCAAATAAATATTTAAGTTTGAATGGCAATATGGTTTTAATTGTTCATAGGCGTGTTCGTAAATTGTCTTTTCTGTATCAGATATTTTTTCTTCTCGATTTAATGAGTCGACAAAACACAATCCACTATGTATTGATCTTTCCATTATAATAATACGTTTGTTCTTGTTCATATTTTTCATATACATATTAAAATATGCCGGCATAAATGTAATTAAAATCATAAATTGAAAAATAGAAGCCCACTTTTTAGGATCTTCATACATTAAATTTAAAAGATTTCCCCAAACTCCAAGAGGTTCACCAATAAATTCAAAATATGTTGGAGAAAGTTTTTCCTTTAAATAGGAAATCAAAGTTGATTTCCCACTTCCAATGTTTCCTTCTATGTTGATTATAAACGGTTGGGATGAATCCATCTGTTTTAATAGACATGCCATGATTGAAAAATGTGTACAATGAAAAAAGAAACGCGGGTAGAACATTAAATTCTTTTAAAAATATTTTTTTTATATATATATTATATGGTTTAGAAAAAATTCAAGTTATACTTATGCATCACCCCTCCTCAATTTATAATGTCAGAAAGAGAAAATATTTTCAATTTTATTTTTAAAGAAACTAGATTGTTAAAACCCGCAGGGCATGATTATTTACATTTAAAACAAGTATTTGAGGATTGGATGAGTCATGAGACTCAAATAATTTTTCGGAAATATGAAAAAAAAAATACATTAAAATGGGTCAGGAACAGATTATTTCCTATAAATAATGAAAAGGTAAAAGATTATCTTTACTCCAATGGATTCGGGATTGAATTTTTCTCTAAAGATATATTTAATATAGAATATTATAAACTCATTTTTCCGCCAAAATGGAGTGTTATTGAAAATTCTCTTAATTGTAGTAATTATATAATTTGTGATCCATTATGTATTCCTAAAATAAGTATTTATTTAGGGAGATTAGTATTTGATTGTCATCCGTTCAGAGAAAATTGTCTTTATGGAAAATCATTCATAATCTCCAGCCCTCTTGAATATTCTATAAATACGGAAAAAGAAATTTATAAAACGAGTTTATTACCTAGCTTAGAAACACTTTGTAAATCCACAATTATCTCATACAAAAACGGCATTCACAAAAATATTATTAGTTTACAAAATATACCACAAATTATTTACAAGGGAATAATAGATGTGATGTTAGAGAGAGAACTTGAATTGTCTTCTATTGAACTTTCTTCTCTTTATTCAATACATCCTCATGAACTTTCATCGTGGAAAGATTGTTCAATCTGTTTAGAAAATATAAGATCTTCGACCGGTATCGAACGAGCTATAAGAGATATATTAAAAAGACAAAGAAATAAGAAATATATTAATCTCTTAATAAAACAAAAAACTTTTGTTATAGACGATATAAAAGTTTTTACATTTCTCGAGGAGAATGGTTTTCGTATATATAAAAATGAAAGGGATTGGGGTATTAATAAAGAAGGAATTATATTTCAAACTGTAGTTTTTCCAATGGGCTGGGTTTTTAGAAAAAATCCTTTAAAATATAATAGTTATATTATATATAACCCACAAAAAGAGGCTACTGTTGAGGGTTTTTTAAAATAAATAATTTTCTTAATATCTGTGGATATGGTTCTCGATTAATGACGCAATATGAAATAAAAAGATTAATTAGTGCCCATTATTCTCCTGTAGTTTTGTATAATTCTGCTCATTTAAAATATATATCAAATTTTATAAAAATTATTAATTTAAGAAATCATGCAGCATTATATTCTATAAGTCAAATAAAACTTACAAAAAAAAATTTTTTACTTGAAGGGAGAGATTAATTGGGATAAGTATATATACCAATGTTTAATTATCTTTGTTCCACTAAGAAAATGCAAGAGGAAAGTCATCGGCGTCGTAGTCGTCTCATTAAAAAGCAACATCTTCGTCGGAAAACTAGTATTAACTTTCCTTCTACACAAAATCTCCAGTCTTCCCTTCTGATAAACAAAGTGGAGGATAAAACTGTAAAGGAGAAAATAAAAATAAAAAATGAGGAGAAGGAGGAAGATAAGGAGGAATATGAGAAAAAAGGAGGAGATAGAAGCTGAAATAATTAGTTATTATTAAAGGTTCAGTAGTATATTATTATCTATCCTCACCCATAATATCTAAAATAGCTAAGTTTATTTTATAACAATACATTTTTATGTACCTTTATCCAGTTTTATGTACTTTTTAATATTTTATGTACCAAGAGTACATAATAGCTGTGTCCTATTATTTACCGAGGTATATTCACATTTGGGGGTATAAAAATAAAAGATAAGATTTGGTATTTTAATAATACTTGTACAACCGGTCGAAGACTTAATACCCGGAGATAAACAAGGAATGGATAGTTTTTTCTATCAGGCGGCACATTAAGACAGTGAGTGAGTGTAGTTGACATATATAACCGGCTAGTCCATTTTTAAGTAAATGGCATTGATTTCTCACGAAACCAAATGTAAATACAAACGAAACTAAACATAAATACAAACTCTGTATTATATGTAATAAGGTTATCAAAAAAAGTTCTTCAAATACCATTTTAATAGTCATTTTAAAATCCTATAAGTATAAAATATAATTCTTGCCGCACAGCCAAGGAGGAGGGAGGAGTTACCTTCTGCCTATATAAGTGTCCTCTCTCCATTCAACAGCACACACACGCCAGTCGCAGTCGGGAGCAGTCGAAATCAGGAGCAGTAAGAGCCAGCGCAGAACGAAGTGGAAGCGGAGAAGGATCAGTCACAGCTGATTGGCTAGTACTGGACCAATCCCACCTTCCCACGTACCCTGGAAAACCCCAGCTCCTATCCTCATTTTCCTTCTGACAATTCTGTTGATTCGATTGACACATTGAGCCTCTCCCACAGTATCGGACCTCCCTTAGGAACCCCGATGCTGCTGAGGGGCTTGGTGTGAAGAAAGAGTCTTCAGTAAGTTTTCAGACCTTTTTCTTCGACTTTAACCTTTATCTTCCGTGTCGTGAAAGGACCTATTCCCCTGTCAGCTGACGTACAGGGGAGTATTCGTCCGGAAACGCCCTCTGTCCCCACACCTCGCTAGTGCGGGTTTGTGTGAAGGGTGGAGGGACAGCACAGCCTGCCAATTCGCCTGGGGACCTCTGTGATAGTGCAGGGTCTCCCCTACGTGAGGGGCGCAGGAAATTAGGGACTTTTAGGGGAGATCTTCATAAATCTCCATTTCCAACATTCGACATGCCTTCCATTAAAATTAAAGTGGACCGAAATATCCAACCGTGCACGGACCTCGCCTCGCTCATTTTCCAGCTGACATGTATATTTCAGATCCGATCCTTCACTAATGATGACACTATCAAGATATTTGTGCAAACTGATGAAGATGCCGACCTGTTCCACTCCCCAGCAATGTACAACAAACTAAAAAACAATGGCCTAACAGTCCTGAGCTCACCAGAATACCGGGCAAAGTGCACCCTCATATGTAGGAAAATTATCCCTCATATACTGGACAACCCAAACCTATTGACTGAACTAAATTCACAAAACACCCCCCAAATGACATATGCAGCCCGGATGGGAACTCTCCCGATGTTAAAAATCACTACGGCTACTCAAACTGACGCCATAACATTAAAATCATACGGAATAAAAATCGGCAGCAATATTATCCCTTCACGAGACATAGAATTCCAACACTTTATACAGGTCCACCAATGCTTCAACTGTTACCAATTCGGCCACAACACCAACAGATGCAGTAACACTATAACTTGCTCAAAGTGTGCCAATCAAGGCCACTCATACCGAAACTGTACTGCCACGGTAACTAAATGCTGCAATTGTAAAGGCCCTCACGCTGCCATCAGCAACAAATGCAAAATCAGGCTCAACAATAGCACAACACCACTCCCTCCCCGCCAACCTTCACCTCCTACAGCACCTCCCACAGCACTACCTCCACCTCCCCACCACTCACTCCCTACTGCCACGACCCTCCCCACCCGCACTTGCTGGACCAACAACGTGACCGCCCCCATACCATCCCCCGACATGAATGCAAAAATCACCACCATCATACTTCTGGCACATACGCTAAGCAACGGAAACAGGTCTCTTTTTCTGAAGCTAGCAACTGATGGTTTGAAGGCGAACGGCCTCCCTACCATACTCATTCCTGATTCCTTCAGAACCGGTCCCGACCTCATCTTCCCCACTGCCCCCATCTCCGACCGGACCAGCATGCCACCCCCTCCCCCCAGAGAAACCACTGCAATCTCCGTCTGCCCCTCCACTTCTGTCATGCCCACACCTGACTTATCTACTTCTATCTCACCCCCCAGAGTAATCAGTCCAAAACCTCCCGGCCCCTCCACCTTGACCTTGCCAACACCTGACTTTTCCCGCACGACTACGATGACCTCCCGGACCACAAAACCCCGAACCAAACCCAATCTTCCCCTGACACCTCAGACTCCCAAGAATAAAATGGCAGCCCATCCCCCCACAGAACTGGTGGTCAAGACCACAAGACCTAAGAGGAAGAACACCTCCCCCCTTTCTTCCTACACACATGACAGCAAAAGAATTATAAAATACACTCATCCAACTAAATCTATAATTAAAGTAAATCTATTCGGCACTACCCCTAAGAAAACAGGAAACAACCCCGTCACGAACCTAGCACGCTCCACTCCTCCTCCCGACTCCCCCACACACACAGTCACGTAACCGCCCATCCCTCACCTGCATACACCACACTCAGACCTCGCTCACAGTCACTCGACAAGTTAGACCTCATCCCTGCACCCCAGAATTTCAATCTCATATAAGTAACAATTATACAACATGATCACCATTATGCAATACAACTGTAGAGCATATCACTCAAACAGACACGCCATCTCTCTCCTCATACAAGAACACAACCCAGACATCCTCCTCCTCAACTCAACACTCACAGACACCAAAATCAAGCACTTCGGCTACACGAGCAGACAATCACCCCACGAACTATACGAGGGCGTTGCAATCCTTATCAGATCCTCCTTGAAACACGAATTCATCACCAACTTTGCCTTCAAACACTTCCTGGCCGCCAAGATCGACACTCAACACGGACAAATTATCATCTGCACAACATACTCGAGACCTAACACGCGTATCCCCTTCACAGACCTAAACTCCATCTTTAACAACTCACACCTACCTGTAATACTAATGGGCGACCTCAATGCACACCACACCGCATTCCAACACAACTACATCGACCCCCTTGGCCAACAACTACACGCTTTGGTCACTCACAAAAACCTTCACCACATTGGCCCTTTCTTCCCCACATTCTACGCTGCTGGCAGAAAAGGCACTCCAGACATCGTCATCACCAACACCCCTGCCCTCCAATTTCAGCACTACATCACTCCCGGCCCCCTATCAGGCTCAGACCACATTCCCATCACTCTTCACCTCTCCAACAATCCCATACTCCTCCCAACAGCCTCACCTCAATACCAGTATCAACACGCAGATTGGGATGCCTTCAAAACCACACTCTCTGAACAGCAATACACACTCAACCTCGAACACCAACCCACTAGGATGATTGAGGAAACCTGGACTCACCTTTTCAACACTATCACCGCCATAGCAGATACCCACATTCCTAAACACCGGTTCAAGAGGAAATACTCCTTCTCACCCTCCATAAGAACCCAACGCCTACTTCACTGCTACAGGACCCGATTTGAACTTAACAAACTTAACCTAGCACCAGTTTACACAGACATCACCACACTAAGAACACACATCATCCACAGTCTCCTTCAAGACCATAATGTTCACTGGGCAAAACTCGTAGAGGCTGCCCAGGAACACAGAACACATAACCCCCGAGAGTTTTGGCAAAGGATCGCCAAGCTGCAAGGAACTGCAAGACCCCTCTTTGATCACCTGCTAGTTAATGGTAGGAAAATCAAAGAGCCAGCCGACGTAGCACAAACACTAAAACAACACTGGGAACACATTTTCCACCCACACCCCCCCACACAACAAAGGTACATCTTAAACCACATAAACAACATCACCACACACATGCAAACACTTCACGACAGAACGACTCCTGACGACACAATAGATACCTCCACTCTCACACAGGACCACACCCTCACTGCTCCTTTCACCCCAACAGAAGTCAAACAAGCACTGGACAAAACCAAAAAGAAAACACCGGGTGACAGCAAGATTGGTCAAGCAATCCTGAAGCACCTCCCCGCAGAAACAATCACAGCCATTACATACCTATACAACACCCAACTGGCCACAGGTTACTTCCCAAAACTCTTTAAGACAGCCACAGCCGTCATGATACCGAAACCAAATAAAAACCCAACAGATCCTCAAAACTACAGACCAATCAGCATATTAGAAATCTTAGGAAAAACCTTTGAAAGATTATACAACACCCGCCTCAGATACCATCTTGAGGATGAACAACTACTGTCATATAAGCAGTTCGGTTTCAGAGCACACCACTCAACCCAGGACGCACTTAATATCATGACCAATTACCTCCACATGAACAAAGATGCATACAAGATAGCACTCATCACAAAAGATGTACAAAAAGCATTCGACACAGTTTGGCACGAAGGATTAAAATACAAGATATGCACTAATTTTAACCTCCCTCATAAATCACAACAATTACTTTGCAATTTCCTAACTGACAGAAAAATGAGAATAAAAGTCACTTCTGCCTTCTCTGACCACTTCACACTGCACGCAGGAGTCCCACAAGGATCAGTCCTGTCCCCAACACTATACATTCTTTATACAAATGACTTACCCGACCCCTTACACATTGACTCTCTGACAATACAGTACGCCGACGATGTAACCCAACTAATCAGACACAGAACTCTTGACCACCTAACAGACAAAGCACACAGGGAACTAGAACAGGTTACACATTGGGAACTCCGGTGGCGAATCCAAACCAACCCAAACAAAGCACAGATCACCTACTTCGGCACCAAAAGACGACAACCGCGTCACATTTACCTAAACCCCTACATCGCCTACCCTTCACCTATAACTATCAAACGAACAAACACAATCCTTGGAGTCACTTTCAACGACACCCTCACCATGACACCACACACCAAAATGAAAGCTGTGATCGCAAACAAGACACTCGGGAAACTATACAGATTCAGAACCGCATCAATCAAAACCAAAACGCACCTATTCAAAGCCCTCATACGCCCACTATTGACTTATGCACCCAACACACTCCAGCTAGCACCACCAACAAGCGCCAAGAAACTTCAAGTCATACAAAACAAAGCACTAAGATTCATCCATAACACACACTGGTCATCCTTCACCCGAAATAGTTATCTACATGAACTCAGCTCCCTTCCCCCACTTAACATCTACTGGAGACACCTAGGTGACAAGCAAATAGAAACTCTCCTCACTAATTACCCTCAATGGCAGGATTATTTTGACAACATCATACTCCCACGTAGATTCAGAGACAGAAACCCCTCCATACTAAACAGACCAAACACTCCCCTCCCACCTCCCTTGTATTAGTAACCACACCCAACAATTTCCCCCCAAATTAAACCTAACCTCTCCTTAACCCTCACCCTAACCTAACCCAATCAACCTAACCTAACCTCTTCTCAACCCCACACCCAATGATTCCCACCCAACCTAACCAAACTCCCCCCCTCACTCCAAACCCCACGCCACCAACTCAAACTCAAGACCACTCCGACAAAAAAAAAAAAAAAAAAAAAAAAAAAAAAAAAAAAAAACTAATCCACTTACCCTGCACTAACACTCCCCCCCCCCAAAAAAAAAAAAAAAAAAAAAAAAAAAAAAAAAAAAAACACCTAACAATCCCCCCAAAATACAAACCTAACATACCCACCATTACTAGCAACCCCACACAAAATAAAAAATAATCATTCTACCACTTACTAACCACACCCTATTACTCCTCCCAAAATAAAAACCTAACACACCCAGCCGTTACTAGCAATCCCACACAAAATAAAAAATAACCATTCTACCATTAACTAATCACACCCTATTACTCCTCCCAAAACAAATACCTAACTTACCCATCCCATACTAACTCGGATGACATGTATGTTTCCCTCAGCCAACAAGGTCGAGGAGAATGTTTCCAACTCGGTTTTATGGGCACCCCTCTTAGCCAATAAGGTCGGAGAGGTGTACCTAAAAACGGTACCATTAACGGATGAAATGAACGCCTCCCTTAGCTAATAAGGTCGGGGAGGGGTGCATTGTTCCTGTACAAAAACCCTCTCCCTCAATAATGGGACCAGAATTCACAATACCTGCAATTGCAGAAGTCCTTTACAAGTAAAGGAAAGAATGATTGCAAATTAACCAAACTCTGCCAACCACCAACAAAACCTATAATCCTCCCAAAAGAAAAACTTAACCCACCCAACCTTACTCACAATCCCTCCCAAAAAAAAAAAAAAAAAAAAAAAAAAAAAAAAAAAAAAATGCTACTCTCCATCCAATCACTAACCGACACCTTCAATCCTCCCAAAAGAAAAACTTAACCCACCCAACCTTACTCACAATCCCTCCTAAAAAAAAAAAAAAAAAAAAAAAAAAAAAAAAAAAAAGATGCTACTCTCCATCCAATCACTAACCAACACCTTCAATCCTCCCAAGAGAAAAACTTAATATACCCGACCTTTCTAACAAGCCCCACCGACCCGCCTAAAAAAAAAAAAAAAAAAAAAAAAAAAAAAAAAAAAAAACAACAACTATGACTCAATACAACTATTCATTAGCAACACAAATCATATCACACCTAAGGAATCCTTCCAAACTATAAATAACCCAACAACCTCCTAAGCCCCCCTCTCCTCTCCTCGCCTCCCCTCTCCTCTCCGCTCCTCCCCCCTCCTCCCGTCATCCGAACCATACCTGACCTTATAATAATTATCCTAACCCTCCCCCTCTCCTCTTACTACATTTCCACGCAAAAGCATACACACTCACACAACAACCCCCCTTAAGTAATTCTAATTCACCTCAAATCAACATACAACCTCCACCCCCGCCAATCCCCAAGCACAAACTCTCCCCCCCTCCCACAGCCAATCCGAACACATCTCCCCCCCAGCCAGACGAAGCCTCTCATAAGATCACAACTCTCCAAAACCAAACTAAACATACCCAACCTCTATGCCAGCAACTGTCAACATTATCGACCTAACTCAAGACTGAAACCAAACAACCTATATCTCACTCTCATCTCTGTTCACAATTTGACAAAGCTCAAATCTGTCCCCTTCTATTACTAAATAATTCTCCTACGATACACTCATCCTTCCTTACTACGAATACTTTGACATTTCAAGCTCAAAGATTCAAAACTCTTCCTCTAACTCTCTCCATTTCTCTCTGACATAGCTGAAAGATCCATAACTCTCAGAAGCAAATCAAAACTTACCCAACGTCTGTGACATCCAATTCTAATAAAATCGATCTACCTCAAGACTGAAACCATTCAGCCTATCTCTCATTCTCGTCTCCGTTCATAATTTGACAAAAAAGCTCAAATCTGTCTGCTGCTATTACTAAAAACTCTCCTACGATACGCTCATCCTTCCTTACTATGAATACTTTGACATTTCAAGTTCAAAGATTCAAAACCCTTCCTCCAACTCGCTCTGCTCCTCTTTGACATAGCTCAAAGACTTTACCTTCTTCTTTCTCCAAACAACCCTACGACTAGCAAATTTTCATGTTTTCACCTTCTCTGTTAATTTGTTCGTGTGTGGCTTGTGCGTCCGTCCACCTGCGCTTCTCGGCTTGCGCCGCAGCCGTGGCGGGGCGGTTCTTCCTCCGCTCTGATAACACTACCTGGGCTAGACGACGACTATGGGCACCCAAGTTGGCCCTTTGCTTGCCCGGACCTGCTCCCACCCTCCCTCTGCCTCGTCCTGATTGTGATTGTTGCACCATCAGGGCATTTGCCTACCCCCTCACGCAAGCGGTGTTTAGCCACTGCACCTGTTCTCTCCTTCTAAAATTCATTTCCATCCTCTCTTTACTCTTCCTCTGAACCTCCTTCCCCCCTGTCACTAGCATTTTTCTTTCTTCTTTTTTTTCAACAGCCAGTAGTAGTCTTGAGCTCTCATCGCCTGCCTATCCAACCAAAGTGAGAAAAATTTAGTTCGAGAATCCTTCGTGAACATCAGTTGCGCCAATGAAAATTTAAAAATGTGAATTTTGTAATAAGAAATATTATGGACCAAAAGCCCTGACACAAAGGTTCACTAAGATTAAATCACATTTTTGTTACTTCAGTATAGAAAAAATGTGGCGGCAAAATTTTATCAAGCTCAAAGAAATCTTTAAAATGCTTACATGGGAGTCTTGTTACAAGAAATTTTATTTGCCTAGTAGCCTGATTGAACACAAAATAACACACATCCCACTTCCACTACAAAACGAGGATGAGGACAAGAAGAAGAATATCAACGAGGAGGAGGAGGAGGAGGAGGAGGAGGAGGAGGTGATGAGTAAGCTACTTGATGATAGAGTAGAATTACCTGAGGATAAACCACAAACGAAGCCAACGAAGGAAGAGGAGGAGGAAGATGAAATTAAACTACAACCTATGGCGGAGGAATCCGTGCTCCTGTTCCAATTAAATAAACCCAAGGAGGAATAGGAAGAGACACCAATCCAGAATAAGTAAATATTCCCTTGCGCCACACAAACAATTGTTTTAAAATTATGATTTTTAAAATTGAAGTTATAATGTATAATTTTTATTTTTTTTTACAGATGGCGGTAGCGAAAATAAGACCAACACTCTCCGCCTTAAAGGATGAATTGATGAGATTGAGGTTACTGCAGAAGATTTGTATGCGTTATTCTTCTTGTGAGTACTCTGAACAAGAGTTTATTAACGGAGACGGTCTGCAGCTCCACATCATTAAAACGCACCACAAGCATCTCTGTAACATATGTGACCTGAATTTTAATAGTACACGCAGCCTTTGTGAACATCAGTTACACCACAGAGGAGGCAAAAATCAAACCTCAAAGAAAACTCCATGATCTTAGTTGAATTTTTTTTTATTATGAGGGTATAAGTAGCCTGGGCCTGGCTTCTTTGTTGGTTGGTTTGTTAACAAACATAGCACAAATTACCTACGGTACCCTTAGCTGGTTAAAAAACTGCCTGCCTTCTCTTTCCCCTGCTGCTGATCATGGACGAATTGACGAGATTGAGGGTATTACAGAAGATTTATCTCGATCTCGACAACGACAAAAAAAGCCATTTTCAACATGGACATGGACAACAAATCCTGAATCACAATCAAAGAAAAAAGGCAGAATTTCAAGACCTGAATCAAAGAAAAAAGGCAGAATTTCAAGACCTGAATCAAAGAAAAAAGGAAGAATTTCGTTGTAGTAAACGCAGCCTTAGCCATTACCAGTTGCGTCACAGGTTAAAGAAAATAGAATGTAAGTTTTGAAACATAAATAAACACCATTACTACACATCCCCACAACCAAGCAGCAAGAAACAACACCACACATTCCCACAACCAAGCAACGAGAACGAACACCTGTTGTTTAATAGCGAGAAAACTTTTAAATGTGAGTTTTTTGAGAAGTTTCTCTGTAACGTATGCGGCAAGATTTTAAGTAGTATACACAACCTTCGTAATCACCAGTTGATCCATAGCGATAAAAGAGAGAAAATTTTTAAATGTGAGTTCTGTATTAAAAAATATTATTGGCGGAATAGTCTGGTTAAACACAGAAAAACACATACACAGGAAGCAAAGTTACGCTGTAGCGTATGTGGTAAGATTTTAAGTAGTACACAAAGCCTTCGTAATCACCAGTTGATCCATAGCGATAAAAGAGAGAAAATTTTTACATGTGAGTTCTGTAGTAAAAAATATTATTGGCCGAGTAACCTGGTTAAACACAAAAAAACACATATGGTAAATTGCTATACAATCTAAGGAGGAGGAGAAATCTATACGAGGAGGAGAAATCTATACTGCTGCATTTTTTATTATTATGCATTTTTTTTAACTATGTACATTATAGGGGGCAGTGAAATTTTGCTCAAAGCTGCACTCTTCAGGCATTGTTCCTTATATATATCTAAGACTCCATGCCAAATTTGAAGCTGATATGTCGAGGTTTAGTCTGCCGCATTTTCTACTGAAATTTTTAAATTTACCTACAGCACTAGCCAAACAGCCGCTGTGGCGGTGCAATGTTCTGTTCAGTGTTTATCAACTTTTTTTTCATATCTCTTATTTCATTTAAGTTGTCTTGTTGCAGATGAGTATGGTGCTATGTCTATATTGATGATAAAGAATGAGAAGACCGAGAAATGGAGTTCGAGGATGATGGTGAAAGATCATTATGTCATCATGGTTGAGCCTGGCAATGAATATCTCACACATGTGACTCCCAAGACTGGACACGGAAAGCAGATTGCCAAAACTATTCACGAGTTTCTGGTGGAGAAAAATCTAACCCAGCAGCCCATTGTGTGTGTTGGTTGTGATGGAACCAATGTAAATGTAGGATCAGAAAATGGAGTCATTCATCATCTTGAAATGTTACTTGGTCACCCGCTCCATTATTTCATATGTCAGCTTCACGGAAATGAGCTGCCTTTCTGCGCAGTTTTTTATCACTATGATGGTAAACCAAGTGGTCCTGAGCATTAGCGTGGTCCCATTGGAAAGCAGATCAAGGAGTCTTTGTTTGAGCTTCCAGTTGTCGCCTTCCAGCCAGTCAGTTTCCCTGATTTCCCTGTGTTTAATGATGAAGTGGAGAAAGATCTGTCCTGGGATCAGAAATACCTCTATAGGATTTGTAAAGGAGTTATCACAGGTGTTGTTGAAGATGACTTGGCTGCTATTGAGCCAGGTCCTCCCTGTGTGTCAAGGTGGAACACCTTATGGAGAAGAATCCTCAGGCTGTATGTAGCAACATCAAGACCCAGCCATGAGATGAAAAGAATTGTCATTACAATAATAAAGTTTAGTGCTCCAATGTGGTTTTACATCAAGATACACCCTTACGTAACACACGGCTCAAGGAACGTATTCCAGTCCCTGCTATATATGAAACACCTGAATAGTGAGGAGGAGACGATAGTGAAGAAGGCTGTCCAGAGAAATGCATACTTCGCCCACACAGATCAACTTCTTCTTGGTATGTGTGCAGATGAGGACATGACTGTTAGAGAAAAAGCTGTCTCAATGATAAGAAAAATTAGAGAGGAGAATCAGCAAAAGGAAGAATGCACTGGCAGATCTGAAGAGGAGGAGGAAGATTCTGATGCTGCTGTTGACGAGAATTTGTTAAACTATACTGATGAGGAGGGTAAAGATGGAGATGGGAATGAGGATGAGAAAGGTGGTGACTCCGAAACTAAAGTGGCAAGCAAAAAACTGTCATTCCATGATTAACTGGAGGAATGAACTCAAGACTGAGCCTCCTTACATTGCTTCTCTGTCAAATCTACAGGTTAATGACATTCTTGAGACACCATTAGTGGTGCCCAAGTGGCCAAACAGCACTCAGGCGGTCGAGAGAGGCATAAAAGTGATGACTGAAGCTTGCACTGAAGTGACGGGATACGAATCGAGAGATGGATATATTAGGCAAAGATTATTGTCTAGGAAAATGATGCCAAGGTTCCGCACAAAAAAGAATTTCAATATGAACTTGTAATGATTTTCTATACGGTGTACCTGTAAAATAACATGTGAATTAAATCGATGTCACCCATGTAAAATTTATCATTATCCTGGAAAACATTAAATGACACCTAATTTTTGGTATACACTAAAAGTTGACAAAAAGTCGTTCGCGATGCGGCAGGGTAAGTATGCATGAAATGGCATGAAATTTTGCACAGGTGTTTATTACAGCCATACAAACGAGGCCTGAAAAGTGCAGCCTACAACTCAAATAAAAGTGTTTTTTCCCTGCCCCCTAATGTACAACCAATAAAAAATGTACCCTATACCAAATTTTAATAACAAAATATCCTTTATTTTTTTGTAGTGTTTGCACTAGGTAAAATGCTTTTTTAAATGAATTGTAATTCCTATTACTTTGTATTATGCAAAAAATAAAAAGAATTATTATATCTATACTGCATTTTGTATTACTATAATAATTTTTATTTTTTTTTACAGATTGTGGGGACGAAAAAAATAGACGAGCAGGCAAGAATTAGGTAGCGCATGCTGCCTTCCTGGCATTCACCAGTCACTGCCACGACGAGGATTATATTATGACGACAGCCCTGAGAAAAACACACACACAGGAAGAAAAATTTCGCTGTAACGTATGTGACAAGATTTTAAGTAGTATAAAGAACCTTCGCGAACACCTGTTTCTCCATAGCGATGAAGGCGAGAAAAATTTTAAATGTGAGTTTTGTGAGAAGAAATACTATGGACCGACTGCCCTGAATAAACACAGAAAAACACACACACAAGAAAAAAAATTTCGCTGTAACGTATGTGACAAGATTTTAAGTAGTACAACATACCTTCGCGAACACCTGTTTAAACACAGAAAAACACACACAGAAGAAGGAAAATTTCGCTGTAACGTATGTGACAAGAATTTAAGTACTAAAATATATCTTCGTGAACACCTGTTGCTGCTCCATAGTGATGAGAAAAGAGAGAAAACTTTTAAATGTGAGTTTTGTAATAAGAAATATTATCGGCAAACTACCCTGAATGAACACAGAAAAACACACATACAGGAGACAAAATATCGCTGTAATGTATGTGGAAAGATTTTAAGTAGTACACAGAACCTTCGAAATCACCTGTTGCGTCACAGCTCAAAGAAATCTGTAGAATGTGAATTTTGTGACGAGAAATTTTAATGTTCGAGTGACCTGGCTAACCACAGTTATAAACACCAGCAGATATCCCCATTTCACTGTAATATATGTGGAAAGAATTTAAGTAGTACACAGAACCTTCGCCACCATCACCAGTTGATCCATAGCGATAAAAGAGAGAAAACTTTTAAATGTGAGTTTTGTAATAAAAAATATTTTTGGCCGGGAAGCCTGGCTAACCACAGGCACATGCATAACGATAAAAGAGCGATAAAAGAGAGAACTTTTAAATGTGAGTTTTGTAATAAAAAATATCCTTGGCCGGGAAGCCTGTTTAACCACAAAAAAACACATATACAGACAAAATGTTGCTGTAACATATGTGGCAAGATTTTAGGTAGTACAAGGTGTCTTCGCGATCACCAGTTGTGTCACAGCAGATCTAAGAAAACTTTTGAATGTGAGTTTTGTAATAAAAAATATTCTTGGCGGGAAGCCTGGTTCAACATAGAAAAACACACATATCCCCACCACCACCACCACTACCAGAGGACGAGGAGTATTACGACAATGGAGTTGATGTGGTAAAAGAGGAATGGGAGGATGTAGATTTTCCTGATGTAGTGGATGAAGGAAGAGAAGGGGAATGGGAGAAGAGTTCCATGATCTACTCTGGAAGTAAATCGCCTAGAGGGTATCGAGGGTTTCCTGATGTGAAGGAGGAATGGAATCTATTACTATTATAAAAAGTACTGGTATCAGTATAAACTATGTACAAACACTAAAAATGCACCCATATACTAACTTTTAATAACACCCTACTAACTTTTAATAACACCATACTAACTTTTAATAACACCATACTAACTTTTAATAACACCAGTTGAGTTATAGCTCAAAGAAATCGTTGTGAGTAGTTGTGAGTAAATTTGTTGGACTAGTGGTCTGGTTTGCCAAAACAAAATTTTAATAAGAATCGTATTTTTAATAATGGTATTTTTTTATTTATTTACAGATGGCGACCCCTGTCCGAAGTAAATCAGTATTCTGAAGAATAAATTGCACTTTTGCCAGTTTGCTAATATTATGGATGAATTGACGAGATTGAAGTTACTGCAGAAAATATATATGAGAAAACCACACAACCTGTTGCTTAATGGAGAAAAAGCAAAATTTCCCTGTAACGTATGTGAGACAAAATGTCTCTGTAATATATGTGGAAAGAATTTAAGTAGAAAGAACCTTCGCAAACACCTGTTGCTCCATAGTGAGAAAAGAGAGAAAACTTTTAAATGTGAGTTTTGTAATAAGAAATATTATCGGCAAACTACCCTGAATGAACATAGAAAAACACACATACAGGAGACAAAATGTCGCTGTAATATATGTGGAAAGAATTTAAGTAGAAAGAACCTTAGCGAACACCTGTTGCTCCATAGTGAGAAAAGAGAGAAAACTTTTAAATGTGAGTTTTGTAATAAGAAATATTATCGGCAAACTACCCTGAATGAACACAGAAAAACACACATACAGGAGACAAAATGTCGCTGTAATGTATGTGGAAAGAATTTAAGTAGTACAAAGAGCCTTCGCGAACACCTGTTGATCGATAGAAATGAAGGCGAGAAAACTTTTAAATGTGAGTTTTGCGAGAAGAAATACTATGGACCGACTGCCCTGAATAAACATAGAAAAATACACACACAGGAGGCAAAGTTTCGCTGTAACGTATTTGGCAAGATTTTAAGTAGTACAAACAACCTTAGTCGCCATCATCAGTTGCATCTCAGATTAAAGAAAACTTTTGAATGTCCGCAAAACCTGGTTCAACATAGAAAAACACACACATCCCCACCACCACCACCACCACCACCACCACCAGAAGAGGAGGATGACGACAATTGCAAAATACCTGATGATGGAGTTAAGGAGGAATGGGAGGATGTAGATGTTCCTGATGTAGTGAAGGAAGAAGAGGAGGAACTTGAGGATGTAGATTTTCTTGATATAGTGAAGGAAGAAGAGGGGGAATGGGAGAAGAGGTGAAGGAGGAATTGAATTTTTATTTATTCATTTTCATAACAGAAATGTATAAATACTTACCAGTATACCTCCAACAACAATAAAAATGTACCCATATACTAACTTTTAATAACAAAACAAAATACCACTATTTTGTGGTTTGTGTCACCATAATTTCTAAATGCACAATTTCTACTAGTAATGGTTTGCCGTATAATTAACACACATATCCCCACTATTACCAGAGGACGAGGAGGACGACGATGGTGACGAGCTACCTGATGATGGATGGAGTAAATAAAAATCTGCTCAAGGAGGAGGAAGAGGAAGACAAGATCATATTTGGCAGCAGTAATTACAAAATTTCCCTATTTTAAGTAGTGAAGCTAGCTTCGTGAACCCCTGTTGTTGCTTCATAGTGAGTTTGTAATAAGAAATATTATTGGCAAAGTAGCCTGAGTATTATAAAAACACATATGGAGACAAAAAGTTGCTGTAATATATGTGGAAAGAATTAAAGTACTACAAACAGCCTTAGCTGCCACCAGTTGCGACGTCACAGCTCAAAGAAAACTGTAGAATGTGAATTTTGTGACAAGAAATTTTATTGTTCGAGTGACCTGTCTCGCCACAGATATAAGCACCAGCAGATATCCCCATTTCACTGTAATATATGTGGAAAGAATTTAAGTAGTACACTTTGCCTTCGCGAACACCTGTTGATCCATAGCGATACAGGAGAGAAAACTTTTAAACGTGAGTTTTGCGAGAAGAAATACTATGGACCGACTGCCCTGAATAAACACAGAAAAATACACAAACAGGAGGCAAAGTTTCGCTGTAACGTATGTGACAAGATTTTAAGTAGTACAACATACCTTCGTCACCAACACCTGTTGCTCCATAATAA
This sequence comes from Homarus gammarus, assembly GCA_958450375.1. Classification (NCBI taxonomy): domain Eukaryota; kingdom Metazoa; phylum Arthropoda; class Malacostraca; order Decapoda; family Nephropidae; genus Homarus; species Homarus gammarus. The sequence continues at coordinate 56,889 of CAUDMG010002468.1, forward strand.
CGAGAAAACTTTTAAATGGGAGTTTTGCGAGAAGAAATACTATGGACCGATTGCTCTGAATAAACACAGAGAAATACACACCCAGGAGGCAAAGTTTCATTGTAACGTATGTGGCAAGATTTTTGGTAGTACAAGGAATCTTCGTCGCCATCAGTTGTGTCACAGCAGATCTAAGAAAACTTTTGAATGTGAGTTTTGTTATAAAAAATATTCTTGGTTTTTCGGCCTGGTTCGACATAGAAAAACACATATATCCCCAGAGAACGAGGAGGATGACGAGTTGTGTCACAGCAGATCTAAGAAAACTTTTGAATGTGAGTTCTGTAATAAAAAATATTCTTGGCTTTCCGGCCTGGTTCGACATAGAAAAACACACATATCCCCAGAGAACGAGGAGGATGACGACAATTGCAAAATACCTGATGATGGAGTTGATGTAGTAAAGGAGGAATGGGAGGATGTAGATTTTCCTGATGTAATGAAGGAAGAAGAGGAAGAATTTGAGGATGTAGATTTTCCTGGTGTAGTGGAGGAAGAAGAGGGGGAATGAGAGAAGAGGTGAAGGAGGAATGGAATCTATTCTTGTATTTTTAATTTACTATTTATTTCATTTTCATAACAGAAATGTATAAAAGTACTGTGTAAAAGTATAAACTCTATGTACAACCAACAACAATAAAAATGTACCCAATACTAACTTTTAATACAAAAAATACAAAACAAAATACCACTATTTTATTTCTACTAGTAAACATAAACATGGTTTGCCCATAGAATTCACACACATATCCCCACCATTACCAGAGGACGAGGACGACTACTACGAGGAGGACGATGAGGAGGACGACCACGATGGTGCCGATAATTGCTACCTGATGAGGGAGTAAAATCTGCTACAATTCAAGGAGGAAGAGGAAGACAAGACACCATATTCAGTAATTCCAAAATTTCCCTGTAAAGTATGTGGCAAGATGTGGTAAGATTTTAAATTGAACTTAATGGAGAGAAAACTTATGAATGTGAGTTTTGTGAGAAGAAATACTACACAGATCACAGACCGAACACAGAAAAACACACACAAAGAAGGAAAAATTCGCTGTAAATGTGGAAAGAATCTTTAAGTAGAGCTATGCTTTGTGAACACCCGTTGTTGCTCCATAGTGATGATGATGATGAGAAAAGAGAGAAAACTTTTGAATGTGAGTTTTGTAATAACTAGAATGTGATATATGTGGCAAGGATTTAAGTATTACATTTTACCTTCGCGAACACCTGTTACTCCAAACAAAATACCACCCACCCCCGGAGGTAAAGTTTCCATGTGGCAGCGAAAATTTTAAGTAGTTAAATTTACAAGTAACAGCAACCTTCACCATCACCAGTTGCGTCATAGCTCGAAATCTGTTTATCAAATTGTTTGTTGGACTAGTAGTCTGGCTACAAACGATCTGTCCTGAATATACAAGAAGGGGAAAGAATTTAAGTAGTGACACCTGTTATTGCTGCTCCATAGTGATGGATGAGAAAATTGTTGTGATGGATAAAAAGAAATATTATTGGCAAAGTAGCCTGAATACGCACATAAAAACACACATACAGGAGGAGATAAAATGTCGCTGTCGCTGTAATATATGTGGAAAGAATTTAAGTAGTACAAGGTGTCTTCGCGAACACCTGTTGCTTCATGGAGAGAAAACTTATAAATGTGAGTTATGCGAGAAGAAATACTACTGCCCGATTGCCCTGAATAAACATAAAAAAACACACACAGAAGAAGGAAAATTTCGCTGTAACGTATGTGACAAGAATTTAAGTAGTAAAGCATATCTTCGTGAACACCTGTTGCTGCATGATGAGAAAAGAGAGAAAACTTTTAAATGTTTTTTTTGCGAGAAGAAATACTATGGACCGACTGCCCTGCATAAACACAGAAAAATGCACACACAGGAGGCAAAGTTTCGCTGTAACGTATGTGACCAGATTTTAAGTAGTACAAAGAGCCTTCGCGAACACCTGTTGATCCATAGTGATGAAGGTTTTAAATGTGAGTTTTGCAATAAGAAATATTATCGGCAAACTAGCCTGAATACGCACATAAAAACACACATACAAGAGATAAAATGTCGCTGTAATATATGTGGAAAGAATTTAAGTAGTACAAGGTGCCTTCGCGAACACCTTTTGCTTCATGGAGAGAAAACTTATAAATGTGGAGTTATGCGAGAATAAATACTACGGACCGATTGGCCTGAAAAAACACAAAAAAACACACACAGAAGAAGGAAAATTTCGCTGTAAAGTATGTGACAAGAATTTAAGTAGTAAAGCATACCTTCGCCGCCATCACCAGTTCCGTCACAGCAGATCAAAGAAAACTTTTGAATGTGAGTTTTGTAATAAAAAATATTCTTGGCCGGGAAACCTGGTTCAACATAGAAAAACACACACATCCCCATCATCACCACCACCACCACCACCATCACTACCAGAGGACGAGGAGGATAACGACAATTGCAAAATACCTGATGATGGAGTAGATGTAATAAAGGAGGAATGGGAGGATGTGGATTTTCCTGATGTAGTTAAGGAAGAAGAGGAGGAATTTGAGGATGTAGATTTTCCTGGTGTAGTGAAGGAAGAAGAGGAGGAATTTGTGGATGTAGATTTTCGAGATGTAGTGAAGGAAGAAGAGGGGGAATGAGAGAAGAGGTGAAGGAGGAATGGAATCTATCTATGCTTGTATTTTAAATTTACTATTTATTTCATTTTCATAACAGAAATGTATAAAAGTACTGTGTAACAGTATAAAGTAAACTCTATGTACAACCAACAACAATAAAAATGTACCCATATACTAACTTTTTTAATAACAAAACAAAATACCACCCACAGCTTGTCGCACGAACGCATTAGGTAAAGACAAACTTGAAAGAAATATTATAGAACCAACACCCCCGGAGGTAAAGTTTCCATGTGTAGTTAAATAGTTACAAGTAACAGCAACCTTCACCATCACCAGTTGCGTCATAGCTCGAAATCTGTTTATATATAGAGTTCTGTGACGAGCGAGCATATTGTTTGTTGGACTAGTAGTCTGGCTACAGACGATCTGTCCTGAATATACACACACAGAAGAAGGGGAAAGAATTTAAGTAGTGACACCTGTTGTTGCTGCTCCATAATGATGGATGAGAAAATTGTTGTGATGGATGAGAAGAAATATTATTGGCAAACTAGCCTGAATACTCACATAAAAACACACATACAGGAGATAAAATATCGCTGTAATATATGTGGAAAGAATTTAAGTAGTACAACGTATCCTCGCGAACACCTGTTGCTTCATGGAGAGAAAAACTTATAAATGTGAGTTATGCGAGAAGAAATACTACGGACCGATTGCCTTGAATAAACACAAAAAAACACACACAGAAGAAGGAAAATTTCGCTGTAACGCATGTGACAAGAATTTAAGTAGTAAAGCATATCTTCGTGAACACCTGTTGCTGCTCCATAGTGATGATAATGAGAAAAGAGAGAAAACTTTTAAATGTGAGTTTTGTAATAAGAAATATTATCGGCAAACTAACCTGAATGAACACAGAAAAACACACATGCAGGAGACAAAATGTCGCTGTAATATATGAGGAAAGAATTTATGTAGTACAAAGAACCTTCGCGAACACCTGTTGATCCATAGAGATGAAGGCGAGAAAACTTTTAAATGTGAGTTTTGCGAGAAGAAATACTATGGGCCGACTGCCCTGAATAAACATAGAAAAATACACACACAGGAGGCAAAGTTTCGCTGTAACGTATGTGGCAAGATTTTAAGTAGTACAACATATTTTCGTGAACACCTGTTCCTGCTCCATAGTGATGATGACGAGAAAAGAGAGAAAAGTTTTAAATGTGAGTTTTGTAATAAAAAATATTATCGGCAAACTAACCTGAATGAACACAGAAAAACACACATACAGGAGACAAAATGTCGCTGTAATATATGTGGAAAGAATTTAAGTAGAAAGAACCTTCGCCGCCATCACCAGTTGCGTCACAGCAGATCAAAGAAAACTTTTGAATGTGAGTTTTGTAATAAAAAATATTCTTGGTCGGAAAACCTGGTTCAACATAGAAAAACATATATATCCCCACCATCACCACCACCACCACCATCACTACCAGAGGACGAGGAGGATAACGACAATTGCAAAATACCTGATGATGGAGTTGCTGTAGTAAAGGAGGAATGGGAGGATGTAGATTTTCCTGATGTAGTGAAGGAAGAGGAGAAGGAATTTGAGGATGTAGATTTTCCTGATGTAGTGAAGGAAGAAGAGGAGGAATTTGAGGATGTAGATTTTCCTGATGTAGTGAAGGAAGAAGAGGGGGAATGAGAGAAAAGGTGAAGGAGGAATGGAATCTATCTATGCTTGTATTTTTTATTTACTATTTATTCCATTTTCATAACAGAAATGTATAAAAGTACTGTGTAACAGTATAAAGTAAACTCTATGTACAACCAACAACAATAAATATGTACCCATATACTAACTTTTTTAATAACAAAACAAAATACCACCCACAGCTTGTCGCACGAACGCATTAGGTAAAGAAAAACTTGAAAGAAATATTATAGAACCAACACCCCCGGAGGTAAAGTTTCCATGTGTAGTTAAATAGTTACAAGTAACAGCAACCTTCATCATCACCAGTTGCGTCATAGCTCGAAATCTGTTTATATATAGAGTTCTGTGACGAGCGAGCAAATTGTTTGTTGGACTAGTACTCTGGCTACAGACGATCTGTCTTGAATATACACACACAGAAGAAGGGGAAAGAATTTAAGTAGTGACACCTGTTGATGCTGCTCCATAATGATGGATGAGAAAATTGTTGTGACGGATGAGAAGAAATATTATTGGCAAACTAGCCTGAATACTCACATAAAAACACACATACAGGAGATAAAATGTCGCTGTAATATATGTGGAAAGAATTTAAGTAGTACAACGTATCTTCGCGAACACCTGTTGCTTCATGGAGAGAAAACTTATAAATGTGAGTTATGCGGGAAGAAATACTACGGACCGATTGCCTTGAATAAACACAAAAAAACACACACAGAAGAAGGAAAATTTCGCTGTAACGTATGTGACAAGAATTTAAGTAGTAAAGCATATCTTCGTGAACACCTGTTGCTGCTCCATAGTGATGATGATGATGAGAAAAGAGAGAAAACTTTTAAATGTGTGTTTTGTAATTAGAAATATTATCGGCAAACTAACCTGAATGAACACAGAAAAACACACATACAGGAGACAAAATGTCGCTGAAATATATGTGGAAAGAATTTAAGTAATACAAGGTGCCTTCGCGAACACCTGTTGATCCATAGCGATGAAGGCGAGAAAGCTTTTAAATGTGAGTTTTGCGAGAAGAAATACTATGGGCCGACTGCCCTGAATAAACACAGAAAAATACACACACAGAAGGCAAAGTTTTGCTGTAACGTATGTGGCCAGATTTTAAGTAGTACAAGGAACCTTCGTCGCTATCAGTTGCGTCACAGCTCAAATAAATCTTTTGAATGTGAGTTTTGTAATAAAAAATATTCTTGGCCGGGAAGCCTGGTTCAATATTTAAAAACACACATATCCCCACCACCACCACCACCAGAAGAGGAGGAGGATGACGACAATTGCAAAATACCTGATTATGGAGTTAATGTAGTAAAGAAGGAGGAATGGGAGGATGTAGATTTTCCTGATGTAGTGAAGGATGACGAGGAAGAATTTGAGGATGTAGTTTTTCCTAGTGTAGTGAAGGAAGAAGAGGGGGAATGAGAGAAGAGGTGAAGGAGGAATGATACTTGTATTTTTTATTTACTATTAATTTCATTTTCATAACAGAAATGTATAAAAGTACTGGTAGCAGTATAAACTCTATGTACAACCAACAACAATAAAAATGTACCCATATACTAACTTTCAATAATAAAACGAAAATACCGCCCACACGAACGCACTAGGTAAAGAAAAACTTGAAAGAAATATTATAGAACCAAAACCCCCGGAGGTAAAGTTTCCATGTGGCGAAAATTTTAAGTAGTTAAATAGTTACAAGTAACAGCAACCTTCACCATCTCCAGTTGCATCATAGCTCGAAATCTGTTTATATATAGAGCAAATTGTTTGTTGGACTAGTAGACTGGCTACAGACGATTTGTAAAGTATGTGGCAAGATGTGGCAAGATTTTAAGTAGAACTTAATGGAGAGACTGGCCTGAATATACACCTGTCCTGAATATACACACAGAAGAAGGGGAAAGAATTTAAGTAGTGACACCTGTTGTTGCTGCTTCATAGTGATGGATGAGAAAATTGTTGTGATGGATGAGAAGAAATATTATACGCACATAAAAACACACATACAGATAAAATGTCGCTGTAATATATGTGGAAAGAATTTAAGTAGTACAAGGTGTCTTCGCGAATACCTGTTGCTTCATGGAGAAAAAACATATAAATGTGAGTTATGAGAGAAGAAATACTACGGACCGATTGCCCTGAATAAACACAAAAAAACACACACAGAAGAAGGAAAATTTCGCTGTAACGTATGTGACAAGAATTTAAGTAGTAAAGCATATCTATGTAAACACCTGTTGCTGCTCCATAGTGATGATGATGATGAGAAAAGAGAGAAAACTTTTAAATGTGAGTTTTGAAATAAGAAATATTATCGGCAAACTGCCCTGAATGAACACAGAAAAACACACATGCAGGAGACAAAATGTCGCTGTAATATATGTGGAAAGAATTTAAGTAATACAAGGTGCCTTCACGAACACCTGTTGATCCATAGCAATGAAGGCGAGAAAACTTTTAAATGTGAGTTTTGCGAGAAGAAATACTATGGACCGACTGCCCTGAATAACCACAGAAAAATACACACACAGGAGACAAAGTTTCGCTGTAACGTATGTGACATGATTTTAGGTAGTACAAACAACCTTAGTTGCCATCATCAGTTGCATCTCAGATTAAAGAAAACTTTTTAATGTGGGTTTTGTAGTAAAAAATATTACACCATCACCACCACCACCACCATCACTACCAGAGGACGAGGAGGATGATGACAATTGCAAAATACCTGATGATGGAGTTAATGTAGTAAAGGAGGAATGGGAGGATGTAGATTTTCCTGATGTAGTGAAGGAAGAAGAGGAGGAATTTGAGGATGTAGATTTTCCTGATGTAGTGAAGGAAGAAGAGGAGGAATTTGAGGATGTAGATTTTCCTGGTGTAGTGAAGGAAGAAGTGGGGGAATGAGAGAAGAGGTGAAGGAGGAATGGAATCTTTATCTATGCTTGTATTTTTTATTTACTATTTATTTCATTTTCATAACAGAAATGTATAAAAGTACTGGTAACAGTATAAACTCTATGTACAACCAACACCACCAATGAAAATGTACCTATATACTAACTTTTAATAACAAAACAAAATACCACTATTTTATGGCTTGCTTGTCAAGTATGTGGCAAGATGTGGCAAGATTTTAAGTAGAACTTACTTAAAACTTATAAATGTGAGTTTTGTGAGAGGAAATATTACAGAGCACAGACCGATTGCCCTGAATAAACACAGAAAAACACGCACGGTAAATGTGGAAAGAATTTTTAAGTAGAGCTATGCTTTGTAAACACCTGTTGTTGCTCCATAGTGATGGATAAGAAAAGAGAGAAAACTTTTAAATGTGAGTTTTGTAATAAGAAATATTATTGGCAAACTAACTGAATGAACACAGAAAAACACACATACAGGAGACAAAAAGTTGCTGTAATACATGTGGAAAGAATTTAAGTAAGCCTTACAACCTTCGCAAACACCTGTTGCTCCATAGTGAGAAAAGAGAGAAAACTTTTAAATGTGAGTTTTGAAATAAGAAATATTATAGGCAAACTAACCTGAATGAACACAGTTATTAACACCAGCAGATACCCCCATTTCGCTGTAATATATGTGGAAAGAATTTAAGTAGTACAAGGAACCTTCGCGAACACCTGTTACTCCATAGCGATACAGGAGAGAAAACTTTTAAATGTGAGTTTTGCGAGAAGAAATACTATGGACCGACTGCCCTTAATAACCACAGAAAAATACATACACAGGAGGCAAAGTTTCGCTGAAAAGTATGTGACAAGATTTTAAGTAGTACAACATACCTTCGTCGCCATCACCAGTTGCATCACAGCAGATTAAAGAAAACTTTTGAATATCCGCAAAATCTGGTTCAACATAGAAAAACACACACATCTCCACCACCACAACCACCACCACCACCACCACCATCACCACCAGAAGACGAGGAGGATGACGACAATTGCACAATATCTGATGATGGAGTTAATGTAGTAAAGAAGGAGGAATGGGAGGATGTAGATTTTCCTGATGTAGTGAAGGAAGAAGAGAAGGAATTTGAGGATGTAAATTTTCCTGATGTAGTGAAGGAAGAAGAGAAGGAATTTGAGGATGTAGATTTTCCTGATGTAGTGAAGGAAGAAGAGGAGGAGTTTGAGGATGTAGATTTTCCTGATGTAGTGAAGGAAGAAGAGGAAGAATTTGAGGATGTAGATTTTCCTGGTGTAGTGAAGGAAGAAGAGGGGGAATGAGAGAAGAGGTGAAGGAGGAATGGAATCTATCTATAATTGTATTTTTTATTTACTATTTATTTCATTTTCATAACAGAAATGCATAAAAGTACTGGTAGCAGTATAAACTCTATGTACAACCAACACCAATAAAAATGTACCTATATACTAACTTTTAATAACAAAACAAAATACCACTATTTTGTGGCTTGCTTGTCAAGTATGTGGCAAGATGTGGCAAGATTTTAAGTAGAACTTACTTCATGGAGAGAAAACTTATAAATGTGAGTTTTGTTAGAGGAAATATTACAGACCACAGACCGATTGCCCTGAATAAACACAGAAAAACACACACGGTAAATGTGGAAAGAATTTTTAAGTAGAGCTATGCTTTGTAAACACCTGTTGTTGCTCCATAGTGATGGATAAGAAAAGAGAGAAAACTTTTAAATGTGAGTTTTGTAATAAGAAATATTATTGGCAAAGTAGCCTGAATACGCACATGAAAACACACATACAGGAGACAAAAAGTTGCTGTAATATATGCGGCAAGATTTTAAGTAGTCCTTTCAGCCTTCGCCGCCACCAGTTGCGTTGTCACAGCAGCTCAAAGAAAACTGTAGAATGTGAATTTTGTGACAAGAAATTTTATTGTTCGAGTGACCTGGCTCGCCACAGATATAAACACCAGCAGATATCCCCATTTCGCTGTAATATATGTGACAAGAATTTAAGTAATACAAACTACCTTCGTCGCCATCACCTGTTCTGTCATAGCAAATCAAAGAAAACTTTTGAATGTGAGTTTTATAATAAAAAATATTCTTGGCCGGAAAATCTGGATCAACATAGAAAAACACACACACAGGAGAAAAAGTTTCGCTGTAACGTATGTGGCAAGATTTTAGGTAGTACAAGGAACCTTCGCCGCCATCAGTTGTGTCACAGCAGATTGAAGAAAACTTTTGAATGTAAGTTTTGTAATAAAAAATATTCTTGGCCGGGAAACCTGGTTCAACATAGAAAAACACACATATCTCCAGAGGACGAGGAGGATGGCGACAATTGCAAAATACCTGATGATGGAGTTGATGTAGTAAAGGAGGAATGGGAGTATGTAGATTTTCCTGATGTAGTGAAGAAAGAAGAGGAAGAATTTGAGGATGTAGATTTTCCTGGTGTAGTGAAGGAAGAAGAGGGGGAATGAGAGAAGAGGTGAAGGAGGAATGGAATCTATCTATACTTGTATTTTTTATTTACTATTTATTTCATTTTCATAACAGAAATGTATAAAAGTACTGGTAACAGTATAAACTCTATGTACAACCAACAACAATAAAAATGTACCCAATACTAACTTTTAATACCAAAAATACAAAACAAAATACCACTATTTTATTTCTACTAGTAAACATGAACATGGTTTGCCATAGAATTTATACACATATCCCATAATTACCAGAGGACGAGGACGACGACGACGAGGAGGACGACGACGATGGTGCCGATAATTGTAAGCTACCTGATGATGGAGTAAAATCTGCTACAATTCAAGGAGGAAGAGGAAGACAAGACACCATATTTGGCATCAGTAATTCCAAAATATCCCTGTAAAGTATGTGGCAAGATGTGGTAACATTTTAAATAGAACTTACTTAATGATGTGAGTTTGTGAGAAGAAATACTACAGACCACAGACCGACTGTCCTGAATAAACACAGAAAAACACAACACAGAAGAAGGAAAATTTCGCTGTAAATGTGGAAAGAATTTAAAAGTAGTGCTATGTTTCGTTGTTGCTCCATAGTGATGGATGAGAAAAGAGAGAAAACTTTTAAATGTAAGTTTTGTAATAAGAAATATTATTGGCAAACTAGCCTGAATACGCACATAAAACAGTTTTGTTGTAATATATGTGGAAAGAATTTAAGTACAACATACCTTCTACGCGAACACCTGTTGCTTCATGGAGAGAAAACTTATAAATGTGAGTTATGGGAGAAGAAATACTACGGACCGATTGCCCTGAATAAACACAAAAAAACACACACAGAAGAAGGAAAATTTCGCTGTAACGTATGTGACAAGAATTTAAGTAGTAAAGCATATCTTCGTGAACACCTGTTGCTCCATAGCAACGAGAAAACTTTTAAATGCGAGTTTTGCGAGAAGAAATACTATGGACAGATTGCCCTGAATAAACACAGAGAAATACACACCCAGGAGGCAAAGTTTCGCTGTAACGTATGTGGCAAGATTTTAGGTAATACAAGGAGCCTTCGCCGCCATCAGTTGTGTCACAGCAGATGGAAGAAAACTTTTGAATGTGAATTTTGTAATAAAAATTATTTTTGGTTTTCCTGCCTGGTTCGACATAGAAAAACACACATATCCCCAGAGGACGAGGGATGTAGTAAAGGAGGAATGGGAGGATGTAGATTTTCCTGATGTAGTGAAGAAAGAAGAGGAAGAATTTGAGGATGTAGATTTTCCTGGTGTAGTGAAGGAAGAAGAGGGGAATAGGAGAAAGAGTTCCATGACCTACCCTGGAAGTAAATCGCCTAAAATCGAGGGTTTCCTGATGTGAAGGAGGAATTGAATCTGAGTATATATAAACTAAAACTATACTACAATAAAAATGCACCCATATTAACTTTTAATAACAAAACAAAATACCATTATTTTGTGGCTTGCTTGTCGCACGCACACATTAGGTAAGGAAGGCGGATTCGGCAGCAGTCGAAAATATGTAAAATTGACCAAATAATTATATTAATAATTTAATTTTCGACGAAGGTTGTAGTTTACACACGAGGCAAAGTTTCGCTGTAATGAATGGTTTTTAAGTTAAACACCATAATATTGCCGATTAATACTTGATTGTGCAAACTTTATTAAAATTGTCGTCCGTCTAGATGTTGCGTGTTTGTGGGGGGAATGGGAGAAAGAGTTCTGTGAAGGAGGAATTGAATCTGAGTACTACAACAATAAATAAAAATGTCCCCATATACTAACTTTTAATAACAAAACAAAATGTTTACACAGAAAGCAAAGTTTCGCTGTAATGAATGGTTTTTAAGTTAAACACCATAATATTGCCGATTAATACTTAATTGTGCAAACTTTATTAAAATTGTCGTCCGTCGATGTTGCGTGTTTGTGGGGGGAATGGGAGAAAGAGTTCTGTGAAGGAGGAATTGAATCTGAGTACTACAACAATAAATAAAAATGTCCCCATATACTAACTTTTAATAACCTTTTTACAAAATAAAAAAAAATGTTTACACAGAAGGCAAAGTTTCGCTGTAATGAATGGTTTTTAAGTTAAACACCATAATATTGCCGATTAATACTTAATTGTGCAAACTTTATTAAAATTGTCGTCCGTCGATGTTGCGTGTTTGTGGGGGGAATGGGAGAAAGAGTTCTGTGAAGGAGGAATTGAATCTGAGCACTACAACGTCCCCATATACTAACTTTTATAAATAACCTTTTACAAAGCAAAACAAAATGTTTACACAGAAGGCAAAGTTTCGTTGTAATGAATGGTTTTTAAGTTAATACTTAATTGTGCAAATTTTATTAAAATTGTCGTCCGTCGATGTTGCGTTTTTGTGGAGGGAATGGGAGAAAGAGTTTTGTGAAGGAGGAATTGAATCTGAGTACTACAACGTCCCCATATACTAACTTTTATAAATAACCTTTTACAAAGCAAAACAAAATGTTTACACAGAAGGCAAAGTTTCGTTGTAATGAATGGTTTTTAAGTTAATACTTAATTGTGCAAATTTTATTAAAATTGTCGTCCGTCGATGTTGCGTTTTTGTGGAGGGAATGGGAGAAAGAGTTCTGTGAAGGAGGAATTGAATCTGAGTACTACAACGTCCCCATATACTAACTTTTATAAATAACCTTTTACAAAACAAAACAAAATGTTTACACAGAAGGCAAAGTTTCGTTGTAATGAATGGTTTTTAAGTTAATAAAACACCATAATATTGCCGATTAATACTTAATTGTGCAAATTTTATTAAAATTGTCGTTGATGTTGCGTGTTTGTTTAAAATGGTAATTGGTCTGCCGATTGGTGAGTCACACAAAAACATATAAGTGTAAAAATTAATAACTTTTAATGTACTAAAATAAAAAATTCCATTTCAAATTTCTATTAATTTTTTTGTCTTTTTTTTGGGAATCATAATCACAAAATTTAAAAATTTATAATTTTCTCAAAATTCCTTCTAAAAAAAATACAAGGTTACTTCATATATAAAAGTATAAAATTATTAAATAAATAATCAAACATATACCTGTAAATAATAAATAATATAAGTGTTTTATTTTTTCTCGATTCTTTATATAGTCTAAACATATTTGTACATTAAAAAAGGGCGGTCTAGTTTCCTTTAATCTAACTATTAAGGCATTCTTTACAATTTTTCTTTTAATGTTATTATTATTTATAACCCATTGGATAACATCCAATTCCAGTAATTTATCAATTTCTGTCTTAGTAAAACATCGGTGATGCCATAAGTTGCTACATTTTTTACACTGTATATTGACACCATAATTATTTATACACATACCTTTGTCACATAAACAACGACCATCTTTTTTTTTATATTTTCTAATAAAATCTTCACCTTTTTTTTCCTTAACAAAAGGACACTAAGGAGACCAACGAGCATGCTCGATCCAAGGATTATCAAAATGTCTCCAATTTCGAAGCCCAATTCCACACATAAAATATTGTACATGGTCACTTATACCACAATAAAAAAAACCAGACTCCGCCATTTTTTTAAAATTGAGAGTTAGTGGCCAATAATTGTATGTAGACTTTCTATTATCAAGTGTGCCAAATAACAACCTCCTATCTTGTGCTTGTGGAATGTAATCAATAATACTATCTTTATCTTTTATATTCTCAAATTCTCCAGTGCCAGGCTCCTCCTCTTCTTCTTCTTCTGCCTCCTCTTCTTCTTCTTCTTCTGCATCCTCTTCTTCTTCTTCTTGTGCATCCTCTTCTTCTTCTTCTGTATCTATTTCAATAGATAATATTTTACATTGTTCCATCGGATTATTACCAACTGGTTTAGATCCACTTATAAATGGACACTGGCAAGCAATATATCAGTGCGTGAACCAATTCCAAAATTGTTCTAGGACCCAATATTACATTCTTCTTAAGTGAGCTTTCTGCACCAGCAGCAAAAATTCTGAAGCATAATGCATTATATTCTTCACTAATACTCATTGCTGCTCTAATAATAAACTTAGTCCTTTCCAGAGACAGTGAAAGACTCAAAAGAATAATGATTTTACTATTTTCACCTTTTATACTACTCTGCTAGTGTCGTCGTCACTCATTGTTTGTTTGTTTTTTTTTTTTTTGTTTTTTTGTCGTCGTCACTCATTTTGTTTTTATTTTTTTGTTCACAAATAGAACAAAACGTCAATTTTATTGTACTTATAACAACATGCAAACATGGGACGAATATTTGAGTCAACCACTTAACATTAGTTACTTCTAAAGAACTTGAGGCAGAATTTAAAGGTAAAGGATAAATAATTACTAATGATGATAGTGATAGTGGTGGAGGTAACAATAGAGGTGGAGGTAACAATAGTGGTGGTGGTTGAGGTGGTGCTAGTGTTAATGGTGATACAGGTTGTTGTTGTAGTGGTGATGGTAATGATGATAATGATTGTGGTTGTGGTGGTACTGATGATGGAGATGATGATGCAGGTTGTGGTAATGGCGACGATGATGGTGGTAATAAAGATTGTGATGGTAATAGTGATGGTGATAATGGTTGTGATGATGTTAATGGTGATGGTGCCGCCAATGATAATGATTGTGGTTGTTGTATTGATGATGACGATAATGGTTGTGGTAGTGGTGGTGATTGGAAATCTTCAAGATATTTTTTCAAATTTAAACATGGAAATCCAGTCTTTTCAATATTATAAATTATATTCGCTTTTATAATTGGTTCTGGACAACCACTCTTAATTATATATTGTATAATATCTAATTTCATAAGACTCTGCATAGCTTCCTTTGTTAAATAACAATACCTTCTTCTTTCTTCTTCAAAATAATCGTCGTCACTTGTATGTTTATGTTGTTCAATAAATTTTATACCTCTTTCACGATGAACAAAATCACAATTAGGATACCATTGGGCGTGCATAGCCCAGGGACACTTATCGTCTTGCTGCCAATTCATAAGTCCACCGAAACATGTAAAACAACGAACGAAATCTCCAAATCCGTAAAATGTTTCACTGTAAAATCCAGCCTCCGCTAATTTTTGGGGTGTTATATTTAACAACAGAGGAAAAGTTGCTTGATCGAATGAGTTCAAACGAGTTTCAACTGTGTCATATTTTTTATTAATTTTTTTCATCCAGTCAATTTTCTCCATATTATTAAATGATAATGTATCATAAAAGCATGGATGTTTCAGATATTGTCCTTGTTCAATAGGAACATTTTTTAATCTAGCGTAATAGTTACAAGGCACTAATCGATCATGTTCCTCTTCAGGGGAATCTCCCTCATGCCAGTCATATAATTCAATACCACAAAAACAACAATAAACAGTATCGCACAAATGCGTGTAGACAAATCCATAGTGAGCCAATATATTACTTTTAACTTCGTATTCCTTTGGCCAATCAAAAAATGTTAGTCTTCTCGCCTCTTCAAAGTATACTATATCAACTGTAAGGAAACGTCTTTCCACAGTATTTGATTTTGAAGTGGTCCCGGCCATGTGGGGATATTACCATACTACACTATGCTATGCATGGATGGAATTTGCTACCTACTCCTTCCTAATTTATATAACGCACCTATTTTTTTTATCTTGAAAAGGGAGAGAGGTGGGTAGGAGATCTATAAATACAAGGTACAAATTATAAAATCTCTATTACTCAGCGTTTTGACATAGGAGTAAGGTTGTATTGCAGTTTCCTATATTTGTTGAAAAAATTTAAAATATTATAATTTTTTTTTTTTATTTTATTATTTTAATTGTTTGTTTTTTTTATTTTTAAGAGTTACAAAATGGACGACTCCGATTATGCTGATAGAGACGACGACGACTACAACAACTACGACGATGATGATGATGATGGTTACGAAGATGGTTACGAAGATGATAGTGACAATAACAGCGATAACAACATTAATCATGACAGCGACAACGACAGCAATTATGAAACTGGCGACAACAACAGCAACGATGACAACAGCAGCAATTATGAAACAGATGACAACGACAATGATGATGATATTGACAGCAATTATGAAACAGATGACAACGACAACGATGATGATATTGACAGCAATTATGAAACAGATGACAACGACAACGATAATGACATTGACAGCAATTATGAAACTGATGTTGATGCTGATGCTGCCACTTATAATGATATTGATATCGACGACGAAGAAATATATGAACTATATAAATCATTATATTATATGTATATCTTTGTAGTCCAGTATCTGAACAAAAATATAAATTATTTTATTGAAAATAAACTTGAATTTAAAATACAAATGGCTGTAATAAATAATGAGCTTCAACGCATTAGTAACATATTAAATAGTTTTTTACAGGAAATTACTTTTTATTTTTATTTCTTTATAGTAAAAAATATAAAAAAATGACAGATCTTGCTGTTCCTTTTCTTAAAAGTAATAACGATGACAACTTGAAAAAAATAAAGAACAACTTTATAAAACCACATACTCTACGACAAAAGCTTTTAAGTCTCGTATTTATTAGATCAAGTACCCATATAGTATCAGAAGCTGTAAAGAATGAAATTGTTTTTGAACTTGAATCAGAGAATGTTGAGAAATTATTTTTAGAAAAGCTATTATTATTTTCGGGATTTACATTTCCCCAAACAAAAATAAATTTGGGAGATGTATTAATATTTAATGAGAATAATATTCCTGAAAATATTTTATTAGATATGGGTATATCTAAGTCAAATTCTACTATAGATCATGTCCTTTTGATTATGTATGCAAATACTTTAGTAAATTTATGGATGATTTTTATTGATATGATAAATTGGTCTAAGAAAAACCTTTATAAATTTGAAACAAATTTTCTCCTACCAAGTATTTATGAATGTATAAATAAAGTTCTAGATGATCTAGATAATGACGACTCTTCTACAACAGAAAAATTAGATTTTTATAATTATAAAATACAAATTAATCCCAAAAGTATAAATTTACGAGATATTATACGTTTTCTTACAGAAAAATATAAAGATAACAATATTTGGAATAATGGTGAAAAAAAGATAAGAATGATTTATGATGAGGTATATAGTATACATATCAACTTAATTTTTGATATTATGCATTTGTTCATTGAACAACCATATACTAGTAAAGAAGATTTAGAAACAGCCGGAGCTGAAAAATATGTGTTACTTTGGGATTATGTAAAACAATTCTCTACGAAAAATATAGAGAATGTTCCTTCTCCATTAAATATGTATGTATCCTCTTTCTTATTGTATATTAGTCCTAAGTTATCTAACACACAATCACAATTACATACAAAGAAATATTCAAATCTTATATGTCAAGAAAATGGAATATTAATAAAAAAGAAATCAAAAAGATCGCTATCGCGATCAAAATCACGACAAAGATCTGTAAATTCACGATCAAAATCGCGACAACGACCACGGCGGCAATCTAAAAGTTCGCTGATCCAAAATCGACACGACCACGGCGGCAATCTAAAAGTTCGCATCAAATCGCGACAACGAGCACGCGACAATCTAAAAGTTCGAGATCAAAATCACGACAACCATCACGACAATCTAAAAGTTCGCGATCAAAATCACGACAACCACCACGACAAAGATATAAAAATTCGCAATCAAAATCACGACAACGATCGCAATCAAAATCAGTCCGATCACAATCACAGAGACGACTACAATCTGACATTTTACAATTACGACGACAATCACAATCGCAGCCACCTGAACTTTTGCAATTACAATCACAATCACAGCAGCAACAACGGCTAAGACGACAACGACAATCTGAAAATTTGCAAACACGAGCATCACAAATGCGAGATCCAAATTTGGTGGTATTAGATGAATTAAGAACCAGAACCATGCGTAATAAATCAGATTCAGATTTTTCCAAATTAGTTTTAGATGTGGGAGAGGATCAAATAAACATAGATTTAAATGAGGTACCTCAAATGGCTGAGAATTTCATAACATATATCGATACAAATAAACCAATGTCATTACCCAAAGAAACAAGAAAAAAGAAGTTTAAGAAAAGAAGAAAGAAATTTGAGTCAGATTATGCCTGTAAAATAATTCAATTTTAATGACTATATAAAGAAAAATAAATAATGATTCGATTATATTATATTATACCATATCTTAGTTTAATATTGTTATTCATTTTTAATTGTATTATCTATATTAAAGATAGATTATCATCACATAAATGGATATTTAATTCAATTAAAAAAGATTTGGAGGCTGAAAAAATAGCCATAACTCAACAAAAAAATTTCATAGATATACAAAGTTGGATGTCAAATAATATTACTCAAAATGATGTAGTCAACATTTTTAAGGAATCGTCTTTTCATTGTAAGGATATTTGTCTAAGAGTTCCCGAAAATAAAGTAAATACTCCACATATTTGTCGAATTCTTGGTGGGCATGATTGTGGTCCGTACCTTAAAATAGTAAAAATTCCCCAAGAATCTTCTACACAGTATACAATACGTGGAACAGTATTAATTGGAGGGTGTACTTATTGCTTATGGAAAGAACCTCCCCTTGAAACAAAAACTTTATGTAATTCCGTGTGGGGATATTTACAGTATTCCCAAGAAGAGGATAGATGGAAATGTAAATCTAAATTACCTGGTTTCTATGACGCGGATAGAAACACATTTATTGTTTGCGAACCTGATGGAAAACTGATACGTATACAAAAAATTGATGGAAAAAATGAAAGAAGTGTAGTCGATATTGCCTCAATGGTTCCTAATGATTTTTATGAGTTACAACATGAGTTTGAATGTGAATGCGCACAAGGCTATGTGGCCAACCCAGAAATTTCGAGATCCATGTGTTTCCAAGATCCGTGTTTAACGCATATACCTCCTCACGTTACAGATGCTTTAGGTTATAATCGTGAAACAAAAACTTGTGAATGTGGTCAATTTTATACCAATATAAATGGGAATAAAAGTAATCCATGTACGGCATGTCCCGATCCAGAGTTAGATAGAGACAACAATACACTTACAATTTGGGTTAAATGTAGTAATACTAAAACTAAAACAGAAAAATCACTTGGTAGTTACCCGTGTCTTAATCCAGAGGATAAAATTAGAGGATGTACTAAAGTTATAATTAAAGCTAAAATAGTATCCACTTTAAATAGAGATATTACACAAGGTAATACACTCGAACAGGAAGATTTTTTTGAAAGAATTGTGTGGCCTTAATTCTAAAAACGGTGCGTACGACCGTTGCTTATTTTTAAGGGGGTTAATCAATTAATTTTTTTTTTATTTTTTTTTATTAATCATCAAATATTACACATACATATCCATAATTGTATTAAATGAAGTTGTTAAAGTAGATCCAAAATTACATAGTGTTGAAGAATCCAAATATATATTGATTACAGGTTGAATAAATGTATTGGTGATAAGGTAAGCGTGCTTTTTTACTCTGCCTATATTGAGACATGAAACATCTTTAAGTGTACACCACACATTTTGTCGTCGAGAGATATTATCATTTTTAGCTATAGATGAGCTGAACAGATCTAAGGCATACAAATGAGAAAGTGTATTTGTAAATGCCCACAGAATGATTTTTTCCCGTTGCTGCATCTTTCCAGTTGCTTCTCCTACTCCTACAAAATTTACATTGGGCATCACTTCTTTATTTTCATTAATAATTGAACAACAACTATCACTGTGGTGGTTGTGTAGATAATGCTGGGGGTTATTATTTTTATTACGCGGCCATGATTGGATAGTTAAGCCATTAGTTATTATACGGTGGAGAATATCTATATTTAATTGTGAATCAGTTACTAGATAAGTTGGAGTATAGTTAATATTACTGCATATTATATTATCATCAATAACTTTAATTGCTGTAATTATAGCAATTAAAATTTCCTTAGTTGTCAAGGCTACTTTCGAGGTTAAGTGGTGTATTCTTTCCTTATAAGCATTATATATTGTTATTTCTGTAATATAACAATAATTTTGGTAACTTTTTCGTCCTTCGTTCATAACTAAGGATCCATTTTCTGACAGAAAAAATACATTGTGTTTATTAATATCCTCACAAGTTTTTTTAGTTCTTGTCTCCTTGTTGAATCTTTTTTCTTTTCTCTTCTTACTTTGCTGCTGCTCTTTCACATTTTCAACATTCTTCTTATTCCTGCGGCGGAGATAAACTTTATTATTGTTAGTAGATTCGGCAAAACTTGAATGTGAGTGTGCTGCATCAAGTTGACTATACACTATCTTCAAAGTTACAAATATATCACTTCCAGTAAAGGGTATATTAAAATTCTTCTCCTTGGTGGTCATTGCTGAATAGCTATTAGCTTGTTACTCTGTCGTGTGTTACTTAAGTAGATCTTCATCTAGTGAACCCATAGACAATAATAGATTTTATATTTTATATCCCTATATTTATATATTTATCCTTATCCTACCCAATTCAAAAATATTTAGTTGTTATCGTTCATATCATCATCATCACTATGGCTATCATTGTTATTACTTAGACCCCATTGAATATATATGTTTTTATTTTCCTTTTTTATTCCTGCAATCAATGAATTAAGTATTTTTTTAATACCGAAAGCAGAACTACCAGATACTGTTATTCCATT
>CAUDMG010002468.1:85000-487500 GCA_958450375.1 Homarus gammarus
CTCTTTATAAAAGACTTGAAGAGAGTGGTGTCCCCTTTTATACTCTAGTCTAGATGATTGTATTTCTTCAGTTTTAGAATTTATGGAGACCGAGGCTAGAGCTAAGTCTAGGACTAGAAGGACTACAGACATATCAATTCCTCCTTTACAAGCCAGCCCATCTTATCCTGAAAATAATAGGCTTAGGTTTACATTCCCTAAAATCAATAGGCTTACAGTGCAACCTAATCAACCACAACCTAACCATCAATCATCTCCTGAAATAGCACAACCTAATCATCAATCATCTCCTGAAATAGCACAACCTAATCAATCATCTCCTGAAATAGCACAACCTAATCATCAATCATCTCCTGAAATAGCACAACCTAATCAATCATCTCCTGAAATAGCACAACCTAATCAATCATCTCCTGAAATAGCACAACCTAATCAATCATTTCCTGAAATAGCACATCTTAATCAATCATTTCTTGAAATAGCACAACCTCATTCTCCTCCACGTAGTAATCCAGCTACCCCTCCCCCAGTTCTATCCCTTCTTCCTCAATATAATGCTCTCCTATGTTTAGTATGTTATAATAAAGACAGAAATATTGTAATTATGCCCTGTACACATGTTGCAGTATGTTCTCTGTGTATTTCATCATTATCCAATTGTCCAATATGTATGAAAAAGATTGAGTATTTTTGTAAAGTTATTATATCGTGAATTTATAGTTTTTTAAGAATAAAAATCTGAAGTATACTGTATTTATTTATCAATGCTGGCAGGCAGATTACATTTTATTTTTGTTATTAGTCGTAGTTCAGAGTTAATAAATAATAATAAAAAATAAATTGAAACATTGGTGAGGAGATGGCAGGCGGATTACATTATATTTTTGTCACAAAAATGGATGGATAATTTATTTTTTCTGAATGAATTTTAATAAGGATTTGGTAAGGAGTGACAATCGAGTAATTTTATTGTTATTAAACATCGGTTTAACATTGGCCTGCTCAATCTCGATGTTGAGAAAGAGAAAGTGAAAATAAAAATGGTTTTTGACGATGTCTTTCGTTTTGGTATTTGGGTTTGGGGTATATAATAAATACAAATTTTTTGAAGTTAATGGATGGATAATTTATTTTATCATAATACATTCAGGCTCCTCAATGAATTTTAATAAGGATTTGGTAAGGAGTGACATCGAGTAATTTTATTGTTATTAAACATCGGTTTTACATTGGGCTGCTCTATCTTGAGCTCTATGGGTAATCCAGGTTGTTGCTCTATGGGTGATACGTATATAGTAGGGTGTGTCAATTTTGTCAACATGTTAAAAATCAAATTTGGTAGTCAAAATATTGTGCCTCTTTATGTCTAAACTTGAGATTAGCAAACAAAAATGAATTGAAATAACCCTCACCTACATCAATTATACCTTAAAGTTTCAAATATCAGTATTTCAACAAATTAATGAGACTTGATTAGAATTATTCACTTGATATTAACTAATCTCATGTAAGCATATGGATTATGGAGTATTTTATGGTTCTATAGCTTGTGTACAATATGCATGTCAGAACATGAACATGAACAGGCTCTCCGTGTGGGACAGTTTAATTCTTGTTTTGACTTGTACCAAGCGTGAGGATAAGGCGCCCGGCTCACTCTCCTTCTAGATATCATAGACGGTGGTTTGCTCTCATTGCACTTGCACCTACTCTACCAGACGAATTCTACATTTTAATTATTGTAAGTGGGCATATTGATTGTCGCAGTTACTTATATCATTGTATAAAACATTATGTTCTAAGAAATTATTATGTTATTTCTGTTACAGCATTTTTGATAAACAAATTGATATTTTTTGAAACAACAATTGAATTATGAAACATTGAAATATTTTTCTATTTGTCAGATAGTGTGAAGATGTCAAAATTGAAGACAAGAAGTCAGTTGTCAACCCACTTGAGCCTGCTAGTTGGTAAAGGGAAGGAGCTTCCTGTATCAGAACTTCCAACAGTGAGAGACATGCTAAGATTAGGGTTACTCCTTCGAGAAAAAAATGCAAAGGACAGAAGGAACTATACAGATAAAGAACTCATAAATGACATGATAGTCCCTCTTCTGCATCAATGGACAAAAGCTAATGCACTATTCAAACCACCTGTGATTAATCAGTGTCGAACTATTGAGCTAAAACTAACGAAATTATGGCACAAAGCAGTTGAAACATCACTTGGTAAAGGAAACTTGGCCAGGAAAAATGAATTTCTGCACACACTTGATACTCTGTTTGACATTTTGACCTGCAAGTGCTCCATACAATTATGTTCTGAATCCAACTGTTCTCACTCAGGTAAGAGAGAAAATAATTCCCACATTGATTGTGGTTGTCCTCGTGAAAAGAAGATCCCTGTTTTAGAGCTTGAATTTATAAAGGCACAGAGGACAAAGGCAGAAGGCCAAGGAAGTATGCAAATGGGTTCAATAGATTATTCAGAAACAAAGAAGCAGATTGCTAATGCCAAGAAGAGAGAACAAATCCGAGAGAGGGAACAAAAGAAGAAAATGAAGAGTGAAGAAGCCATCCAAAGAGAGGAAGAGCTGTGTCAAGATGTTTATCACTTCTTTGATAGTTCTTCTGATGAACAGGAAGCAACATCAGATGATAGTTCCAAAGAGCCATCTGAACCTTTACCAAAGAAAATGAAATACAACACAAGAAATATTTCAAACATTGCTTTAGCTAGTATTCGCCACCATGCTGGACTTCGTGAGGCTGCAGAAATTGCAACTGCCGCTTGGATAGATGCAGGCCTCATCAGCCGAGAGGATGTATCTTTGGTGATAGATCATAATAAAATTAGAAGAGCACAAGAAAAAATAATGAAGGAAATATCTGATCAGCATGAAAAAGATTTAAGCGAGGGAGGGCTCTCCTGTCTTTTGTTTGATGGAAGAATAGATGACACAAAAGTTTTGCTAGAAGTAGAGGGAGTGAACAGAAAGTTTCCAGGTCTCATCAAAGAAGAACACTACTCTGTCTGTTCTGAGCCTGGTGGTCGGTTTTTGTTTCACTTTGCTCCCGAAACTGAAGTAGAAGGGAAGAAACATGCAGAGGTCATTGCTGATCATATTTTATGTTGGGTTCAGGAGAGAGGACTTGGCAGTTCACTGCAGGCTGTTGGTGGAGATTCAACTGCAGTGAACACCGGATGGCAGGGGGGTGTAATGACGCATTTAGAGAAAAAACTAGGAAGAAGACTTGTTTGGATTGTATGTGATTTACATACAGGCGAGCTACCTCTTCGTCATCTCATCCAGGAACTTGATGGTCCTACAAAGAGCAACAACAAGTGGTCAGGTCCCCTTGGCATCATACTGGATGAAGCAACACAACTAGAAATAAATACAACCTTTCCAAAGGTCGAAGTTGGCCCTCCCCTTCCGGCGTTGTCTGAAGGAGTCATCAAAGATCTCAGGACAGATCAATCCTATGCTTATCGTATTGCCCAAGCAATAAGATCAGGAGAAGTGCCTCAGTCATTGGCTCTCTTGGAGATTGGACCTGTCAGTCACAGCCGTTGGTTAACTACAGCTCTTCGTTTCTGCAGGATTTGGATTTCCAAACACGAATTGAAGGGCAAAGTGCTGAAGAATTTGAGGTTAATTGTTGAATTTATTATTGGAGTTTATCTTCCCCAGTGGTTTAGTGTGAAACTTAATCCTATGTGGGTGGATGGGCCCAATCACCTTTTGTTTCAATTGCAGCTAGTAAGAACACAGAGGAAGGTAGTGAGGGACATCGTGTTACCTGTGGCAAGAAGGTCCGCTTGGTATGCTCGATCAGAAGCTGTTTTGCAAGCAATGCTTTGCAGTCAATGTACCAATCTCCGAACCGAGGCTGTAGAAGTGCCACAGTCCACATCCACATATGGACCACCCATAGTGCCACAGTCCACATCCACATATGGACCACCAATAGTACAAGAGTCTACGTACAGACCACCTATGAAGCAACAACCTACATACCAACCACCTATGGAGCAACAACCTATATACTAGGGTGTGTCAATTTAGGGGGTGAACTGGCTAAATTGAAAATCGAGTAATTTGGTAGCAATTTATTGTAGTCTTTAAGCATGCAAAACAATATTCTGGCATAAATTTTTTTTTATAATAAGTCCTACCTACATCAAATGGATTTTTAAATGCACATATATGTGAATTTATAACATAACCAGCGTTTGCACACATGTTACTGTTACAAGTTTCAAATTATTATATTTTATTATCCGTAGTCTATTTGAAAGTAACCAATGCCTTCATACTCTCTTTGCTTTGGTTTCTTGTCATCAGTAGTCTGCTTGCTATTTGTGCTATGATGTAACCTTCTCGCCTCTCGTGGCTGTAAACATGGCCCGCTGCTTCTGTGACCATTTTCACACATCTCTCCACACTTTGAGTGTGGGAAGGCCACTTCGGCACCTGCATTGGAGTCTCTTTAAGGTTTCTCAATTCTTGGCTAGTTAGACTTGTTGTCAATGGTGGCTCTAAGACTTCCAAACTCAAGTCAACCAATTCTGACAATTTGGTGGCATTGACGTTTATTGGGGGAACTTTTCTTGAATGAAACGAACAGTCTCCCAACTGGTCGTCATCTATTAGCGTTCCTCTAATCTTTAGAATGACTTCTACAGCCTCGGTTCGGAGATTGGTACATTGACTGCAAAGCATTGCTTGCAAAACAGCTTCTGATCGAGCATACCAAGCGGACCTTCTTGCCACAGGTAACACGATGTCCCTCACTACCTTCCTCTGTGTTCTTACTAGCTGCAATTGAAACAAAAGGTGATTGGGCCCATCCACCCACATAGGATTAAGTTTCACACTAAACCACTGGGGAAGATAAACTCCAATAATAAATTCAACAATTAACCTCAAATTCTTCAGCACTTTGCCCTTCAATTCGTGTTTGGAAATCCAAATCCTGCAGAAACGAAGAGCTGTAGTTAACCAACGGCTGTGACTGACAGGTCCAATCTCCAAGAGAGCCAATGACTGAGGCACTTCTCCTGATCTTATTGCTTGGGCAATACGATAAGCATAGGATTGATCTGTGCTGAGATCTTTGATGACTCCTTCAGACAACGCCGGAAGGGGAGGGCCAACTTCGACCTTTGGAAAGGTTGTATTTATTTCTAGTTGTGTTGCTTCATCCAGTATGATGCCAAGGGGACCTGACCACTTGTTGTTGCTCTTTGTAGGACCATCAAGTTCCTGGATGAGATGACGAAGAGGTAGCTCGCCTGTATGTAAATCACATACAATCCAAACAAGTCTTCTTCCTAGTTTTTTCTCTAAATGCGTCATTACACCCCCCTGCCATCCGGTGTTCACTGCAGTTGAATCTCCACCAACAGCCTGCAGTGAACTGCCAAGTCCTCTCTCCTGAACCCAACATAAAATATGATCAGCAATGACCTCTGCATGTTTCTTCCCTTCTACTTCAGTTTCGGGAGCAAAGTGAAACAAAAACCGACCACCAGGCTCAGAACAGACAGAGTAGTGTTCTTCTTTGATGAGACCTGGAAACTTTCTGTTCACTCCCTCTACTTCTAGCAAAACTTTTGTGTCATCTATTCTTCCATCAAACAAAAGACAGGAGAGCCCTCCCTCGCTTAAATCTTTTTCATGCTGATCAGATATTTCCTTCATTATTTTTTCTTGTGCTCTTCTAATTTTATTATGATCTATCACCAAAGATACATCCTCTCGGCTGATGAGGCCTGCATCTATCCAAGCGGCAGTTGCAATTTCTGCAGCCTCACGATGTCCAGCATGGTGGCGAATACTAGCTAAAGCAATGTTTGAAATATTTCTTGTGTTGTATTTCATTTTCTTTGGTAAAGGTTCAGATGGCTCTTTGGAACTATCATCTGATGTTGCTTCCTGTTCATCAGAAGAACTATCAAAGAAGTGATAAACATCTTGACACAGCTCTTCCTCTCTTTGGATGGCTTCTTCACTCTTCATTCTCTTCTTTTGTTCCCTCTCTCGGATTTGTTCTCTCTTCTTGGCATTAGCAATCTGCTTCTTTGTTTCTGAATAATCTATTGAACCCATTTGCATACTTCCTTGGCCTTCTGCCTTTGTCCTCTGTGCCTTTATAAATTCAAGCTCTAAAACAGGGATCTTCTTTTCACGAGGACAACCACAATCAATGTGGGAATTATTTTCTCTCTTACCTGAGTGAGAACAGTTGGATTCAGAACATAATTGTATGGAGCACTTGCAGGTCAAAATGTCAAACAGAGTATCAAGTGTGTGCAGAAATTCATTTTTCCTGGCCAAGTTTCCTTTACCAAGTGATGTTTCAACTGCTTTGTGCCATAATTTCGCTAGTTTTAGCTCAATAGTTCGACACTGATTAATCACAGGTGGTTTGAATAGTGCATTAGCTTTTGTCCATTGATGCAGAAGAGGGACTAGCATGTCATTTATGAGTTCTTTATCTGTATAGTTCCTTCTGTCCTTTGCATTTTTTTCTCGAAGGAGTAACCCTAATCTAAGCATGTCTCTCACTGTTGGAAGTTCTGATACAGGAAGCTCCTTCCCTTTACCAACTAGCAGGCTCAAGTGGGTTGACAACTGACTTCTTGTCTTCAATTTTGACATCTTCACACTATCTGACAAATAGAAAAATATTTCAATGTTTCATAATTCAATTGTTGTTTCAAAAAATATCAATTTGTTTATCAAAAATGCTGTAACAGAAATGACATAATAATTTCTTAGAACATAATGTTTTATACAATGATATAAGTAACTGCGACAATCAATATGCCCTACTTACAATAATTAAAATGTAGAATTCGTCTGGTAGAGTAGGTGCAAGTGCAATAAGAGCAAACCACCGTCTATGATATCTAGAAGGAGAGTGAGCCGGGCGCCTTATCCTCACGCTTGGTACAAGTTAAAACAAGAATTAAACTGTCCCACACGGAGAGCCTGTTCATGTTCATGTTCTGACATGCATATTGTACACAAGCTATAGAACCATAAAATACTCCATAATCCATATGCTTACATGAGATTAGTTAATATCAAGTGAATAATTCTTATCAATTCTCATTAATTTATTGAAATATTGATATTTGAAACTTTAAGGTATAATTGATGTAGGTGAGGGTTATTTCAATTCATTTTTGTTTGCTAATCTCAAGTTTAGACATAAAGAGGCACAATATTTTGACTACCAAATTTGATTTTTAACATGTTGACAAATTTGACACACCCTAATACCACACCACCGTGTTTCACACATAATCTCTTCGGAAGACATGGGAATTACAGGCAATAAATGACATTTGTTATATGATAATAACCATTCATTTTCCGCTCTCTCTATATAGTTATTTACAATCAAATTTTGGGGTGTATTTAATTGGGAACCCATAAACAAATTATGGAGAGTTTGTATTTCTATTTCATAATTATTATAATAATCCCTAATATTAACAGCTTTCATTCGATCCTTGGATGCTGGATATGTTACAACATATAATAAATCATGCATTGTGGTAGTTTCTTCAAAGAGGGATTCAATAATATCTTGCTGAACTCCCATCTCATGGGCAAATACTCTCAACTTATCCAACGTCACATCTCAGGCAGAACTTGGCCGTTTCTAGCCCCCAATAGCACAAACATTCAAATGGATATTATTATGTAAAAACTGCAATATACCAGAATTATTTTCCTTTATAACTGCCTTTAGACTTTTACGAGCATATTTTCGCACCTCCTGAGGTGTATAAAAATTTTCTATACTAAAATCCTTTTTGACTCTCCCATTTTTTATTTTCATTATTTCATCCACTATTGCAGCAATATTCACATCAAAATATTTGTCAATTACTTTTTGTCGGTTGTTACATCGTCCCAACCATTCAATTTTCAATAAGTGGATAAATTTTTCAATGGTAATCTGTTTCCATTTATTAGATACATCTCCAACAAAGGCGAGGAACATTGGTTTTAAAAGACTTTCGCATTTAAACTTGGGTAGACCCGTTACTAAATCATCTTCTATACTCTCAGTCATCAAAAGTTGACAGTGTACATCACTCTCTTCGACATCGCCATTATAATCCGGATATATTGGATATAACAGGGTTGAAAAATAGAGAGATAAACGAGGTCCTACCTTTTTCCATTCATACAAATACATCTTGGCAGTAGTCACAATTTTTTAAATTATTTTATTCACATATTCGGGTCTTTCCCTCGTCGAGGGAAAATTATGAATAATATTAATCCACACCGCACTCAAACTAGCCAAATGTATGTTAAAATCTTTAATAGTGGGATTCCTCATTGTGGTATAAGCTAAGAGTCCAGCCATAAGTGTAGTTGACATGAAGGTTTCATTAAAGGAATCTCACTCATTGAAAATACCGGAACTACCTCATTTACCAACATGATAGGATCACCTTTCGTTAACTCAATTTCTCGTGACGCATTCTTATTCGTCATTAGCATGTCCAATCCAGTCTGTGAAATACATCTCTTTACACCAACTACTACATTAGTGATCTGCATAGTCCAGGGATTCATGACAGTGGCGTCTCTTGCAACTAAGTAAACTGGTATACCAGCCACAGAAAATGTAGCATATAGCTCCTCTCGAGATAAGTAATCGAGTTTCTCTGTAAATTCATCATCCTGCATTTCTGTTATCATAGATGATAAATTAATAAAACAAACCTCATTATTACTATCTACTTTATATGCCTTTATCTTATCTTTTTCTAGATTATATATACATTTGAATTCTTCACATGATTTTTCATGCTCGTTAGGCTCATTAAATCCTTTTAATCGGAGGGCTGTCACTGCATATTTTCCGTGAGATGTAACATTACTAACATGAAGGACACCTCGGATTAAATCATGTGATGATAGTATTTTTTTCTTTAAAATGATCTCGTAGGTTGATTTGTACTTACTGCGAAATAATGCCAAAAATGTGTTTCCTTCTCTTCCAATTTGTTGGCATCTTCTATTTACTAACTTCTTAATATGTTCGAATATGGTATTTATATTAGATATCGTAAAAGTGGATATTGAGAATGCGATACCTGGGGTTTCAGTCTATACAACATACCCGTCATTTCGTCCTTTAATATGTAATATTTGTTGTCTTCTTCATGATCATCTATGGCAGCAGTAGAGGAAATAACCCACTCGCCTGGATAAAATAATTGCAGAAGAGGTATCCCATTCGATTTTATGGGGATAACATGCAAATTGTTTCTTCTTTTTCTACATGGTGGTGGTTGTTGAGTAAACATTCCTTGATGATTTTCTAATATATAATCACTGATGCATTTCATTTGATAACATATTCCATCATCATTTTCAGTATAAAAAATAATGGGTATATTAGTTGGACCATTATGTAAATTAGACAGTAAATTTACACTCAAATATTCTGGAAAATCTTCCCCTATTCCAAGTATAAAAATTTCACACATTTTGTTTTCATGCACTTCATGTGATTTATTACATCTTCAGGTGTCGAAAAATTATTAGATGTCCCATTATTAATTCCGTCTGTAATCAGGAACACTCGTACTCGACCTCTTTGATGTATAGAATTATGTTCATAATCCTTCATATTCCTCATCAATTGCTCTAGGGCACCAATTAAATTTGTACTATTCCTATTATTATATATCAAACTTTTCAACTGCCGTTCAGTATTAAATAAAGATGGGTCTTCCTGTTCATTAGACCTAATACATTCAACAAAACTTCCAAAGTGGTAAATATCAGTTACATTACCCTTTAATTTAGGTTTTATATGCTCTTCCCAGGCTAAGTGGAGTGTTTCCAAACTATTTTTCATAGAAAATGATGTATCAACAAATTCTATATTCCTAGTTGTTGTTGATAAAAGTCCAGCTCCTTCAAATCCTCTTCTTTCTCCTTTTTCTTCTTCGTCGTGAGAGAGTCTCGGTATCTGAAATATATCATATTTCAGTTTATCGTCGTCATTGTCAATCTCCAAACAATAAAAATCAACAGAAAGATCCTTGGTAGCCATAATTATTCTCCTTTTTGATTGTTGGATGGCTAGCTAGTTTGTAGATGACTGTACTGTGTGCTGTGTGATACTGATTGAGGATAGTATATTTCCTGTTTATATATACAGAGGAAGGAAAATTACCAAAAAAAAGTAAAATATTTCTATTATATGGCAATCTATCTTTGTAGATTTATTTATTATATATGATAATATAGACGACGATATATTATAATGTATTTCGTTTTCGTTTATATATTGTTCGAGAGAATAAACAGTACATCCCAGAGTAATAAAAAAAAGGGATTCCTTCAATTTCTCCTTATTCACTAATTCTGGATTATTCGTAAGTATCTCGGATAAATATGTCAAAGATACAAAGGTTGGAATGATGATAGTGTCATTTGTAGTGGTGTTACTAGTATTTTTCCACCACCACCACCACACACGAATAATTGGTCTTGTGCGATTGTGGAAATTCGGATACAAACAAGAGAGTAGCATTCCTTTAGTGTATTTCTTCACAGTCACAGTGCGGCGGCGGTTCGAATTCTTTGGAACTTTCTTATAGTTAATTCTTTCTTGAATAGGAGTTGCATGAAATCTCTTCAGTGTACATACAATGTTTCCATCATTGTTTTTATAGTCCACCCTTGTATAAAACCCAATCTTTATACAAGTATACAAAAAAAAATCCTTCTTCCGTATAACAATGCTTGTATTTTGAGTACCCAAAGGTGGTGTTGTTATGATTATTGGTTTTATTATGATATTTTTAAATTATTTTTTTTGAAAACATGCTCCACAGGCAATTGTAAAATAAGATCCTTGTGGTAAATTCAATGTGGCCTTATTATCCTTAATCTCTTTCTTTGTAAATGGATTTCTTGTCAACCAGATATTCTCGAAAGGTGGATGATAATCCAGAAATGTGACGAAGGGGACTGGTTTTTTTATAATATATGGGATCCAATCTTTTCTAGTTTCAGCAGTAGTGTATGGGTACAGGGAGAATAATAACATTATTACTATAGCCATTTTTGTTTCTCCAATAAACTGTTGCTAGTTCATATATATATTAAAAAAAAATTATTTTTTTTGTCTTTGTCATATAAAATAAAGTAAAGTATATTTATTATAAATGTACCAGAAAGAATTAAAAATACAATTATATTCATACTTTCGGTTTTATTTTTATAATAGTTAAAAATTTAAAAATTCATAAAATCTTTTAGTTTTGGAAATATAAATAGAAAATTTAAAATAAATATATATACGTATGAAAATATTAAAAACATAAATATTATTGTATAAGGTGATGAAAAGGATCTTAGATTTTGAGGAGAATTATTATTACATGGATTCAGGTACGTTGTAACTGAAGAATTACCTGCCCCTGTTGAAGTAGCAGCAGCAGCAATGGTGCTAGATGTGAGTGATGGATAAGATTCAGTTAATAATTGATTTGCAAATCGCATGCACGCTAATGACGGTTTTTCAGGTAAAGGTATATAATCATTATCATTAATATCGACATCACTAATATCGGCATCACTATCATTTTCTATATCTGAAATATTTTCATCATCATTATTACTGAATTGTTTGAGGTTATTGTCAACTGTCATTTATGCCTATTTCCCCTCTATTGTTTTTAATATATGAAATACAATTGAATCAAAATTTAATTGACCACTGTTTGGTAGACGATCATTATTTATATGTCGTATTGCTGCCTTTAAATTCACAAAAATAGGCCACTTTTGTTTATCTAATTTAAAATTATACCAATAACGTTTCTTATATTTTTTAATCGCATCTAGGTCAGTGCTCTGTAATGTATTTAAAATAAAATATAACCTATTTTTATTATGAAGACGAATCAAATTTTCTTTTTTACGTGTTTCTATTAATAAACTATAATTACACCTGTAACTTTTACCGTCCAATCCTATCCATTGATCTATAATTTTAGGAAGGGTATCATTATCAAATGAAAGAAAATAACTAAAACTTTTATGTATACAACCACTCTCTTCAATAAATTCTCTAATTTTAGTTGTCATTTTATTATGTTTATCAATCTTTTCACAACGACCACGAGGTGGAACATATTGACATTCTGTCGTGTTTCCTTCGTTTGCAAGCATAAAATGAAAAATATTATGATAGTCAGCCATAGTTATTTTCTGTTCTGAAATTATTACATTATTTCTATTATTATTTCGATGATTCATCATAAGTACCTGAAAAGGATAGGGTGGTGAAAATACCACCAAAATTTTACACTTTTCAATAATTTTATTTTTAGTATATAAGCTACACTCCGTTGCGTCTATATAGAGAAGACCATAAGATGTAAAGGGTTTTTTTGTTGGCCTAGTTTTACCGATATCGTTATATTTCAAATTGTATTCTCGCTTAGGAATATTAAGTTGCTTGGGTAAAGATTTAATAATATTCATATTACCTTACACTTTACTATTTAATACCATTATCAAATTTCTTGTTAAAATATCCATATTAAATAGTAATGATTGAAAATAATTTATACTGCAGTGCCTCCTTTAATAATATGTAGAGAGTGATAAGGTAAATAAAATTATATATATAACAATTACTATTTATTTAATGAGTGGTTTTACAAAAATACCTATATTAATTATTTTATTATTCTGATCTAGATTACAAAAAAGAAATGGTCTATCAATGAAGATGTTCACTCCACATCGAACATCTTGTACATTATTATATGTGGTGGTAGTAGTCCACTTTCTAAATTAACATTTAAGTGTTAATTATAGATAAACAATTATTATTTACAATATAGCTGTCGTCTGGGCTCTCAGCAATGAACGAAACATTTCTAACTATGTTACTCATATTGCAGTAGCAACTCTTTATATTTAATATGGGAATATTTGAATATTTGAATACACTAAAATTATATATATATAACAATTACTATTTATTTAATGAGTGGTTTTACAAAAATGCCTATAATAATTATTTTATTATTCTGATCTAGATTACAAAAAAGAAATGGTCTATCAATGAAGATGTTCACTCCACATCGAACATCTTGTACATTATTATATGTGGTGGTAGTAGTCCATTTTCTATCTACTTCATCTCCATTATTTAACATTGAAGTATTAATTGTAGATAAACAATTATTATTTACAATATAGCTGTCGTCTAGGCTCTCAGCAATGAACAAAACATTTCTAACTATGTTACTCATATTGCTGTAGCAACTCTTTATATTAAATATGGGAATACAGTATGTTGAATATTTGAACACACTTTTTTGAAGGATGATAAACTCTTCTCCAGGGCTCCACGGTTGTTAGCAAACTTCCTCGCCACTTTTACTAACTGTATTTTGGTTGCTGGTTTATACGGCATGTAAATATATAGAGACTTTCCATTTCCCTCGTTGTCATAGGGAAACCTAATTGTAAGATCTTGCTCTTTGTCTACACATACGTGTGTTACATCCGGAATAATACTACTATTACTTTTTCTTCCAATATATCCCCTACCGTTAATGTCTGTTCCTAGTTCTACAAAATCTGCTTTAAAACACATCATACGTGTTTTAGCAAATACTTCTTGAGACATGTAAAAATCTCTTTTTATTATTTTAGTGTAATCTTTCTTTTCACTCCACTTTCTGGCATTAAATACAGAACTTGTTGCTATATTTATACCGGCATATATTTTATCCATAAAAAATAATGGGTTGGAAATAATTCCCCTTGATTGCGATATTACTTGTTCATTGATCCTTTGTGTTTTGTCTTGTGTTTTGTCATTAGCATCAGAGAAATTGAACTTTTTCTGTAGAAAATGAATTGTAGAATCAGCAACGTTAATATCAGTAAACGTTTTTAAAAGTTTTTCATTATTCAACACAATTGACACATCAGTTAATAATCCTATTGCACACGTTAATACTGTGGTATGAGAAGGTATTAGTCTACGCACATGGTGACATATATTACCGGTAGTAGTCATTCTCTTCTCCTCTTCCTGTGATGATTGAATACCGTAAATAATGTAACTTAATGACCCTATAACAGTAGAACAATCAAGAATTATATTATCATCTTCTTTATCATCTTCAGCAGCTGCAGAAAATACTTTAAAACAAGCATTATTATAATCAATCGTTGACATTTTTCTATCAATCACAAAAGAAGATTAAGATGTATTGTGTAGATTGTAGGAGGGAGTAACTACTTTGCGTCTGTAGTGGACTAACGTTCAACTGCAACTGAGTAGTACTGAAGTGCTTATTAACCTTGTTACTTTAGGACAGGTACCAATCTCTATTTTTCTACACTATTTAGTTATAAAAATAATCTTCTTAATAAAAATAAGGTGGAGGAGCATAATAAGAAGAATATAGAGAAAAGGAATTAGAAGAATAAGGAGGAGAAGGAGAAAGGGGAGGAGAAGAAGAAAGAGGAAGAGAAGGAGGAAGGGGAGGAGGAGAAGAAAGAGGAAGAGAAGAAGAAGAAGACGAAGAAGAAGAAGAAGAAGAAGAAGAAGAAGAAGAAGAAGAAGAAGAAGAAGAAAGAGGAGGAGGAGGAGGAGGAGGAGGAGGAGGAGAAGGAGGAAGAAGAGGAGAAAAAAGAGGAGGAGAAAAAAGAGGATGAAATGGAGAAGGAAGAGGAGGAGAAGGAGGAGAAGGATTAGAAGGAGGAGAAGGAGGAGAAGGAGGAGAAGAAGGAGGAGGAGGAGGAGGAGGAGGAGGAGGAGGAGGAGGAGGAGCAGGAGGAGGAGGGAAAGAAGAAAAAGGAGAGGGGGGGGATAAAAATAATGAGAAATAGGAGAAAAAGAACAAGAAGGAGAAGGAGAATGATAAGGATGAGAAGGATGAGGAGAATAATAAGGAGGATTATAAGGATGATAAGGAAGATGATGTCGAGGTCGAGGATGAACAGAAGGAGGAGGAGGAGGATAATGAGGAGGAGAAGGATAATGAGGATAAGGAGGATAATGAGGAGGATCAGAAACAGGAAGAAGACGAGAGCAAAGAGGATTCAGAAGAAAAGAAGAATGAAGAGAAAGAGGAGGAGGAGCAAGAGACGGAAAAGAAGAAGAGGAAGAATTAGGAAGAGGAGGAGGAGGAGGAGGAGGAGCAAGAGACGGAAAAGAAGAAGAAGAAGAAGAAGAACAATAAGAAAAAGAGGAAGAATTAGGAAGAGGAGGAGGAGGAGGAGGAGGAGGAGGAGCAAGAGACGGAAAAGAAGAAGAAGAAGAAGAAGAAGAAGAAGAAGAAGAAGAAGAAGACTAAGAGGTAGAAAGAGGAGGACAAATCGGAGATGGGAAAGAAGAAGAATTAGGAAGAGGAGGACAAATAGGAGATGGGAAAGAAGAAGAATTAGGAAGAGGAGAACAAATAGGAGACGGAAAAGAAGAAGAAGAAAAAGAAGAAAAAGAAGGAGAAGGAAGAGGAGATGAGGATCCCTTTTTGTTGATAGGAAGGGCATCAATACAATCTTTAAGACTATCAAAAGGAAGACCCCTCTTTTCGAGTCTTTTATAAAGAGTGTTCTTTACAATATCGAAAGGAAAGTCCATGGCGATAACACTCTTTAGTATACTCTGATTCTGCATTAAATAGGTCATATTGTCATTCGATAGATTTACTTTATAAGTATAAATCTTCTTAGACTGCTTAATTACAGCAGAATTACTTTGTTGATAAGGAGGAGTTTTGTCTTGAACCTTTAAAAAAAAAAGAAATTTTTATTTAATATACATACTAACTAAATATAATAATAATAATAATAATAATAATATTAATAATAATAATAAATTAATAATAATATAATAATAATAATAATAATATTTATATTAATAATAATGTTATAATAATAATAATAATATTTATATTTCATTTACCTCTTTTATAAAATCCATCCCCTTCTTCAATATTACAAATTCACATGATGGTGACCAACAGGCATGTACATTCCATGGTATGTCGTTTTCTTCCCAATTGTGAAGACCGATACCACAAAAAAAGCATCGTACCATGTCTGATATGCCAGTGTAATAAAAACCTGTTTCTGCTAAATCATGGATTGTTGGTTGTTGTCGTAATTCTAGTGGACATTTATTCCACATAAACTTAAAACTTTTCAATCTGGTTTCATAGGTCTTAAACTGTGTCCTATTTTCAGTTGGGATATATCCTGAAAGTAAACAAACCCCTATTAGTCATTTTGTATTATTATTATTGCATTTAAATATTCATTATACATACAAAAATTACTTACCATCCTCCTCTCCCGTTTCTGGAATTGGAATTATCTGATCTAAAATGCAACTCTGACCCAGGTTGATGTTTGCCGTTGGTTGATTTCTAACGAAGGGACAATGGGGATAAAGTCTACAATGTTTTTGGAGGGGCGCAGAGATCTTTATTTCTGAGATAATAAAATCCTGCAGCTGCTAAATCTTCGGGAGATATCCACGAAGACAACAGGGGCCAGTCTAGGAACGTATCCAGTCGTTCCTTTTCAAATCTGAATACATGGATGTCATTGAATGTCTTGGACCGATTTAAAGTGCGTAAAAATATGCACTGGGGCCGTTTCTCTCTGTGAAAAGTTTCGGCAGCTGCGCCGTCGCTGGTAGTGGTATCGAATTCCAAATTACACTGAAAACATTTTACTTTATTTTCCCATGGAGAAAAATAAAACCCGACTCTTGAAAGGGTCTCTACATCCACAGTTATTAAAGGGGATTTTACAAAAGAACACTTGCGATATTGTTTTTCATAGAGCAAATTGTTCCTTATTTTATCATTATGGTATAATATATTCAGCATTTCTGTTTTAAAATCTGTACAGGTCTGTTCTACACTAATCTCTATAGAATACTGCATTTTATACTGCACTTGATCCACGATTACAGCTATTCATAACCTAAACTCCCTCTCCCCTCCCCCTCCCTTCTCCCTTCTCCAACAAACCAATCTAAAAATTATCTAACCACGGTGTAATCATTGTCCAATAACTGAAAAATATTATTGATAGAATATTTAAAATAAAAAAAATATAAATATTTCTTTTTACAAATGTGTTGGATGATATATTTGTAAAGATTAAACTTATAATTAAAAATAAAATAGCTATGAGGAATGGAATAATATCGAGTTTAGATTCGGTAATAATGTTTTCCACAGCTGTTATATCCATATTGGCTCTCGGTGTAGGATAAAGATAATGGAAGTGTTCGGCTTCGCGTAAAATTTGATCGGCCAATTCTTGATGTTTACGTTTATTCTCTTCCATATCCTCCTCCGAGGCGGGGGTTATACGATCAATTCGCTGTCCTAAACTATTAACCTCCATTTCGGATAAAACTTTTTCAACAACTCGCAATTCTTCTTGGTTATCGGTGGTGAAACCTGTGTATCCTATATCTGTAATACATTCAGGATACATGCGATGAAATTCGTTTATGGCCAAAAGATAAGTAAATTCAGGTGTTATTTCTGGAGTTGTGAATGAATGGGGTTCTGGAATATCGATGAAGGTTTGCCCTTTGTTATTCATGCATGATTTTATTAGACGATTTAGACAGTCTTTCCGTAAAATATCAATATGGGAACGTGTAATTTCATTTCCATAACCACCCACATTATAAATTGATAAAAGAATATCAATGGGTAATACTAATAGAGAAATAGTAAATATTCCCGATATTGTACTTGAGAGTGCCTTTAAGAGATTTAAAGATATTTGAATTCCCATTTCGATCAATGAAGACTTTATAATGAGAGCAGTTAGGCGAATTAATAAAATCCGTGATCCAATAGCCTCCGTTGTACCCAAAAAAGAGTCTTGTATTACCTGTTTTAAAACATTTTTGGAAAAATATTTAAGTAATAATGAAACCAATTGTGGTGATCTTGCTATTAATTCAATTTCAGTTAGAGCAATGAGTCCTTCCTCAAGGGATGTAACTAAATTTGGTGAGACTTCATCTATAGTACTGGCGACATTCTTTATGGGATCACTATTATCATCTTTACCTATCACTTTAACATTATTAACAGATATTATGGGTGTATGTGTATAAGTGCTTTGTTCTAAAATATATTGAGTAGTTATTTCCTCCTTATATCCTGGATTAATTGCCACCGATTTTGTGTTATATTCCTTAGGTAAAATTTGAGGCGTTATTACTGATAATGAAGAAAAGAGATTTTTTCCCATAACGGCGTCATTTACCATATCCTCTCCAAATTGATTAACCAATTGGGAACCCAGTAGGAAATTTAATATATTTCGAGTTGTTTTATAACAACACGTATCGGAAGGTTTGTCGAGGTATTTCCGAAATCGTGTACAATATTCATCAGAAAAATTAACATTTTGTAATTGTGAATTCCATTTTAGTGGTGGGGAATCAATGAGACCAGCAATTTTCTTTAAAAATTGAAATTTATCTTCTTTCTTTGAAAGTGTATCTAATTTATTTTCTATATAAGTTTCCGGTTCTTGTTCATATATTTGTTTATTTTTTTCCTTCGTATCAGGATACCATCTACTTGAAGGACGGAGGGCTCGTTCATTTGTATTTTCAAATCTACCTTTGGAAATTGTTCCCTTAAAAAATCAAATACTTCCCGATAGACTTGTGTACAAGCTTCACTGTGAGCAAACTCACATTCGTTTATTAGGATAGGAGATGGTGTATTTTCCCCCATTTTACGCCCAATTAAAGTGTCTCTGTAACACCTAATCATATTACAACCTAAAATTGTATATCCTACCTCAAAATCATATGGATGTTTTTCTAAAAAACTTTTAGGAATATTTAATGGTATATTTTTCCATGGAATATCCTTAATTATTATATGCTTAAAATATTTAGCTTTATTTCTTGTTTTTAATGTTTCAAATGTCCGTCGTTGAACTACTCTATTAACCATTTTATATACAACAAGAATATCAGATAAAGTAGGATTTATACAGAGTGTATTATTAATCATTTTCCTGTTCTGTTTTTTATTTTATAAATAGTAAAAGATTTGTTAAACATCCTAAAAAATGATTACAAATAATACAATCGTCTATAATTTTTTGTATTATATAATATTTTTGGTTTTTTGTTTATTTGTATGGTCAAAAATATTTATTTTATATATACCTAATCCTAAAAATATAATCTTGAATTTATTAACTTTACGAAAAAGTAAACAATTAAAAAAGAATTATAGTGAAAATTTAATTATTCCCTATTCAGTTGCAGTATACACATCACCCACCCGTAATAAAAATGATGCTATGATTCATATTTTTCCACAAAACTATTATTTCTTTTTTGAGGATAGGAAATTTATATATCATCCAATTTCTTGGACCAGGATGATAAATAATAGTTTTTGTAATTCATCATCTTATCCAGAGGTTGCTTATATCCTGCCAAGTGAAAATTCTATACTTCCAATAAGAGTATGTCGTAAACCATTAACTTACTTAAAAAATAAAGTATACACTACACTAATCTATAGGATTATGACAAAACATATGAAGAATCCTCTAAATTTAATTCATTACCTTATTCAAATTGGAGTTATTCATACAGAACGTACTACCACCTGAACGAATGGATATTTTGTGTGCTGATAAATTGAAAAATGAATTAGCTCCATATTATGTTTTTATTCAAGTAAAGAGTTCCTCGATCAATTTCTATCGAATATGATTATTCACATTTAGAAGACGGACGAAATGATTTATGAGGTGTTATTATATACTGAAAATCCCCAAAATATTAAACAATTTTGTAGGGCTCGACCAGATAAAATTTCTCCTAACCCATTCAACAACAGAAATGAAAATATTTTTTATTTTTATATTTTTTTTTTAAACTTAGTATATATAAACACAACATTTAATTGTAGTTTATTATACCACAAAACTACAATGCCCATGACTCAACCACCTAAAAAGAATAAATCCTCAAAAATACAAGATGAGGATAAAAAATATGAAGATAAAGATAAAGATACAGAGATAGAGATGGATGATTTAAGATATTTTGATGAAGAAGAGGAAGAAGATAAAGATGAAGAAGAAGAGGAGGAAGAAGAAGAGGAAGAAGAGGAGGAGTATAAAAAACAACCAAAAAATAAAGGTTTTAAAAGAAGAAAAGGAGATAATTGTATTATATCCACTGTTACAACCACAACAACTACTACAAAAGTACCTCCCAATACAAAAAGAATTCAACCATTTATTGCTGCATATATTGGACTAAAAAAAAAGAAAAGGAATTCTAAGCAATTATTACCTCCCACCATACAAACTCCTCCTCCTCAAGCGCAAAAGTCGTCGTCGTCGTCCTCCTCAACATCAAAACGTAAAAGGAAAAATGCTTTTCCACAAAAACGGAATGATTTACTTAATATTAACAAACAAGAAATTTTAGATTCAGATATTTCAGATTTACATCAAGATGATAATAATAAAAATATATTATAAAAAAAATAAATAAAAAAAAATATAAATAAAAAAAATATAAAATTAAAAAATTTGGTAAAAAAAGTGACAAAGTTTAAAACTTCCGGAAATAACATACCACACC
The DNA here is from genome assembly GCA_958450375.1 of Homarus gammarus. NCBI lineage: Eukaryota > Metazoa > Arthropoda > Malacostraca > Decapoda > Nephropidae > Homarus > Homarus gammarus. Next base: position 105,700 of record CAUDMG010002468.1, read on the forward strand.
GGATGAGCCTATCTATGACTTGTTGTTGCTTCGGGGTTTATTTGTGTAACGCTTGACGCTGGGTTGCTGGTCAGTTTAACGTTGGCTGCAAGAGAGACAAGACACAAGACAGACACGACACAGTACACTGTTTTATTTTGTTTTTTTACAACAAACCACTAATATGGTTTTTACTCATTTTAACTTTAAAAGTGTCCAATCTGAGATAACAAGTGCTGATGATATTTACGAGTTAATTGGAACAGCCTTAGACTATCAATCCATGTTAGACAAGAGGACCTCGCCCTGGGAAATGTGTGAGTGGAAGGATGAAGAACTGGAAAATTTCAAGATTAACTTAGAGGCAGTCGATCGTCTTTATTACATCTACCACTACAATGATGGTGTATCTGGCCAAGACTTTGAATTTGTTGGTAGAATGATGTACAACGACCGCCTTATTTACATACAAATGGGCGCCGGTTGTGATTTTACTGGTTTTGACTGTGCAGGAGGCGGAGAGATGTATATTACCTTTGACGCCCAAATTTTCTTGAAGTCAATTATTAAAGATAAGTACAAACCTTATGACATCTGGCTTTCTATGATTGAAGATGGGTTACAGGTAGAGGAGCCTTCGTCATTTGATCTGCTGCAGATGAAACAATGGAATAACGTGCCCATGCTTAAGTTCTTGTGTCACATGACAGTTTACAACTACAAGGACACGTTAAAGAATTACCCTTACCATTTACCCAAGTCTGTTGTAGCCAGTGTTGAAGAGTTCATTAGGACCCGAGAGACGAGAGACCATTATGATAATGGTGACTAAAGTAAGCACTAATTAACCAATAGAAATAAGATCTATCTACCATACAAAAAATTAAACTTTAACCAAAACTGCAACCTATTTTCCTAAGAGGAATTGAGGCTGGTTAGCTTTATTTATTTGCTGCTGTGAAGAAAAAAAAATAGAAATTTTAGTGTGGGTGGTGAAATAAATTTATCTTTTTTTTTTCAGAAAAGAAGAATGAATCAACTGAAAATGTATGTACTAAAATTGGTCAACTTACCAAGCCTTTCCAGTACCAGCAGTACAACTGAGTTAGTCCACTATATATACTGACGGATCTGTAGGATGGAACAGCTGGTTGTGCCTATATTGTTTACAAATATAATAAATGTATTGCAACCCAAATGCGTCGTCTGAATAATTGGTGGATTGATTGTAATAGTTGTAATTAAGGATGCTATAAATTATTTAGTTTACAATAAATGAAATGGTTTAATTATTTGTGACTGGATTACAATCCATTTTAGATAATTATAGTAACATACAAAATCAATTTTTTGTGGATACAAAAATTAGCTTGTACATTTTTACATTATAATAATGTAAAAAAAAATTCAATATTGTAACTATTATTTATTATTAAAATGTGTAAATAAAATCTATATTTCAATTTTCCAATAATATTGCTATATTTAAGACCAATTTATTACTTCTTTACTGTTTAATAATAGCTACCACACCAATGGAATAGAAAAAAATAAACTTTTATATGGGTTATATAACTAGAACTATTCTATATGTTAACTACTATTGTTTAGTGGTAGTGTAGATTACACACACACTTACAGTAAGCAGGCAGCTTTGTCTGTCCGGTCTGTTATTGTATACAAGTGAGTGGTGAGTATATAATTGTGATTTGTTTGGTATATTTTTATTCTTCCTCCCCCTCTTCTTCAAATTTCCTTTTCTTATTTAATTCAATTTCTTTTATCTTTTTAAAATAATCAAAAGCATCTATTATATTGTTATTAGAGGTAGACACATTTTTATTAAAATAGTTTAATATAGTAAAAAATAATACAGTTACAAATGAAAATGTTAATCCTTTGGATGCAATAGACATCATACTCGGTACCTTTTTTACATTATTATTATCATTTAAAGATGACAATAGGATTAGTTTATTAATATGATTATTTCTTGTTCTTTTAATTCGGGTAATTGTCTTATTCAAATTTAAATAAATTATATTTATAAAATCTTCGTGTTGGGGAAATTTGGTTTTGGTAAAACCAATCAATTTAGTAAATAAAGCATTTATAACGCTATAAATTTGATCACTATCTGATTGATCACACATTATATTTTGTATTGAAGAAATTAATTTCAACGAATCTTGTATTTCTTTATCATTCATATTATCTATACTATTACCACCTATTGTTTGATTAATAAAATATACAATATCATTATTATCGTCTGGAGAATCATTTGTACTTGTACAATATTTATTTATATAATTTTTGGCATAAGTTTACGCAATTCTAATAATTTATTGGTATTATTTAATTTAAAAGAGTTTCCATATAAACTATATGCTGGAGGATAATTAGAAATAGGTTTATCTAGTGGTGGTGGTTCTTTTAAAAGAGTATCATCATCTAGTTTTGAAGTTTGATTTTCGTCGTCATCTTTTGAATCTTCTTCTGATATTGGAGACAATTGAGATTGAGATTGAGATTGTAATATGGTGGAGAAAAGTGATGTTTTATTATTATTTTCCTCATTACTATCTTCATTATAAATAACAGATGTATCATTTATAGTCATATCATTTTCAATCGCTGATAAATTATCACCTATAGGTAAATTATCCATTTTTTTTATTTTTGAAAAATTTAAGATTGAAAATGTCTACTACTACTACTACTACTACTACTTATACTGCCTGGCAATGGGTATTACCTACAGAAAGAAACGTATCATTAAGTGTAGAAAATATATTTATGGGAAAAAATGTACAACGATTAAAGCAACATGATAAAACTAATTTTTATCATTTAAATGTTCCAACTATTTCATTAAATACTTATAAAAATATTATTAAACTAATTTGTAATAATATTAGTGATGAGAATTTGTCAAATTCAATGGGAAGAAATGGAAAAAAATTTAAATATTTAAAATTTTCAAAATTAACAGGATATTTAATGAAAACGGATGCTAAACAATTTATTACTTTCAGTCAATGTATATGTCCCAATTGTAATTTCGTCAACTGTATAATTTGTAAATCTTCAAATAACCTAAAAAATTATATGAAAAATTATAGAGAAATTTTAAAACTAAATAATACAAATACAAATTTCCCGAAATATGTATCATGTAGACAATGTAAAATACTCTACAAAACAATTTTACCTTTTAGTAAAAGATCTAATATAAAAAAAAAATTCCTTAAATATGTGGAATGGTACCACTCCTTTTTTTTTATTAAAACAATATAGATATAATATTTTTAGACAATATAAAAATTGGCAATGCCAATTATGTCGTGTGAAATATGAAAACTCCTATACAGAATTTTTAACATATTTAAAACAACTTAGTAAATCCAGTAGATTGTGTAATAATGACATTCCTAAAAATACATTCAAGACAGTCCATTCATTATTTCAGAAACTTGATGTTAATTCACAGAAAGAGTTAAAAAATTCAAATGTGTTTTATTATAGTTTGCGTGTCAGATTAACTCATAATGATAATACTAGCTACAAAATTATTCCACCTTTAGCATATCTTATTAACATACAACGAAACTATCAGTTTTATTACAAATTAATTTCAAATAGTAGTGATCATCCAGGACAAATTAAAACAGTTTTTGGATCAGCTTTAGATAGAATGAAAAAAGGTAAGTATTCCCTTCTACGCCTACACTGTCATAATAAGCGATATGTTTTATCTGCTAGAGTTGTTATTACTCCCTGTTATAATATTGATCCTCACGAATGTATATTACCAATAAATATTTGGCGTAGATTAGGTTGTCCACGTATTATTCTAGCGCATAGATACCCTACATTAGATGATCGGAATTTCACAGTTCATCAAGTAAAAGCAACCTGGATTTATCCTGTAATGGCTATCGCTACAAGTATAGTACATGGCAATCATGCTGATTTCGATGGAGATGCTATGCAAGTTATTCCTATGAGTAGTAGTTTGGCATTAGAAAGTGAGGCAATATACCTCTTTCATCCCCAATTTAATTTTACAAGTCCGGATGGTGTCAGAGTCTCTTTTGATCATGATGAATTATTAACTCTTAATATATTATTTGGATTAAAACGCAGCGAAATCAATGAAGCTTTACTTAAAATGGCTTTAGTTGAATCATCACCAGTAGTATATCGTTTTTTTTTTACAATTAAGAAAATTATGTCATTTGATATGGGAGGAACAAATGGTATTTACTATTACATATAAACATTTACTTGAGTTTATATCAATTAATAAACATACTAATAAACATAATAGGATATCTTATTCACAATATGTAGAAGATGTATTTCCATTTTCAAGCAAATTTAATACTATTAAAAGAATGATAGTTTCAGAGTCTTCAAGATTCTACATTGATCATTTATGGCAAATTGTAGGGGAAATATATTATGATGCTCCTATGAGTTTCTTAAACGGAATGAATCGTAGAGCCTTTATTAAGATGGCTATTATGTCTCGTCGCGCTTCAATAAAAGATATTGCCTTTTATGGATACATTTATATTAGATTATTATATTGTACACAAATTTTAGTATATGGTTATGATGGGAAAGTATATGCCCCCGGTGGTGTGTTGGTAGCTCAAAACATAAATGATATATAAAACTTTAATAATAATAATAATAATAATAATAATAATAATAATAAGTTTTATTTTGATATTTCTTCAACATTAACGCGTGATGTACATTTTAATACTAAATTAATGTCAGCCATTATGAAATCATCTAAACAACGTTGTAAAATTTTTGATCCAGAAATAATGCCACTATTATTACCACCACCATCTTCATTATTACCACCTTCACCTTCATTCTTAAAAACTTCAATATTAGTGGCATCAGAACGATTTAATGTTAATTCAGTGTGAATTCTACTGGCGCCAATACTTCGTAAAGAAACATGTTCCATGGGACCAGTGGATAACCCCCCACGTTTTCCACGAACAGGGGATCCGGTAAGTTCGGATAATACCACTTCTCCCGGTCGGGAGGAATGCATGGTGGAATAAACGATCTAGATATTGGGATCAGCAGTGATATAAGCAAGTTTGTGGATGACAGTTACTTGTGAAACTGTCATATATGTAACAACCTTCCTGGGTTGTCACCACTTGTAACAATCACTTGAGAAGCTATTTCGGATAAACGTCCAAGGTGGGTATCGCCGTAAGTTCATCACTGTAAAATATCTAAATGTTGCTAAAGAGATGTTAACAGGAGATTTAGCATGAGATGGACGGAGGCTATGTTAAATAGCTCTGCTAAGTAAGTCCTGATGATATGATAATTGAGTGAGGGTGAGTAGTGACCCATCCAGGGAGAACGGAAATATATCCGCCATCCTCCCTCCAGGGAAGATGGAACCATTCATGATGGCTCTCAACAACGTCTTCCTCTCGTGAGTACTAATGAACTACTGCCCTCTTTAGGTGGCAAGAGAGCCGGCTACTTAATGCCTTAACTCAGCACAATATGACGCGGCTTCCCGTGGGCACACCTTATCACGTGCTCTGAACATGTCACCTCATAGCCAGTGGAAAGTTACAGGGGATGATAGAGCATATAAATCAAATGTAATTAACCCATTTACAGTATATAATGCTCTTGCCTATGAGACAGAGGCTATTACATATCTATATATATAAAACAAAGAAGTATGTCTGTGTGTTTGTGTGTGTGTGTGTGTGAGACCACACGAGAATCTCGGAAATTACTTTACCGACCTGTAGTGATTATGGGTCGTGTTATCTGTAGAGATGATGGATGGTGTTATATGTAGTGATGATGAATGATGGTATATGCAGTGATGATGGATGTTGTTATATGTAGTGATGATCTATATCTATCTATCTATATAAAACAAAGAAGTATGTCTGTTTGTGTGTGTGTGTTTTTGTTTGTGTGTCAGCACGAGAATCTCGGAAACTTCTTTACCGATCTGTAGTGATGATGGGTGGTGTTATATGCAGTGATGATGGATGGTGTTATATGTAGTGATGATGGATGGTGTTATATGTAGTGATGATGAATGATGTTATATGTAGTGATAATGGATGTTGTTATATGTAGTGATGATGGATGATGTTATATGTAGTGATGATGGATATTGTTATATGTAGTGATGATGGGTGGTGTTATATGTAGTGATGATGAATGATGTTATATGTAGTGATGATGGATGTTGTTATATGTAGTAATGATGGGTGGTGTTATATGTAGTGATGATGGATGGTGTTATATGTAGTGATGATGGATGATGTTATATGTAGTGATGATGGGTGGTGTTATATGTAGTGATGATCTATATCTATCTATCTATATAAAACAAAGAAGTATGTCTGTTTGTGTGTGTGTTTTTGTTTGTGTGTCAGCACGAGAATTTCGGAAACTGCTATACCGATCTGTAGTGATGATGGATGGTGTTATATGTAGTGATGATGGATGGTGTTATATGTAGTGATGATGGATGATATTATATGTAGTGATGATGGATATTGTTATATGTAGTGATGATGGGTGGTGTTATATTTAGTGATGATGGATGGTGTTATATGTAGTGATGATGGATGGTGTTATATGTAGCGATGATGGATGATGTTATATGTAGTGATGATGGGTGGTGTTATATGTAGTGATGATCAGACAATAAAATAATAACAGTTTATGCTAAAAAAATATACTTTGCTGTATCGTTGTAGTGAAAAACATGGTGGAACTTACATACACCGTTAGTGAACTAATGATGGAAGAAGAAGTTTTGGCAACTGAACCGTGAGACAATGTGGAGCCTCCCGGAGGGTGGCGTCCTACCATTGACTTGCGGATGAGCCGCCCTCTGGGCGGCGATTCTGCTAGCGTGTGTGTATATATATATATATATATATATATATATATATATATATATATATATATATATATATATATATATATTTATATGATGGGTGGTGTTATATGTAGTGATGATGGATGGTGTTATATCTAGTGATGATGGATGGTGTTATATGTAGTGATGATGGATGATGTTATATGTAGTGATGATGGGTGGTGTTATATGTAGTGATGATCTATATCTATCTATCTATATAAAACGTTAAAGGGGTGAGATGCAGTTTCTTAGAACAATTTTTTAGGGGGGTCGTATGCATGTTTTTCTCAGCACATGAGGACAGTGCTGTCTGTTTTTAGGGGGGGTCGATTGTAATATTCAGAAATTTCAGTGTAATTTCAAACGCCGCGCCATTGGCGATGCTGAGTTCAAGGTCGTCTGAGGGAAGACCGCGCTCCCCGCACGTAGCGAGAGGTTGTGGAACTAGGCCTATACGATATTAAATGTAATTTACCGAGTTAATAGGGACGCAAATCATGAAATTAAATATCGGTTATTAAATTGAAAATAAATATAGATCGTTTCCCAGTCTGAAAATGTTGTGTACGTTCTAATAAGTTTAATAGTCTGGTAAATAAGTCACTCCCGGAAAGCGTGAACCAGTGAGCAAGGTGGCCGGGGAGCTGTGAGAGAGGTCAAGGACCACCTCTGTGCTGTACCCAGGAGAGACTGATCGCGTGACCTGGTTCCTTCGTTTATTTAGCATCAGTATAAACAAGTAAGTTTTATTCAATCTCAGACAAAGCTTGATAGGGCCGTAGGAACAAACGGTGATGTGAGACAATAGCTAACAGCCCGGGTTTTTCAGGGTTCTGTAGACCCCACGCGGTATGCTAACGTCCACTGGCGGTATGAGACACGAGTGGTGAAGCGAGCTGTATGACCATCCACTGACCTGGGTTTAAGCCACCTGTTGAGTATGGTGAGAGTTGGAGTGAACCCAGCTGTCTAGGTGCCCAACTAACGACGTGACAATCGTTTGGGGTCATCAACTCTCCTCTACCTCGGCTCACAATAACACATATCTTCAAGCAGCTTAGTGAAAACCTTTTACTAACGGGAAACTAAAGCTTCTCTCAACTGTACAAGGTCTGAGTGGCCCACTCCCTTCCGTTTCATGTACTGGGGGTAAAGTAAAGCCAGCTGAGTGATACAGGGTCACACACTGGGACCAAGAGTCCAGTGGACCTTAGAGGTACATTTCCAAGGTTGAGAAAGGCTGGTTTGGGCCTTAAACTACGGGTGCCTGTTGGTTGTGCCTTAAAAAACTACGGAGTGCAGGTGGAACCTATGTGTTAGGTTAGGAAGCATGGTTCACGGGTATTGGTGGACTCAGTAACTTCTTAATAATAGTGATAATATTTTTGTGTGTACTTAATACTATTTTTTCAGTTACTAATGTATGCTGTGTGCATTTAATATTTCCTTATAATTTCAATCTCAGGTATAACCCTTGTTCCCCATAGTAGTGTTTAAGTTAGGTTAGGAGGTGTGTATCTGTTGGGGTAACATAATTTTGCTGAGTGCCCTGAAGGCCTACTCAGGGTGGGGTTAATAAGTTCTATTTTTTATACCATTTCCTCAGTGCTGGATATCATTTTGTTGAGTGTCCTTAAGGCCTATTCATTGTAGAGTTATTAATTTCTATTTTTCATACCATTTTCTCAGTGGTTAATAATATTTTGTTGAAAACCCTTAAGGCCTGTTTCATGTGTGCAAGCAACATTTCTTAATACTTATAACTTATTGTCCTCTAATGAGGCATTGCCTGAGTTTCTAATAATTTCAACATCATGTATAACTTATATTCCCCAGAGTAGTATTTTAAGTTCAGGTTAAGAAGTGTGCATATTGGTGTACCATTATTTGATTGTGTTTGTAGTGTTGGGGGGAATATACGTGTAAATTTTACAGTGTGTCTCATTCATCCCAGTAATAGACGCTATCCTTCCACGGGTCACGGACAATTCATTTTGTTTAGTAAATTTAAGTGTTCTTGTGCTGGTTCGGGATTTCTCTCAAAGGGGCACTTCCACTGAAATTACCATCTAATAATCTTTAATAAGCCCAAGTTAAGTGAGAAATTAAAGTCCAGTAATTCCGACCGGTTTCATATATATATATATATATATATATATATATATATATATATATATATATATATATATATATATATATATATATATACATATATTTATATATATATATATATATATATATATATATATATATATATATATATATTTCATTAGCCCAATAGCACGCAGACTTCTACATACAATCAACACCTCAACCCGCCTGGATTCGAACCCACGGCCCATTAGCCCATGACTGTGACCGGGGAACGCTAACCGCTGGACCACCAGGATACTAAAAGCAGTCCTAGACTTTGTTATATTTCACACAAAGCCTGTTCAACGAGCTTATGGCGCTGTGAACCTCTACTGGGGACTACCCGTATCATGTAGATGGTCAGAGTAACGTTTTACCAAATCCGGCCTCGAAACACGAGGATCCATATATATTTTATTAGCCCAATAGCATGCTGACTTCTACATACAATCAACACCTCAACCCGCCAGGATTCGAACCCACGGCCCACTAGCCCATGACTGTGACCGGGGAACGCTAACCGCTGGACAACCAGGATACTAAAAGCGGTCCTAGACTTTGTTATATTTCACACAAAGCCTGTTCAACGAGCTTATGGCGCCGTGAACCTCTAATGAGGACTACCCATATCACGTAGGTGGTCAGAGTAACGTTTTACCAAATCTGGCTTCGAAACACGAGGATCCATATATATTTCATAAGCCCAATAGCACACGGACTTTTACATACAATGAACACCGCATGCTATTGGGCTAATGAAATATGTATATATATATACTTTATTTTTAGTCCATTTGACACGCAGACCTTGAACATATAATCAACAAGTGTCCTTGTGGTTTGGTCGGTAACGTTCCTTAGTCCCACCCAGTAGGTAGAGGGTTCAAGTCCTGGGTGGTGAGGTTGTTGATTATATATATATATATATATATATATATATATATATATATATATATATATATATATATATATATAGATATATATATATATATATATATATAGTGGTGAGCACGGTTCCGCTAATTTGCGAAGCTAACTTTCTCGTTAGCGGATTAACGCTCTCGCTAACTTTGGAAACCATTAGCGGACCAATTGGGTTTCGCTAAATTTAGTTCCGCTAACTTTAAGTTCGCTTACAAAATTTATACATGTTTCTTCCTGTCTGTTGTAAGCGTGTGACGCTGTGACGCGTGTCTCCAACAGCCAGTCAGGCACGCTTGGCTGACTGCAATGTTAGTACGTGTTAACGTGACAAGACATGATTTGTCGACGCCGCACTGCAGCAGCTGTGCAACCTTGTGTAATTCCGCAGTTCTAAGTTCGTTTCACTTACAACATTGTAACGTTACAGACAGTATAAGCAGTCTTATAGTGTCAGCGAAACAGAGTACGTTATTGCTTATTGTTATGGAAGGTGAAGACGTTTTTGTTCCGCCAACGATGCTGGGCCAGGTGGGCCTGTTGACAGTGTTGAGGAGCCTGCAGTGGCTGTGAGAGAGGCCGCTGAGGCGGAGGCCGCTCAGGCTGAGGGCCAGGCCCAGGAGTCTCAGAGCCCGTGGCCCCACCTGGATGACTACTTTGTCCTTAAGTAAGGGATAAGAGGAACCCCAACATCTTGCACTTCCAGTGCGTCATGCGCCAGCCCAAGGAGGCCACCATCAAGGGACAGGCAACTTTGAGAGGCTAATGTTTATGAAGGGCAACAGCATCACGTCGAGGCGATGGAGAAGGCCCAGCCACTGCAGCCGGAGTGAATGGAATTTTTCGATTATTAAAGTTTAATACTTGTTTTTTACAGTAAATAAAGACTGTCAGTGTATGTTGAAAGAATCATAGAATGTAATTGTAAACTAATGTATAATTTCACTTCTCATTTATTTGTTAAATTAAATAGGATATTTTTTGTGTCAATATATTTGGTTATGCTAAGTACTGCATAAGTTCATAACCAGGATGTTTTTGGATTCGTTTAATACTTTCTGTCTTTTCGTACAGTAAATAAAGGTTATAAGGCGTATGTTGAAACTTGAATATAAACTAATGTTTAATTTCATTTGTTCATTTAATTATTTGTGTACACCTTGATCATCATCTTATCTTGGCATGCTATACCTTTTTGGAAAGCTCTATGTCTAAACTACAAGACAACATATGAAAATTTCAGCTCTTTAGGTCTGTTTTTAAGGGTTTTAGAGCCTCCCCCCAAAAAAACCGAAGCTAAATTCATATAATAAAAGTTAGCGGTTAGCTTTAGCTTCCACTAATTTTTTTAGCTGTTTAGCGGTTTAGCGTTAACGAAGTTAACTTTTTAGTTAGCAGATAAGCGGTTAGCGAAGCTAACTTTTCGTTTAGCTGTGCCAACCACTGTATACACCACTGTATATATATATATATATATATATATATATATATATATATATATATATATATATATATATATATATATATATATATATAACTCTGCAATAGTGCAATTGAGTTAATGTGTTAAAAAAAATTGCTATTCTATTTTTGCTTTTATACAGAAACGCCATGCACACATGTCTATAGTCGGACCCAGATCACACCATTGTCATCTGATCGTCTTGACGGTTTCTCTCTCATCCCCAGCGAAAGTTGAATTGTTTGTTTTAGCCTAAATGGATGATAAAATATTTGCATTTGATTATCAGTTTTTCATTTCCTGAATCATATCAACATGTTTTGTAAATATTTAAGATTAGCGTCATTATTTTCTTTGTAATTAGTAATTTAATGCTATCATAATTCATTGGCGATGTCTCACTGTTCACACACCAGCATATATACAGCCGTAACCTCATACTTGTGGAGTCTGGCCTTGCTCATTCTATTCCTGGAGACCCAAGGCATATATTTATATTAGTTTCTTGTAATATTTCGAGATCAGTAAGTACTCTCTTTGTGTATCTTATATTTGCATTTTCATTTTACACAAGTGTGATTTTAATGTATTTGATTTCTGTAATATTTCTCAATATTTGTTTTTCAATTATGTTACCGTACTTTATGCCTAGTGATTAATTCTTATTTTCCCGAAAGAGCCAACAACTAATTTATATGAAAAGGGGTGTCATCGTTGAATAATGAAGTCTAAATTTAATTTCCTGGGGTATTTGTATATTTTGTACATTATAATCAAGAGAAAAAACTACCCTGAATTCATGAGCTCTGGACCAGCCCCACGGATCAGCAAAAATTGATAGCCGGAAGAAGAGGGCATTTTGTGGTCGTGAGTCAAGCAGGAAGAGTTTGATGTCATCCCCCAAAAGTCAGACGTCATTATCCGCGTGACGACATTACCTACGCGCGCGCGCATGTGTAATAATAATAATAATAATAATAATAATAATAATAATAATTAACTGTGTATTGAAAGATCATGGCAGCCGGAAGGCTGAAAATATACAGTTGTGTGTGTGTGTGTGTGTGTGTGTGCGTGCCAGGTGCAGAGCTGTCTACGGAGGTTGGAATAAGATCTTCAATAACCAGTAGGGAGTTAACACACATGTATTATTTTTAAGACTACATAAACACATGTGAACTTCAAGAAGGCATTTCACGTTAGTTATCAAAGGCAACATTAATTAAAAGGAAGGATAGTGGCTGAAGGGATAAATAGGAGGGAAATGAAGACAGGGTTGGCGGTTGAGGGAGAGAAGGAGGAAGCTGGTGAGAGGGTCGATAATTGAGGGAGGGAGAGAGGGCATGGGTGAAAGATAAAGAGTGAGGGAAACGGTGAGAGAGGGAGGGAGGGAATGGTTAAAGGGAGAAAAATGGAAGGGAAAGGAAAAATAAGAATGGTGTAGTAAGAGTGGCAATCGAGAAAGTTAACAGTGAAAGAGAGAGTTAGAAATAAGGAGAGTGAAATGAATGAAAAGAGAATAGAAGGAAATTAAAAACACAGAGAGAAGGAAGGACTCAGAAATCGAATCAGAGAAGGGAGATAAGGGCAAGATATAACAGAGAGATGAAGACAATACAAATAAAACAAAGACATACAGAGAGAGAGCGATGCATATAAACCATCATAGTAACCAAGAAGAAAAAACAGGTACGTACTGTAGAAGGTCACAAGTGATCCCTGTCGCTGCCATACAGGACAATTGTCTCAGAAAACCATCTTGTCAAAGGGTATGGGGCGGGGTTGGGGGTCCTCCAAATCCTCAGCATTGGATCTATAAACGTCAGAGCCAAGTACGTATTAGATCGATTCCTAAATGGAATGGTGTGAAAATAGAAACGGCTGGAAGGTGAAAGTTTATTGGCAATTAATTTGCTTCTATGAGTATGTTTTTATTCTTACAGTATTCACCTACCTGTTTTTGATGTTTTATGAAACATATTTATATCATTGGTTTTTAATACACAGACAAATACAAGAAGTCAGACATGAAAAGTGATATGCAGACAGACAGACAGACAGATGCTTAGGGAGCCATTCATATGAACAGGCAAACAAACTAAAAGACAGGGAGAAAGATAAACAGACAGGAAGACAGACAGGAAACATAGAGAGACAAAGAGAAAAACTAGCAGACACTCAGAGTGGGGTGTGGAGGAGGGGGCCCGGACAAAAGCCCCTTGGACAAAAGCACCTAGGACAAAACCCCATCAGTAAAAGTGCAAAATGGGACAAAAGCCCCCTGTTTTTATGTTAAAGAGAAGGTCATTAGAAATATTAAATATAATAGACTTAAAATATGAAACTATTACAACTTAAATAACTAGAATATTATAACTCTTTCAATTTTGATATAGAACATTATTAAATAAAAAGAAAATAAAAAAATACGACATATTTTACCTTCATGTTCATTCTGTATTTATTGAGGTGACCCTAGGGCCCAGTTAGGTCATCGAATGTCAGGGGAATAAATACCCCAGTAGGCCAGACGGGTAGAGATCTTATAACTAGACTTTAACGGCATAAATACAGTGTTAGGGCAGACCAGGAATCCAATGCTCAGTTCATTCATATGAGAGATAATAAGCATTGTATTGACTGGGATAATGCCTCCTCAATATTATCTTGAAATTCAATTGTCAGTTGGAACATTATAGAATCCGGTCTCATAAATGTACCGAATCTGTCAACATTAATTTGAGTAAATAGTATGTACAAACTGGATTATTTTATGATTAAGAAGATTTGTAACCAGGTGAGAAGGTTGGGTCATCTTACCCTATGACCTGACTACGGACAGCTGCTGTGCTTAGAGATGGTATGATCAATTTTTTTATTAAGGAGATTAGTAAGGGTCACTGCCTTATGACCGGAACGTTGTGGACACCTTCTGTCCCCTAGGGACTTGATCTCACTCTCCTCTACTGTATATATTAGCCTTGTCAAGTATTGCTCTGTAGTCTGTACTCACCCCTGAAGATGTGAATTATACAAAAGCGCTTGAGAACTTCGTGCTTTCTTTTTTCCTTGTGGTTATCAGCATATACCTGGATCACGCGCACCTACAGTGATTTACTTGCATATATATATATATATATATATATATATATATATATATATATATATATATATATATATATATATATATATATATATATATATATATATATATATATATATACATATATATATATATATATATATATATATATATATCTATATTATATATATATATATATATATATATATATCTATTGTGAAAAGTTTAATGAAAAGAAAAAAGAATAATATACACCGTGTTCCAAAATACAATATTTACCCCCCGCCAAAAAAAAAATAATCTAAGATTAAAAAACATGACTCGCACTCTCCAAATAAAAAAAAGTGAAAAAAAATAAAAAAAGAAAAATTCTTCATTTTCAAAAAACAAAGTTAGGGAAGGGTTCCATCTGTCACCTAGGAAAGTCACACAAACTTAAAACAACCTGACCTAACTTAACAAATCAGAAATCTGACCCCACCTGAAGAATTGTTACCCCTGGTGTTGCCACCTGAAAAATCGTCAACCCAGGATATCCCACCTGAAGAATTGTCACGCTGCCAAACTTTGGGGTGACAATTCTTCAGGAGATCCGTTTGAAGTGTTTCTTGGCTTCTCATCCAGTGTTGGTGGTGGTGAATGGACCGCGGACTGGGTGGGTTAGGTCCGCGTCAGGTCAACAATGACCGTTAACCACTGATTGTCACTCTAACAGTTATTTCTTCCTTTCTAGTTTAAATTGCCAATTTTGTATATCACTTGTGGGTTGATTGTCAATCTTTGCACTGTACTATTAGTGGGAGAATGTTGATAAATCCAGATGGGGAGTAGGAATGGGGAATTACGTAACGACACACGAAATATCCTAGTAAGAGTAATCAACAGAAGACCCCACACTAATGTAAGGAATTTTCTTGATAAATTTTCTGAGCTTATCACTATCATAAGTTCAGAGAGGAAACATTGCTACATTACAGGAGATTTCAACATTGATCTATTATAATGAGAAGCCGACTCCTCAGTATTAGATCTTCTTGCTACATGTCATTCTAAACTCTTCTTCAACACTATAACCAAACCCACTTGAGTAACTGCCACCTCTGCCACCGTGATAGATCATATCTGGACTAACAACATTCCTAACTATCTTGCAAGTGGAATTATTTATAACAATATCTCAGATCACTTCCCAGTTTTTATCATGTATAAAACAGCCACAAGACCTGAAAGGTCTAGCAGAGTCTCAATCCAATACAGAGACTACTGCACCGACAACATGCTCCTTTTTAAAAACAACCTAATGAATGGTAACTGGGATCTTGTCTATGCCTCCGACAACCCTAACGTGAACAGCTGCAACTTATCTTGCATCTTCAATGCTTGCTTTGATAAATGCTTCTCGCTCAAGACTAAGTCATTGAAAACTGTATCCATTTCCAAACTCTAATCACAAGCGGATTTAAGATAATGATAAAAGAAAAACACAACTCCAAAGGAAATTTGCAAAAAGACCCATAACTTTCGGTGATGCTTACCGAAGTGTCAGAAATAGAATAACTCAAGCAGTTAGAAACGCCTGAAGTAGCTATTATACAAATAAGCTCCAGTCAGCATCAGGCGACAGTAAGAAAACCTGGAATATCATAAAATCTATTCAGAACAGGAACACTCAGCCTTCGGCCCCTCACTCAGCTTTTATGATAAATGATTCAGTTATAACGGAACCCTCCCCCATTGCCAACCATTTCAAAGAATATTTTATTAATGTTGGCAAAAATCTCGCAGAGAGCATCCCAGAACACCATGAGGAATTTAGAGCCTACCTGCAAAACAGACATCAAAATGAGCTGTTCTTATCCCCTGTTACAGCAGATGAATTACTGGCCATCATAAAGATGTCCAAAGATGCAGTAGCAGGCGAAGACAATATACCAATATACCAATATACTCCTCCTTCACTAGTGGTGTCTTTCCTGATAAACTGAAAACTGCATAAAATTCACCCAGCAAATAAAAAATCTGGGGACAAAGGTCTCTTCAAGAATTACCGCCCCACATCAGTCCTCTCAGCCTTGAGTAAGATACTGGAAAAGCTAGCATGTAATAGACTAAATTCCTTTTGCAATGCCAATAACATCTTTACAGACTCCCAGTTTGGATTAAGAGCTAGAAGGTCGACTGAGAGTGCTCTGCTATCCTTTACTAATGACATCTTAAATTCCTTTGATGACAGTCAGTTCACAGTCGGTATTTTCTTGGTCCTCTCTAAAGCCTTCGATACTGTTGACCATACCATCCTCCTTTCAAAGCTTGATCATTACGTCGTTAGGGGCCTGTCCCACAATTGATTTACCTCATATCAGGCAACAGGATGCAGTATGTCTGCTATGATAATCACCAATCTGACTCCTCTCCAATCTTGTATGGAGTCCCCCAAGGTTCCATTCTCAGTCCAGTACTGTTTTTGTTGTACATGAACGACATAGTCCACGTCAGCTCACTCATAAAATACAACTTATTTGCAGACGATAGTAATCTCTATGCCAGCAACTCGAACCTCCATTCCTTGATGAAAACTATGAACACTAAATTAACTTAAGTCAGGAGCTGGGTAATATGGAATAAACTGACCTTAAAACTCGAGAAAACCCACTACACGATCTTTCACAAAAAGGAAAAACTTACCCCCAGACTTGGATCCCTGTACCTTGGTAATACAGTCCTCAAACGCAAACAAAATACTAAATTCCTCGGACTTATTGTTGATGAGAAACTTAACCTGAGAAACCACATAAAAGCCATTCCCAGTAAAGTCAATAAACAGTGCGGTATCATGTATCACACTCGACAGTTACTCACTCTCACAGCAATGAAAGAAATCTATCATGATTCTGTCTACCAACACCTGATACAATGTCACACACACTATGGGGCCTCTGGCTCTTCAAAAACACAGTCTCTGGTTACTACACAAAAGAGAGTTGTACGGACAATGACCTACTTGAAAAAACAAATCACACAAACGAGAAATTTGCTATATTGAAAATTTTAATATTCGAAGATATTAACACCTACTACTGTGCCCTCTTTGTTTACAAATCTATCAATCACTTGCTTGACAATAATTATTTGCAGTTCCGGAATAATCAAATATACAACTTAAGGCACCCAGAGCTACTAAGACCACCCCCCCCCCCCCCCCATGCGCTCCTCTCAGTCCCAGACCTCCATAAAATATCATGGTGTGAAGGTGCGGAACAACTTACCCCACTCATCCGAGCAAAGACTAGGCTCCCTTCCTTTAAATTATCTCTTAAAAAATATCTATTGTCTAAGTATTAATATTTCTTGTAACACCTATTATATTTACAGTACCTGTTTTTAATGTAGCATCAAAACTGTTTAGTCGGAAATTATCATGTGAATGGATAAGTAATTACCATTGCAATAAACATAATTGCCAGCTAGACATAATTCTGACAGCTCTGTCCTTTTGTTCAACCTTATTACTGCACGACCCATGTTGTACTGCTCCCCCATTCTAATTATGTTTTTCAATTCCACTGTAATTTATGTAGCCTATATAAAAAAAAATAAAAAAAAATAAAATAAAATTAAATTAATAATTATTGAAGTGATAACCGTATTAACATTATGAGATGTTCTTATTACCACCAAGATATTGTGCTATTCCAGATGATACTAAATGGTACATAATACTTCCTTGAGATAAATGTATAGTATATATCAGGTGCCTAAAAGAGAGCTCAGGTTCTCAACTGGCTCAGCCATGTTAATGTTGTTATTATTATCCACTCTGTATCTGTGTTTTTCTGGCTAAATAAACTGGTTCAATTCAATTCAATTCAATTCAACCAGGCTGGCAGCTGTCTCCATGGTCAAGAGACCACAGTCAGCGCCGACGTCCTCACCTTATGAAGGTTGGAGAGAGGGAGAGAGGTAGGTGTGTGTGTGTATGTGTGTGTGTGTGTGTGTGTGTGTGTGTGTGTGTGTGTGTGACCGTTTGTTTATTCATGATCTATGAATCTTTCCTCTATTCTCAACATCCAAAATCCCTCATTCTGTATTAGCCTTCATAATCTGTCTACACACTGAATATCAAGAAACTGACTTACCCTTCCATGCCCTTCGTCCCATCTGTTGCCTGGGATTATATCAAACAATCACTGCTGTCTGGGATTATATCAAACAATCACTGCTGTCTGGGATTATATCTGGTTCACCAGTCAGTTAAAAAACAGCATGTCGTAGAGCCATTTATTGCAGATAGGTTTCGACCTGAAATAATGATGCATGATACAAAAACAAATACAACATATAAATCCAAATTGTGTCATTCCAAACCATCCTAAACTAAAGACTTAAATGAATCATATACTGCTGTCATCAAACAAACAATCTGCAAGATACAAAATGAAATAATGACACTCCATCAAATCTTGTAATAGTATTACCAAATGGGATGACTTACAACACTTATCATTATAATACAGTATAATACAGATTATATCATGAGAATAATGTATTAAAAATTATAATATTAATGGTATATGTATTTATAATGATGCCTCTATAATGCAGACTGATGAATGACAAATTGCAAAGTCCAAAGGGTTTGATCGTCAAATGGAAATTGAACCACACCCACACAGGGCGGGAACGCAGACCCAGAGAACAGCAGAAAAACTAAATGCGTTCGTGGCATTATGAATTTGTAGAACTTATAGCTGACTGTAAATATGTGCCTTCTACAGTAATAATAAACAAATTGTGCAATTATAAAGTGTGACTAAATGATACTTAAACAATACACAAGAAAATTTGATGGTACAAAATTGTTTCAAACTATTTACAAATACAAAATACGATACAAAATTATTAGACAAACCATGAAAAATACATGCAACACAAATATCCGCAATACAATATTGTTGCGGTTTTCGGTTTACTTGTTGGAATCACTGAACAGAGGTAAACTGGAAGCAACATTCATAAATGTTTATGGGTTAAGTTTTCAAACACAAATGGTCTTTTCTACATTCATTAAGAAAATAAATTATTGCACAATTACTAGGATATCACATTAATTAACGCTATGAGCTGTGAGCGTGAATAAGGGACGAGGCGTATGTGTAACGAGCTTCGTAAACACAAGTCTAGTGCGCATGAGAGACGGAGACAGACTGGCGATAGAGCCAGCTACTTAATTCATGAGTCAGAGCCCGGATGTTTAGGCAAAATGCCATAAAATGCCTTTTTGCCATTTTTTAGGGAATTGCGAGTGATAATGCCTATTCTACAAAATAATAGCCTATTGTGTTTTTTTGCACATATTTCCACAAAATAACTCCCCAAACACGGAATTAAAGTTTCGGAACACCATAAAACTTAGAAAACCACACCCATAAAACTTGGCAACACTGCTTTTGTCGGCACGAGACGTATATGAGTCGACGCACTGCCTCAGTGCAGTACTAGGATAGATTGCTACGCAATGATCTTGCATTCATTGCTTCAAACTATGGAAACCTGCCAGAGGCCATCAATACACTGGAGAAAAGCAGCATGCCTTTGATTGATGTTTTGAAGTGTTTTGAGACAATCGTTGCGGATATAACTCAGGTTTCCGGTGAGAAAGGAAAATCTGTAAGTGAAAACTGTGAACGAGTGATTGCTGCAAACCGAGACCTGGAAAAAATCAAGAATATTGGAAAAGTTCTTGAAGGACAGAATGACGCAGATGTTGGGGATATGAATCCGCAGACTGTGGTATGTTTTAAATATACTCCTGTGACGTCGGTGGAGGTAGAGAGATCATTCTCGTTCTTCAAGCATCTTCTATCTGACAGAAGGCATGGGTTCAAATTTGAAAACATCAAGAAAATGCTTGTTATTTCATGTAATCAGACTGATTAACCTGCATATGAGTAATAGTTATGAAACTTATGTACTTAAGTTATATTTCTAGTTTTATTTCTATAATTGCTCTGGGAATAAATGCCTTTTAATGCCTATTTTGCCACTTTATTTTGCCTTTTTGCCTGCCTATTTTGATGCTTTTTAGTGCCTAAACATCCGGGTTCAAGCAGAGTCATGAATCATGACTCTGCAGTCAAGGGGCGAGAGCTTAGTGGAAATACACTGTCACACGTCCAATGGATGATTCACGGCTCATAGGTAAGTTACCGTGGGTAATGTAATTATATAAACCTAATGTATATAACCCACATTTATATAAGTATTGCTGTCTGTTAGCCAGGGGCTAATACAATATCAAGCCACCAATTGTCTGGGATTATATCAAGCCATCGCTTCTGTTTGGGATTACAGTATATCAAGCCACCATTTCTGCCTGGGATTATATCAAGCCACCACTTCTGCCCGGGATTATTGTTCCGTCTTGGCCAATGAAAGTGATGGGGCTAGTACAACAGTTTATTAATGTTTTAACTTGTGAGCACAACTATAAACTAATACACGAAACAAATAAAAACAAAAAGTAAACCAACAATTCACTTGTAACAATGCAGTATATGATGCAATTCTATAAAATTTTAGCTGTTCGTATAGAGTTAATAGACAATCATTATGTACAATAAGTATCACAAATTTCATGAAATCTTAGCAAATTAGGGACTTACCGTTTGCCCCACTACCATTTGGCTGGATAACGGCTCTCCTAAGTGTGGCCCCGGAGAGTGCCACCTATTGCTAACCCCACAGCCCTACATGGGTACTGCGGGAAATACCATATCTAGCTATAACACTTCTTATCTAAGTAATACAACAAACAAAATACAACAAGGTGACGCAATACATTGTTATATTTATTAACTACACACTTGTCTCACTCAACATTCTTTGTGTCAAGAATTTTCGCTGCGGCCTCTACTCAGAGAGTGAGGGGCGACAGGGGCCCTCACAGCTACATTGCTGAACAGTGCGCATCGCGATGCTCCTATGATACTCCCACTTTAAGTATTAATTATCTTTCCGAACTATTTTACATACAGTTAACATAAGTAAATAAGAATGCGTTATATGATATGAGCATCACTACACAATATTAAAAGTACATAAATACTCGTAGGCTATATTACATGGCAACTTTACTCAAAATCACATTGCCTTGATAATTATTGAAGATACAATTATATCAAGCCACCACTTCTGCCTGAGATGTTATCAGGCCACCAACTTTTGCCTAAGATTATATCAAACCGCCACTTTTGACTGGGATGATATCAAGCCCTTATTTCTGTATTATATCACTTCATTTCAGTAACGAGACAGTGGGGTGCTGTATACAGCCTTTGTACACTCTGCTAGTTGGTGATGGAATTTCCCTCCTATTTTCGACTCTGATTTCTGCGTTTAACTTTCTCTCTTTGATTTTATTGTCCTTTATTATTTCGTTATCGTCAATCTCTCTATATCTTTTTTTTTCATTTTTTCTCTTATTGTCTTCACTCTGTGTGTTTACTCTGCTCGTTATACAGTATATATGTCTGACTTGCTACATATAGGGTGTGAAGATTGAGTGCATACATACCTCAGTCAGTGCTGGTCATTCTTCATCGCTGCATCATATATGCAAGAGCACTTAATCTTTCACGTGTGCTCTGTTACCTACATACAACAAAAACCACCGGACATTTACCTATTCTCTTAATTCTTTATATATCATCATGTACTTTTCGTTCTCTTTTATAACTCGTTCAGCTGCTTCTCTCGTCTCCAAGTTGATTCTTTTTCTTTAACATTAACAAAAATCACCTATACAAAATCAAGAACACTATTCAGAGACCGACTCCTTTATTACCTCTCTCATAATTTGTGTCTCATAATGAACGCCAGGAGGAAGTTGGAAGCATGAGAACACTAAAGAATTCAGGGGAATATTGGCATAATATGTCAATATTATTGGAATGGATATTTGCTTGATACGGAGGCCATCCCAGTACGTGCTCTTCTGGTACAACTACAGACTAGGGACCACAATGCATCGCCTTCCGTCCTTCTGGAGAGCTCTCAGCACGCGTCTTATTCTTCCATGGTAAGGTTCTTTGGGGTTCCTTAAGTGTAGATTTGATCTGCTGAAAAGTACCTAAATGAGATATAAACATCTCTAGGAGGCTACTTTAGCGGTGCCGTGTTCTGTTTCTTGATGAAACTTGGGAGTTGTACGATGGGGGGCGATGTGCATATAATTTGGTGTTGACTTGTTATATCCTTGTGTGTAGAAGTTAATGTTTGGATTTTCTCTTTCTCAGCGTATTTTCCGTTCACTCTCTCCTCTCTCCCATAGTCTACTTTTCTCTCTCTTTTTCAACTTTCTTATTCTTATTTTATTTTTCTTATTCCATTCTTCATCTCATTATCCGTTCCCTCTCCCTTTCTCTTTGTTTTCACTCCCTTTTTGTTTCCTACACCTCCTTTCTATCTTCCCTCCTGAAATTATACATTTTCCTTGTCGAACTTTTATACATGGGACAACAAAAATTAACACAGAGAAACAAATGAAATAATGAGAGCGGGAATTTGTTTTCCCACGTCCCATTCTCTCCCCCCCTACTCTTGCTTCTGAACAGAAACTTGATTCTCTCACTATCCCCCTCCCTTTGGACATTAACTTAATTTACTCCATCCCACCCTCCCTTCTTCCTCTTCTTCCCCCTCTCTCCTTCTCGTTCCATCGCCCAAATATCATTCGACAAGGCAGGACGCAATCGAGTGTGTCCACCCCTCCCTCCCTCCATCGTCCGTCCATCCACCTTCCTCCCCGTCACCCCTCGCCCTACCCACAGAAGCGCTAATCAATCCTTTCAGCCCAAAGTTGTGAATCAGGGATGCATTATTCAGTCCCAATTACCGTTGATTATTGCGTATTCAACAAGGGGAGAATGAGGGAGGTATGAGAGCTTTTGCACGCTGGCTCAGATCAGGTGTTATTTGACCTCTAACAGTGACAAAATACGGATTTAAAATTAGTTGCCATGAAACAGACTGAAAACCCTAAATTAAATGATTATGGTGTATTATTGTACTGTCTCTTGCAGAAGAGGAAGGATAATTTCTGAGTATACTCACACTAGTAAGGTATATTCGAATTATACTCATAATGAGATTATTTGATAAAAGATTACCTTATCATTCCAACTAAGATTCCTGGTTGTATTAACGTTGTTATTGTTATCCGTAGGTTTAACTCTGTCTGTCTTAGGTAAACCATTCCTAAATCGTTATATTTCCACCAAAATATAATTCATCTCCTGCCAATGATATACTCACATATACACCTTGAAATAATTTACAACGTTTGTATAACAAGGAAACATTTATACATAACATAATCCTCTAATCAGATTTACTCTTTGCTAGTTACAATGATACAGACGTCACATGTGGAGACAGACACTGCCCAGGACTCGTTCGCGCCTGGTCTTACCTTTGTCTTTGTCTTGTGTCAACGATTGATTATTGATTATATTGGAAAGTTCTGTGTTCACCTGAGTCTCTCGTGTGAATTTTTTTTCGCCATTTTCTTAATCGTATATTTTGAAGGTGCTAATTGAATTTAAACACACACAAACACACACACACACCTTTATATCACCTTAGTATTATAAAACTGCACAATAGATATGATAATATTTTTTGACCTGGTCTTTTCCTCGAAGAGCAAGTCAGGGTCAGCTTAGTAATCACAACCAGCGGGTGGGACCAGGGTCATTCTATTAAGCAAACCAGTGAGGCCGTTAGTCTGCCTGAGTTTACCTGACCCAGCTTCTTCAAGGGATAGGCCATATTTAATGAGGTCAGTGTATACAAACCGGGCTGCTACCCTCTGCCTCTCGGCTACCAACCCAGGGGTGAGACAGCTCGCAACCACTGAACAGGGAAGTGTACCACTTAACTAAGGGGTACCCTTCTAGTGATATATAGAATTCTTCTCTGGAGAGGATTCAACATAAGAACGTAAGAACATACGAATGGAACAAGCTCGTCAGCCATCTCAGCTCCTCACTTAAGTATTTGTAATCTTGTATTGCCTCTCCCACCTCCACCTTGCTTCACGATTGTTTTATGTTTTATTAATATGTATATACTGTTAATGTTTAGGTTAAGTATGATTAAGGGTCAATTATAGATAGCTGAATATTTTGTTAAGGGATTTATGGTACTTTATTATACACAACGAAAACTCGCATCCTTTGTCTACCCTTTTATAGTCCGATTGTCTTTGTTTTTTTTTTGTTGTTGCATGTTGGGATCTGGGTAGACTTTTAACTATATTCTAAATCCCCAACTCGTAACAACCTCGATCATATCGCCGCTCACTCTATATCTCTCGAGGGAGTGCAGATTAAGATGCTTTAACCTGTCTCTGTACTCAAGGTTCCTAATGCCTGGGATTACTCTTGTGATTCTCTTCTGAATTCATTCTCGGGATTCTATATCCATTCTGTAGTACGGTGACCAGAACTGATCTGCGTAATCCAAGTTGAGGTCTCACGAGCGCAAGATATAGTTTTAGGATGAACTCGCTAGTCTTGGAACTAACACTCCTTTGTTTGAATCCAAGTACATTTTAATAAAACCATAAACGTCTCCAGTGTTTACCTCAAGAGCCTGCCACTTAAGCGTTCCAGAACTTAATTATAATAAATTGTATAATAGAAATTCAATATAACACAAAAATCAGTTAAATAATTTCAAATGAACTATAAGTTTCAGTGACGTTATTAACATTGACACAGTGAAGACCGTAGTCTACACACGTGACACTCTAAGACTAAGTGAATCATTGAAGATTCTTTAATATTAAGTGCAAATGGTAACACACTTGCACTAGTACACAGAAAACCAGTGGTGATAAGGTAAAGAGACAATATAAAAAGACTTGCTGAATTTAAACAACCAAATCCCAAGCATTGAGCAGTGAAATCCACCAGCACCCGAGTGAAATCGACACCTACCAAAACCAGCCGAAAGTGACGTCATCGGAAATGGCCTTCCCCAAAAAGCTGTTTACAGTTCCATATTCCAGTTTCCAGCCAGTGCTACAACCGTGTAACAGAGAAGCTATCTATGGCTCCAGCCAGCCACGAGAAAGTATGACGTCACTTCCATTCAGATCAACATTCTACTGTTGCCATGAGTGACTGACTAACTGCGGCACCAGTTGTCCCTTAACTACTCAAAGCAGCATCCCAACTTCATTCAATCGCCACCGTGACGCCAACGACTTCGAGAGGAGAACAGCATATAATTCCGACGTCACCAATAGCGAGGGAGTCCCCAGTTCGTCGCCTAAACTCTATGGATTCTACAGTCCCGACTTCAGGTAGACCACAAACATTAACATTTTTACAGATTACACAAACGCAAGTGAACTGCCAGAAGTCTTCACAAGGTATTTAATATAAATTAAGCCAAATTCCCAAATACCTAAAAGTTAGACTAAATAAAATTATTTGATAACACATTTATAGAAATAAGAGGACAAAGTAATTATACTTTTAAGTCTTTTTCTCTTTTCATTTCCATAACTCATTATAAAATTAATACTTTTGCATTACTCCTTGAGTTGACAAGCTAGTGCGTGTTAACTTGACATTTAATTAATGCATACCATTATTTATAGACCCTTTCAAAAAAAAAAAAATGGTTCAAAGATGGAAGCTAGTAATTCAGACTAAAACCCAGATAATGACATTTTCTAGACTCACCAGAACCAGAAGAAACCAGGGAAAGGTTACCACAACTTAGACAAACTGACTTAACTCCTGTAGACTCAGTTAATAGCTATAATTTATTCACAGATTCTCCGCTTGAGCAATTAAACATCATACTACTATGGTCAGGTACCACTTACCCATTACCTTTACCTGTTAACAAAACCAGTGCTTTAACAAATGGTTGCCCCTTGTGTAACGTGGATGGTCGGCCCTAGGGCCACCTAGGCGTGTTAAGGTGTAGAAGCTGTCGCCAACACAACAACCACACCCTAAGTTAACGAGTTGCATGACCCAGTGTCAAGGAATATTACGAGAACACTGGACAACTTGCCAACTGCACTGGTTAACTATTAACCCGGAATACGATCCTCAAATCGATTGACATCCAGGTCTCCAATTACTGCTGGGTAGACATAGGCAAATGGCATAAAGAAACTTGCCCATAGTTTCACCCTGCTCGGGAATCGAATACGGGTCCGCTCGCTTGCGAGGCGAGCATGCTGACCATTACACTACAGGTCACCATGGTGCTTTAACTAGCACTTCAAGCATGGCTACAGAAGGTACTACTAATACACAGATCTCTTCGGTCTATTAAACTGTAAACATACTGTTACTGAATGGTGGTCCTAGATTGTGTCAAATCATAGGTTCCCCACTCCGGCAACAGAGTGAAAAGGAACAAGGTTGCCTGCTTATCCATCTGTCCAGTGTACAATGGACGTCACATTTTGGTGGGAATACACAACCAATCACGCATTCGTTTTCCAGTGGCGCCATACAACGTCACTTCTGACTCGTTTCACCAGCTCGACCCGTACATGGGTACAGACCCGTTCCACGCTTGCCCACGTGGTCTAGCTGTGGTTGTTGTTTTCATTGTTGCTGTGGTTTCCAATACCTCCTCTCTACTTCCGGGTCTTACGTCACATCACACCTTCGCCGCTAAGGAAGTATACGACAGAGGAGTATTCATAGTCGACTCCTACAACAAGAGATGGCGCCGAGTCTTGACAGGTGCAGGTCCACTTAGCAACTTGTCCACACATGACCCTGAGCAGTCGACACACCAATTCAATCAGTAATAATCACAGCACTTAGCTGTGGCAGACAGTCAGTAGGTCCCAGGCGTGTCCTAGTCCAGCCCGTCAGGAGGTCCAGTCACTTCACACCTCTGCCGCTAAGGGGGAATGCGACAGAGGAGTATGACAAAATTAAGCACGTGACAAACAATCAGCCAACACATTGTTAACACCTTTAATGTGCCAGATGTACAGATCGTACTCCTGCAGCAATAGATTCCACCTGGTCAGTCGCTGGTTCTTATCCCTAAACTTATTGAGAAACTTCAATGGAAGATGATCAGTATAAATCACTGTGGGACCAGGGGCGGATTGCGAGTACACACCAAAGTGCTGAGGGGACAGAATTAGTGAAAGCAACTCCTTCTCAATGACGGAGTAGTTAAGGTGGGTTGAGTTAAACTTCTGGCTAAAATAACAAACCGGGTGCAGAATGCTTGTCTCGCCTTTCTGGAGCAACACAGCTCCGGCTCAGACATTACTAACATCTACAGTTATAGTGAAGGGTTTCTCAAAGTTAGGAGCACGTTGGACAAGATAGGTAGCAAGAGTGTCTTTTGTTGCTTTAAATGAGTCCTCTCACTCAGGGGACCATTTGAGGTTTATGCCCTATTTCAGGAGCTCAGTTAAGGGGGAAGTAATTTTAGAGAAGTTGAGAATGAACCGCCAGTAGTATTCGATCATGCCCAAGTATCTCTGGACCTCTTGTTTACCACTTGGGGTAGGAAAGTGGAGGATAGATTAAACCTTAGCAAAAGGGGGTACAACCTGACTTTGACCAACAATATAACCTAAATATGTCTGTGACTTAATAAACTCACATTTAACAAGGTTTGCGACTAGGTTGGCCTCAGCAAGGTGGTTGAATGACATCTCTATCTGCCTAGGGTGATCTTCCCATGTGTGACTGAGCAAAATCACATCATAAATATACACCACACATCCAGGAATGTCCTGGGTAAGTTGAGTCATCGGACGTTGAAACGCTGCCGGGGCATTTGTGATACCGCACGGCATTACATTGCAGCAAAATGCATGATTATTAGCCACAAAACAAGATATCTATCTGGCTCTAGGTGAAAGTGGTACCTGCCAGTAACCCTTCATGAGGTCAATTTTACTAATGAAATTTGCTGTGCCAACTTGGTCAATACATTCGTCGACCCTAGGCGATGGGTATGTGTCAGTCTAAGTGATCAGGTTAATTTGACGGTAATCAATGTAAATGCGGTATTTCCAACCTGGCTTAGGGACAATAGTGACAGAACTACTCCACTGACTCATGGCTCGGGAAATTAAATTATGATCAAACATTTAATCAAGCTCTAACTGCAAAATGCTACGTCGCTGGGGAGAAACACGATAAGGGGGTAATTTAATTGGTAGAGAATCCCCGACATCTACATCATGTACAGTCTCGTTCAAGAGTCTTCGAACACTGCTGGAGACAGCTGGCAACTCAAGGCCGTTTGTTTACTATACTACATAGTAAAAATTATGAATGAATGTAAAAGTGATCTGTGATTGGTTACTTAGTTCCCCGTTGCTTAATTAGTGGTTGGGCTTTGTTGTTTCGTATTATATTATACCTTTCTGCTGGTATATACTGTTAATTTGATTTTAAAATGGACAGAGCAATGGGCGAACCTATATGAATTTATGCTTAGACAATTAAACATAAGTAAAAATCGGTAAGTATGTTAGAGAACATCATGCATCGGGCACAGCTGTGTACACGCTGTTTATGAGGTTGCCTGTATATCATAAATTTATACTAATATTATCTTCAAACGTTTAATCCCTTTCGGGTGATTAATCCAGTTGTATGTAACCGATGCTAAACAGACTTCTTTCTAAAGACGCTGATTTCATGCAACACAAAATGCTGTTTTAATTCGCTGTGGGATTAAGCAGAATCATCGGATCACTGCTACCTGTAGTAAGTGTGTGTGCGCATGTGGAGTGTGTATGTGTGTGCACGTGGAGTGTGTGTGTGTGTGCATGTGGAGTGCGTGTGTGTGTGTGGAGTGTGTGTGTGTATGTGCGTCAGCCTGTGTCTGTATTTAATAATGACGTTGTTCAATTGAAGGTGATGGTAATTAATCTTACGAACCATCAGTCTGATGGTGAATTAGTGCGGTAGCGTATGCCTAATACTTTTACAAGCCTTTATATAGCAATATCAGTGTCATTCCAAGACTCTGAATATTGTGAACAGCATATGGTATTTCTTTCGTTGAGTGACTATTTCCCCCCTCCCCCCCCCCCCCCCAAAAAAAAATCCTTGTTTCTGTCTTGTGTAGATAACGTCACTTTTAGTCTGGTGTCTTTTTAAAAAATATTATTTTTTGTTCAAATATGTGTATGGTGTATTATGAATTTGTATCTTGTTTATTTATTTATTCATTCATTTATTTTTTATAAATGACTTATAAAATATAGATATAACGCTTACGTTATTGGCGGGAAGGTGAGGGAGACAGAGGTGTTGTCAGTGCAGAATACCCGTCCACTCCCTCAATTATAGAAGACTCCTGCCAACATGAAATACCACACGCAGAAGATCACTGAATGTGAAACAATAATCGGCACGAAGGAGGCTGGGTTTTCACCCACTGAAATTGCCCGAGAATTGGGGGTTTGTCGGTCAACTGTATATTATTAGATTAAGCGATGGGAAGAGGAGGGAAGTTTAAAGGACCACCAGAGGACGGGAATGCCGCGCAGAACAACACCTGCACAAGTTGAAGCCATCCGGAATTTCGCTGAGGCCAACCCCTTCAAGACTTCATTTTCAATAAGAGAGGATCTCCAATTAAATATTTCCCCTTTAACAATCAGGCGAAGACTTCACGAAGGAGGCATTCAACATAAAACTCCCACCACCAAGAAGTTAAATGAGCGACATCGCAAGGGCATGTTGCAGTTTGCTCGACGGTATGCTGAAGAAGGCCTAGATTTCTGGGGAAGAATAATATTCACTAACGAAAAACTTTATCATCTACCTCTCACGGAAGGTTGTATTGCTAGAGGAGGAACAACACCCGATATGCTAGACAGCATATTTATGAGGAAACAAGGAGTGGCCATGTGACTTGTAATGTTTGGGGATGGATATATTTGCACGGAGTTGGAGAGATGACTGACATAGAAGGAAGATTCACAGCTGAACAGTATTTAGAAATACTCGAAGAAGTTATGCTTCCCTCGGTGCGTGCATATGCTTTTCCGTTTCCCGAAAACATAATTTTCATGCACGGATTGTAACGCGGTGGTTTGTAGAACAAAGAAATTTGCAAGTTTTAGACTGACCAAGTAAAGGTTGTGACATGACCCTTATAGAGAACGTTTGGGCCAATATTGTGAACATGTGGGAGCCAACTGAAGAGAGAACCAGGGTGCAGCTACAGGAGCATACACACCGTGAGTGGGAGGTCCTGAGGCGGAAACCGAAACTGATACGCAATCACGTCGCCTCCGTTCCCAACAGGCTGCAGCAAGTGATCGAGAATGCAGGTGGCTCGACTAAATATTAATGTGTCAAAAATAATTTCCCTATGTAATCAACGTCACATACTGAATGCACATCGATATTATTTTTTTCCATGTTAACTGAAATAAATAAAATTTTTATGAATATATATCAAATTGTATAATAAAAGTAAATAAGACAATCCTCTTCTAATATTCTCACTTATGCAGTATGTATTCAGGACGATTTAAGTCAAACAAATCATAACATTATACTTATAATTATTATGAAAGAGTACAGCATAATATATGTTAAATATATTGCATGTGAAATAATTAGCATATATACCACGGAAAAATCAGAGAGGGAGACGGAGACAAAGAAACAACTGTATAACGACACAATTCATACAATAAAGTATGTAATGGTTCGATCCCAGCTGTCCGATCCTGCTCTTCGAGGCACTTGTGGCGAGGAAATTGATATATCATATTTCAATCTCATAATCTCATATTTAATAAGTTCATGTCATGCTGTTCACAATATATTTATGTATTCTTTGTAAACGTTTATTGTAATAATTGTATTCGTATATATTTTTCTCTAGATTTATTTATAGGAAATGGGAAAAAACCCTTGCCAAAATACCAAACTGTTCCAACGTTACCTCATAATTATTTACTAATTTAAAATGATGCTCCAACACTCACGCACACTTGCATGGAAACATACGCACGCGCTCGTGAAGAAAGTCGATTTCTACGGGGTCCCTTGCCGATTTTATTAATTATAATTTTTTTTTTACATCAATTAGTGAAATCTCGTACTGAAGGTATAGCTAATGCGGTAGCATGTATATTGTATGTTACGAACCCCTCCACCGATTGTCTTCATCTACCTACCCAGCACCACGAGCAACGCCATCTAGGGACGAAACACGAGTATGGCTCGTCTTAGTTACCACTCCCGGGTTTCCCTTCTCCATATCCTGGTTGTTGCGTCACTTCCGCCTCAGTCTACTTTGTCAGCTCCAATTCGAGGAGAGGACACTTCACTCTGGGAAGCGACCACAGGATCACCTATCCTGGAAACCTACGGCACAGTGACTACCTACCGTCTTCTACCATACTCAGCCTTGCCCGTCAGCCATCTCAGCTCCTCACTTAAGTATTTGTAATCTTGTATTGCCTCTCCCACCTCCACCTTGCTTCACTATTGTTTTATGTTTTATTACTATGTATATACTGTTCATGTTTAGGTTAAGTTTGGTTAAGGGTAGTTTATAAGCTGAATATTTTGTTAAGGAATTTATGGTACTTTATTATATACAACAAAAACTCGCATCCTTTGTCTACCCTTTTATAGTCCGATTGTCTTTGTTTTTTTTTGTTGTTACCTGTTGGGATCTGGGTAGACGTATAACTATATTCTAAATCCCCAACTCGTAACATGTATTAGACCTTTCAACTGTCCTTACGATTGTCATCTGAGTAGACTTAACATTAGAAAGTCTTTCATTTCGTAGACACTGTGTAGTATCCATTCCATGATATATAATTGAAACATAAAATAAATAGATGAATAAATAAAGCATTATATATAGATTTATATTTTTAATGCCTCACAGGGAATGTAAAATAAATATTTTCATTAAATAAACTTAATAATACGGTTTAACTTATACAACTGCTTTTACAGACAAGCATTGACACACATAGGCTAAGGCACACACACACACACACACGCACACTACAGGTAGCAGTGAACCGATGATTCTGCTTAATCCCACAGCAAATTAAAATAGCAGTTTGTGTTGCTTGAAATCAGCGTCTTTAGAAAGAAGTCTGTTTTGCATCGGTTTCATACAGCTGGATAATTTACCCGAAAGGGATTAAACGTTTGAAGATAATATTAGTATAAATTAATGATAAACAGGCAACCTCATAAACAGCCTGCACACAGCTGTGCCCGATGCATGATGTTCTTTAACATACTTACCGATTTTTACTTATGTTTAATTGTCTAAACATAAATTCATAAGGGTTGACCCATTGCTCTATCCATTTTAAAATCATATTACCAGTATATACCAGCAGAAAGATATAATATAATACGAAACAACAAAGCCCAACCATTAATTAAGCAACGGGGAACTAAGTAACCAATCACCGATCACTTTTACATTCATTCATTCAACTTTTTACTACGTAGTATAGTAAACAAACGGCCTTGAGTTGCCAGCTGTCTCCAGTAGCGCGACTGTACCTTTGTGAGAAAGAAGTAACCGCTCTTGATAGAGCAGCTACTCTTGCTGAAAATTATCAATTGACTCATAATATTGGAAAAAAAAATTCAGTCCCAGCCACGCCACTCTCATCTGTTTTTTCAAGTTTAGTGTGGTAAACAAAAGTTAGGGAGTCAAGGCAATTCTGCAAGCAATGGCCAATCATTGATTAATTTGGGAGAAAAATTTTGTGGCCCACATGACTATAAAAGTAATAGTTATTTCCGTAAGTGTGTCCCAGGAGACAGCAAAACCAGCAGAAAAGAGGTTGTAAACAAGCAAATGTTAATTTAGCATGTGCCCAGGTGGATACTGTTATTCCGTCGAGTTCTCTTCGAAAATCAGTGTGTAGGGACCCTCAGTTGTAATTCCAGCCGTTTAAGTTCAGTGGCTTTTTGTCAATGTCAGAAAATTGTGCAGCGGTACCAGTTGAAATTCTGAGAGATACAGGAGCTTCTCACAGTATGGTTGTTAAAGATTCTGTACCATTATTGTAAGAAACTTTGATTGGTGAGAGTGTTATTCTGCTAGGATTGGTAGATTTATTACTGTCCCGTTATGCAGACTGTTTCTGAAGACTGATCTTGTTTCCTAGGCAGTGTCTGTAGGGATGCAAATTCCTTGTCTGTGGAAGGTGTTTCATTATTGTTAGGGAATGATATTGCTGGTAATGTTGTAATGATTCATAGTAAAGTTGCAAAAGCTAGAGGAAAGTTTTCAAGTAATGGGGAATGTGACGTAAATTCTGAGATTGATCTGGAAATTCTGACTTGCTTTCTGAAGAGTTTAAGTCTGCAGATGCAGGGACGGCTAGAATACCCATTGTTTCTGATAGCCATTCTGACGATATTGCTGTACCTGTTGATTATAATGAATTTATAGTGTTAATTACATTTTTAGGGGCTAAGGAGCTTAGTAATTGTCCTATCACATATGATACATTAAATGATGTACAGAAGGCTGATCCTGAGTTAAGTTATTTGTATACCAGAGCTATTGCAGAGTCGGGTAGTAAAGATTGAATTGAATTGAATTGAATTGAAACAGTTTATTTAGCCAGAAAAACACAGATACAGAGTGGATAATAATAATAATATTAACATGGCTGAGCCAGTTGAGATTCTGAGCTCTCTTTTAGGCACCTGATATATACTATACATTTATCTCAAAGAAGTATCATGTAACATTAATTATCATCTGGAATAGTACAATATCATGGTGGTAATAAGAATATCTCATAATGTTACCACGGTTATCACTTCAATATTTATTAATTTTATTAATTTATTATTTTTTTTAGTGTATTTTTATTTTATACATACATAAATTACAGTGAAATTGAAAAACATAAGTAGAATGGGGGAGCAGTACAACATGAATTGTTCAGTAATAATGTTGAACAGGAGGACAGAACTGTCAGGATTATGTCTAGCTGGCAAATATGTTTATTGCAATGGTAATTACTTATCTATCTACATGATAATTCCCATAAAACGGTTTTGATAGTACAATAGAAACAGGTACTGTTAATTTAGTAGGTGTGACAAAAAATATTAATGCTTAGTCTTTGCTCGGATGGGTGGGGGTAAGTTGTTCCACACCTTCACACCCTGATATTTTAAGGAGGTCTGGGACTGAGAGGAGCGCATGGGGGGTGGTCTTAGTAGCTCTGGGTGCCTTAAGTTGTATCTCTGATTATTCAGGAACTGGAAATAATTATTGTCAAGCAAGTGATTCATTGATAGATTTGTAAACAAAGAGGGCACATCAGTAGGTGTTGATATCTTCGAATATTAAAATTCTCAATAGAGCAAATTTCTCGTTTGTATGATCTGTTTTTATCAAGTAGATCATTGTCCGTACAACTCTCTTTTGTGCAGTAACCCAGAGATTGTGATTTTGAAGAGCCAGAGGCCCCCCATAGTGTGTGACAGCGTATCAGGTGTTGGTAGACAAGATCATGATAGGTTTCTTTCATTGCTGTGAGAGCGAGTAACTATCGAGTGTGATACATGATACAGCACTGTTCATTGACTTTACTGTGAATGGCTTGTATGTGGTTTCTCCAGTTAAGTTTCTCATCAACAATAACTCCGAGGGATTTAGTATTTTGTTCGCGTTTGAGGACTGTATTACCAAGGTACAGGGGGTCCAAGTCTGAGGTGTAAGTTTTTCCTTCTGTGAAAGATCGTGGAGTGGGTTTTCTCATGGTTTAAGGTCAGTTTTTTACGTATTACCCAGCTCCTGACTTTAGTCAATTCAGTGTTCATAGTTCTCATCAAGGACTGGAGCCCTGAGTTGCTGGCATAGAGATTACTATCGTCTGCAAATAAGTTGTATTTTATGAGTGAGCTGGCGTGGACTATGTCGTTTAGTATGTTACGACCCTTGGGCCTCTTCAGGTTGTAACAATATCACAAATTCACAAATTACACTTTGTACTATAGGTCCAGGAATAGATCCCACCAAATTATCACCTCATTACTATATATATTAACAAATAAGCAATAAAATAAATATATCAGTATGTACAAAAATAAACAAATACAAGTTAAATCTGATTAAATAAATGCCTCAACCGAGTGACAAAATAATGAACACAAAAGTAAAGACTTATTTAGTCTAGAAACTACGATGAACAACGTGGTCCATCCACCACACGAAACCTCATAAATAAGTAAGTTATTTTCCGTGGAACTCCAAAATATGATTAACAATAATCTTTCACAAATAATACTTTACTTGGTGTTATAAAAGTCGAGCAAGGTTTACACGTTATAGAACTAGACACATACTGTACAATAAGAAAGGAGATACTCTGTACTTAACATAACACTGCCGGGCCCATACTAAAGTAAACAAAGCGAGCCGACGCGGCAGAAATGACGTCGCAAACAAAAGATGTTCACTTTGCGAATCCACAACCAATGATGGAATGCTCACTCGTAACATCTCCCCCCCCTTAATTTAAAAGTTTAAAAGCTCTGAATAAACTTTTACTCAACACGATATAGAGTGTCGGCAATAATATTATCACAGCCCTTTATGTGTTTGATTTCTATAATATAGGGTTGAGGAGCTAATGACCACCGTAACAGTCTTTGATTCTTATTTCTCATATTATGATCAAAGTGAAGTGAATCATGATCTGTATAAACTATTACTGGGTAAGGTGATCCACTTACATACACCTCAAACTTTTCCAGAGCTAACAAAAGGGCCAATGCTTCTTTTTCTATTGTTGCATATCCACGTTGATGCTTTTTCAGTTTGGCCGAGAAATAACAGTTCGGGTGCAATATTCCAACTTTTCCTTTTTGCATTAACACAGCACCAACTCCTGTGTCACACGCATCCGATTGTATCACAAATTGTTTCTTAAAGTCTGTGAGTTGCAGTACAGGTGCCGTTCCCAACAACCCACGAACCTTTTCGAATGCTGTCTGGCATTCATCAGTCTACACAAACTTTCTTTTTGGACTGACAAAATCTGTCATGGGAGTGACCAACCTGGTAAAATTTTGACAAAACCTCCTGTAGAATCTAACCATCCCGAGAAATCTTCTGAGAGCCTTTCGATTGTGAGGTGCGGGTAGACTGAGAATATCGACAACATTAGCATCAATTGGAGCAATTTTCCCTTGTCCAATGACATGACCAAGGAAGATTAAGGTGGCATGTCCGAATTCACTTTTGGGTAGGTTTACAGTGAAGTTGAACTCTGCTAGACGATTGAAGAGTTCACGGAGTCGACCAATGTGTTGTACCCATGTGTCACTGATGACGACCAGATCATCTAGATAGGCGTACACTCCAGGCGGGCCTGACGTCACTATATGCATCGCTCGCTGAAATATTGCTGGTGCTCCTTTGAGGCCGAAGGGCATAACTTTGTATTGCCACAGCCCCTCCGTAGTGACAAAAGCTGAAATCTGCTTTGCTTCTCCCGAGAGTTTGATTTAGTAGTAGCCTTTGAGAAGATACAGCTTGGTGACAAATGTTGCTTCACCCACACTATCGATGATGTCGTCGATGCGCGGCAATGGATATGCATCAGCACGTGTCACCAGGTTGACCTTCCTGTAGTCAGTACACATGCGGACACTTCCGTCGGGTTTAGGCACCAGCACACAGGGTGACGCCCATGCACTACTGCTCCTCTCCACTAGGTCATGTTCCAGCAGATACTCCACCTCCTGCTTCAGCTTCTCCCGCTTATCAGGGCTCATTCGGTAGGGTGCTTGCTTGATGGGAGATGTGCCAGGCAGCAGTACCAGGTCGTGCTCCAGCAGAGAACACTGGCGTGGCACATCGGTGAAGAGTGGCTTGAACTCCTGCAGCAGTTGCACCAAATCCTGAGACTGCTGTTGTGAAAGATGGGACACTTTAGAGGTAGGGCCACACAATATACTGGAATTACAGATTTTTATGGGGATATCCACTTGGAAATCAGTGTCTGGGACCACCTCCTCTCCTGTTACCGAACAAACCACTTCACTCCTACCAAAATACGGTTTCAACCTGTTGATATGAGTCAAACTCTCCAATTTTCTCTTATCTGGAGTCGCTATGACATAGTTGAGGTCATCTAATTTCTTAAGTATAGTGAATGGACCCTCTGTCGCGATTCCACTACCCTTTATACTTGGGGAGTGAATCCTACCCCAAGTTATTAACAAATAAAGGAACAAATAGGGAACACGGCAATAATTATCCCCACCAAAACCCTACTCAAATAAATGTACTTGAATAAGTAAGAACAGTTGAAATAAGTGAATCACAAAAGGGAAGATAATTAATTAATTCAATTTATGTTCTAAAGGGAGTAATGACTAGCAAACATGAATTTAAGGGAATTAGTAATTGTATAATAAAATAAGAGTGATGCGGGAAGGGCGAAAATATACCGTAAGGAGTTAGACCAAACAAATATTACTTAACATTACTATATTACACAGACATACGAAATATATATATACAACAATCACTACAAAATGATTATCTCCTACCAAACAGGAGATTCCTTACCATCAGGATCCCTTCCTAGGCCTAACTAAACGTGTCACTAATACCTGATACCCCTAGGGCATTGCAGAAGTCTGAACAAGGCACTAGACAAGGGTCAAGGCTAGAGAACGAATGGACACGTCTACCCTATGCCACGGTTTTTCGCTACTGTGGAGCGTGGGCACGCTGAGCAGCGCGTCTCATATCACGTGATCTAGAACATTTGCTAGATATTTTATATAATTAATTAATACTACAATTGATTTGAACTTAACAGAGTAACACAATGATGCATTTTAATAACATACATAAATATATAATTAACCTAAGTAACTAAGAACAATAATAATATAATAAGTACAATTAATATGTTAATAGCTTGTAAGAAATGTAGGCGTGAACATATGCCTCACGCTATGCGAGTTCCCGAGCGCTCAGGCTCGTGACACCTCCCCCAAAAAAGTGAGCTAACAACTAACTGGAAGCGAAAATGGATATACAGCTACACAGTGAAAGTAACAATTAACACAATCGGTTTAAATCAATATGAAGCAAAATAATTCATAATATAAACACAAGGTACTCAATGACAATATAACAAAAAATAATTTGCATATAGACATAGTTTCTAAATAATCAGACTCGAGAAAGTGCATCAGCCAACACGTTCTCTTTTCCGCGGATATGGGAAATGTTCAAGTTATAGGGCTGAAGTGATAGAGCCCCACCCCAAAAGTCTTTGGTTGGTATGTTTCATCTTGTCAACAAAAGTAAGTGGGTTATGATCAGTGAACACTTGAACCGGATAAGCAGTGCTGCCAATATATACGTTGAAGTTTTCTAGTGCCATGATCAGTGATAAAGCCTCCTTTTGAATGGT
The DNA here is from genome assembly GCA_958450375.1 of Homarus gammarus. Lineage (NCBI taxonomy): Eukaryota > Metazoa > Arthropoda > Malacostraca > Decapoda > Nephropidae > Homarus > Homarus gammarus. The sequence goes on from CAUDMG010002468.1 coordinate 144,710, forward strand.
GGCATAGTTTCTTTGATATTTGTTAAATTTTCTAGAAAAATAGCACAGCGGATAAAGCACTTGATCACTCTCACCCTCTTGCAAAAGCACAGCACCGGCGCCAATTTCACTGGCGTCGACATGGCGAGTGAACTGTTTCTGGAGGTCAGGTGCAAGAAGTACAGGAGCATTTGCCAGCAGGGATTTAAGATTCTCAAAAGATTCCTGGCAAGCCGTAGTCCACTTGAAGGTTTTCTTGCCACTCAGCAGGTCAGTCATGGGAGAGGCAATGGAGGAGAAGTTTGGACAAAAACGGCGGTAGTACCCCGCCATACCCAGCAACCTCATCACACTCTTCTTATCGCCTGGCACTGGATACTGTTGAATTGCCTCAATTTTGGCTGCTATAGGCTGGACTTCCCCTTGTCCGACCACATGCCCCAAGAAAGTGACGTGGGCATGGCCGAACTCAGTTTTGACGAGGTTCACCGTCAGCTTGCTTGCAGCCAGTACGGAGAAGAGGGCTTGTAGACGACTCATGTGATCTTCCCAGGAACTGCTGAAGACGATAAGGTCGTCTAGGTAACAGCGGACACCTTCCAGACCAGACGTGATGAAATTCATGAGGCGTTGAAAGGTTGCAGGGGCGTTCCGCATACCAAACGGAAGGACTGTGAATTGGTACAACCCCTCAGGAGTGACAAAAGCAGAGATGGCCCTGGAGCGTTCAGTCAGTCTTATCTGGTAGTAGCCCTGGAGGAGATCCAACTTGGTCACGTACCTTGCCTGTCCAAGATCGTCGATCACGTCGTCGATGCGTGGCAAGGGATAACCATCGGGTTCAGTGACAGCATTCACCTTGCGATAATCCACACACAGCCGCATTGACCCATTCGGCTTTGGAACTAGAACAACAGGGGATGCCCATGGACTGATGCTGGGTTCGACGAGGCCTAGCTCTTGAAGACGCTGTACCTCGGCTCGCACACACTCCCGCTTGAAGGCATTAAGACGGTAGGGACGCTGTCGGATTGGCTTGGCTCCCCTGGTCTCAACGTCATGCTCCAGCACTGAACAAGAGAGTGGGTAATCACCAACTATAATAAGATACTCCTGTAATAGAGACTTTATATTATTGGCTTGGTCACTAGAGAGATGACACAACTTAGCACTGGGGTCCTCCAAGATAGTCGAGTTTTCAACTTTTACACTAGACCCATTCATTATTTCAGAAAAACACTGATCTTTATCATCCTTACACTCTGGCACAATGATACAATTTGGCAAGGATTGATCAACACAAGCAACTGCTTTTCCCAGGGTTTCGTTACGAACATGATATGACTTTAAAAGATTGACATGGATAAGGCGTTTTTTCTTACGCCGTTCAGGGGTGCTAATCACATAATTCACGGACCCCTGTTTTTCTAGTACTTCATATGGACCACTGTATTTGGATTTAAAAGGGTGATCATGTAAGGGCAGGAAGGCCAACACCTGCTCCCCCACTTGGAATTCTCTAGGTTTTGCCTGATGGGCCTTATCAAAATGCAGTTTCATTTTCACCTGAGCACACCTTAAGTTGGACTGGGCAAGTTCTACAGCCAGACGCAACTTCTCCTTGAATTGGACCACATATGAAGCTAAGGGCGTCGCGCTCTGATCACTCAACCAACACTCTTTTAACACCTTAAGAGGCCCTCGCGCCTCATGTCCATAGACGAGCTGGAAGGGTGAGAATCCTAGCGACTCTTGTTTACTGTCCCGAACAGCAAACAAAAGCAGGTCAACTCCCTCGTCCCAATCCTTCCCAGTCTCCAGACAGAAGGTGCGCAACATGAGTTTTAGTGTCTGGTGAAACCTCTCTACCACCCCCTGTGACTGAGGGTGATAGGCCGAAGACCTCAACTGCCGGACTCCCAGGGTTTGCATTACCTGATTAAACAACCGGGAAGTAAAATTGGAACCCTGATCTGACTGCACCACTGTAGGAAGGCCTACTTGAGTGAAGAAGTGGGTTAAGGCTTTGATAACATTCTTCGCTGTGATGCGGCGCAAGGGAATGGCTTCAGGATAACGGGTTGCACAATCAATAATGGTTAGCAAGAACTGATGACCACGAGGGGTCTTAGGTAAGGGACCGACACAATCTATGACCACCTTACTAAAGGGCTCTTCAATGACTGGGATAGGCTGCAGAGGGAATGGTTTAACACTGGGGTTCGGTTTCCCCGCTACCTGACAATCATGGCAAGTGCGACAGTAAGAGCTGACGTCTTTCTTCATCCTAGGCCAAAAGAACTGGGATAAAATTTTTGCATAAGTCTTCCTAACTCCTAAATGACCACCCACCCCATCATGAGCGATACTAAGTACGTCCTGCCGCAAAGGTTTGGGAATAACAACTTGATGATGAACTAACCAAGGGTGATTGGCAGGAGAATTGGAGGGACGGAACTTCCGCATTAATACACCAGACCTAGTGTAGTAGCAATTTGATTCTTGCTCAGCTTCTGTCTCAGTAACTGACCTATTGAGAAAACCTACTAGCTCAGGATCCCCTGCTTGTAGCTCAATAAACTTACTCCTAGTGATGGGAGAGGAACCAATACTAGTGACATCTGGGTTCCTATCTCCATCAGAACTACTCTGGAGGTTATCTGGTTGTGGGGAATCCTCAAAAAATTCACTGAGACCAAGATCAGTATGGTCCGGCTGGATAAGATTATCCTCGGACTTCTCACAGTCCTGGAGGGAAACTTCATCAACTTCACTAGTCTCTTCTACCTCTGTACTGCGGCTCATGCTACGGGTCACAGCACACGCAGGGAACAACCCTGGAAAGTCTACTTCTAACTGCACAGTATTATTCTCGGCAGTGGGACAAGATGAGATCACAACATTAGGGAACATCATGTCGCCAACGAGGTCATTTCCTATCAATAGAGAGACCCCTTCTACAGGTAAGCTATCTACTACTCCTAACGTGACATAGCCTGACTTTATGGATGACCGCAGGTACACTTGACAAAGGGGAATACGCGACCCACCGGTCAAACCGTTCACAAGCACCCAGCTACCAGCATAGCATGAATCCAGGAATGGAGCAGCTTCTTTAGTAACAAAAGATAAGGCTGAGCCTGTGTCTCTCAAGAGTTTAACAGAAATGGGTTGACTGAATTGATCCAAAGCTAAGGAACCAGGAGAACAAAATGGTTCAAAGGTTGATATAGAAGAGGGGGAAGCATCCAGGGCAACAGTCTGATTGAGGGCAGTGACACAGGTCTCCAATAATTTCTCAGATTGCTCGGCCATCCTGACCAAAAGAGCGGGGGATCCTTGGTGAGAGGAATTTCTTTTCTTTAACTTGAGACAGTCGCTGATGACATGTCCTGGCTTCTTACAGTACCTGCAACTAGAGTTTCTCTCACCAGTAGGAGTGGATCCACCTGTCCCATGGACCATGGGCTCACCCGGGGTAGATGATGCAGAACCTGAGGGTCGGGTCGGTATGACAAGAGGCAGGGACCCCGATGTAGATGTTGGTGTGGGCCGCTTGAAGGAAGTGAAGGACTGGGACATGGGAGCATAAGACCTGGAATTTACATTTCTATTAGTTAAGGAATAATGGTCAGCCACTGGACCAGCATCAGCCAGGGTACAGATACCTCTCTGATCCAAGTGTGCTCGAATGTCGCCTGGGATACACTTTCTAACCTCCTCTAGCAGGATTAGTTCAACAAGCTTGTCATGTTCTACATGGGCAGACTCACTTTCAATCCACCTCCGACAAAGAACCTGTTTCTGCCTGAAGAACTCCACAAATGTTTGTTTGTCAGTCTTCCGGCAGTTACGGAACTGTTGCCGGTAGGCTTCAGGAACAAGTTTATAAGCACTCAAAACCGCGGACTTAAGAAGGGCATAGTCTCGACATTGATCCTCAGAGAGGGCAGAAAACACATCTAATGCCTTACCGGTGAAAGATCTATAAATAAGTTGAGACCATTGAGAAACAGGCTACTTGTTAAGTCGGGCAATTTTCTCAAAAAGAGAGAAGAATTTGTCTGGTTCTTCCTCATTAAATTTAGGAACACTGTTGAGACATTTGTCTACACTGAATGTTGAAGTATTACTACCCTGAGCCAAACCTCGTTGTTTGAGAGTTTCCAGCTTCACCTCGAGTCTCTTGAGTTCAACTTGTAAGGCCAAATTACTTGGTGTAACAATTTCCTCTGAATTTCCCGACGGTTGGGCTATGATTTCATTGTCAATAAGGTAGTTGAGGACAGCCTCTTCTAACCTAGCCTTATTCATGGAAGAGCGGCCTTCTACTTCATAATAAGCAGCGAGGGATTGCCACTCTGCCTTAGTAAGCCCCTTCAGTACTTCGGCTGATGGTGAAGCCAAAAAGCTTTCCAGGTCAAACATGTTGAACTCAAAATCGAGTAGCGAAAAAAAAGTAACCGTGGCAGCTAAGCTAACTAGCTAGCTAATTAATAATATCAAAATGCAATAAACTGTGAAACACAGCAAGGGATTAACCAAACACCTGGTACACAAGATAAGGGTTAACTCACCAGTAGCTTAAGCAATAACAGGAGCAATATAAATGAACACTGTGAACACAGCAACTTGCATCCAAAAATACTTAGCGATGAAACAACACCTGGCGAGTAACAACACTTGTATTGACACAACAATGGTGGTTAGCTCCGGGACACAGGCCCCCACTTGTCGAGATCCCACTACCCTTTATACTTGGGGAGTGAATCCTACCCCAAGTTATTAACAAATAAAGGAACAAATAGGGAACACGGCAATAGTTATCCCCACCAAAACCCTACTCAACTAAATGTACTTGAATAAGTAAGAACAGTTGAAATAAGTGAATCACAAAAGGGTAGGTAATTAATTAATTCAATTTATGTTCTAAAGGGAGTAATGACTAGCAAACATGAATTTAAGGGAATAATTAATTGTATAATAAAATAAGAGTGATGCCGGAAGGGCGAAAATATACCGTAAGGAGTTAGACCAAACAAATATTACTTAACATTACTATATTACACAGACATACGAAATATATATATACAACAATCACTACAAAATGATTATCTCCTACCAAACAGGAGATTCCTTACCACCAGGATCCCTTCCTAGGCCTAACTAAACGTGTCACTAATACCTGATACCCCTAGGGCATTGCAGAAGTCTGAACAAGGCACTAGACAAGGGTCAAGGCTAGAGAACGAATGGACACGTCTACCCTATGCCACGGTTTTTCGCTACTGCGGAGTGTGGGCAGGCTGAGCAGCGCGTCTCATATCACGTGATCTAGAACATTTGCTAGATATTTTATATAATTAATTAATACTACTATTGATTTGAACTTAACAGAGTAACACAATGATGCATTTTAATAACATACATAAATATATAATTAACCTAAGTAACTAAGAACACTAATAATATAATAAGTACAATTAATATGTTAATAGCTTGTATGAAATGTAGGCGTGAACATATGCCTCACGCTATGCGAGTTCCCGAGCGCTCAGGCTCGTGACACCCTCATATTTAGCTTGAAGGGGATTTCTATACAGGGGAATAAGTGCTAAAACCCTATCTTCAGGCTTAAATTCTCTGGCTTGACAATGCTCATCATATTGCTTTTTCATTTTCTCCTGTACTTTTGATAGATTTTCACGAGCAATCTCACCTACTCTCTTCAGTTTCTCTTTAAACTTCTCTACATACACTGACAAATGGACTTTTATTTGATTACTTATCCAACTTTCCTTCAACACAGTCATAGGACCTCTTACAGCATGACCAAAAATCATTTCAAAGGGACTGAATCCTAGGGAATCTTGGGGACTCTCTCTTATGGCAAACAACATAAGTAGTACTCCTTCATCCCAATCCTTATCAGACTCCATACAGTATTTCATAAGCATTGATTTAAAAGTCTGGTGGAACCTCTCTAGGGCACCTTGGGTTTGAGGGTGGTACGCAGAAGCTAAGTATTGCTTAATACCCAATTCATTCATCACCTGCTGGAAAAGGAAAGAAGTGAAGTTAGTACCCTGATCCGACTGTACAATTCTAGGAATGCCATATTTAGTGAAGAAGTTAGTCAGAGCTTTTACCACACTCTTTGCTTTGATGTTTCGCAATGGTATAGGCTCTGGGTACCTGGTGGTAGTACACATGATTGTTAACATATATTGGTGGCCACATCGAGTTTTTGGGAGAGGACCTACACAATCAATTATAACCCTGCTAAATGGCTCATCTACCACAGGAATGGGTTTTAGGGGAGCAGGTTTTATGACCTGATTCGGTTTACCAGCCATCTGACATTCATGGCAAGTTCTACAGTATCTGGCAACATCACCTTTCATTCCAGGTCAGTAAAAATGCGACAAAATCTTTTTGTATGTTTTCCTAACTCCAAAATGTCCTCCCAAAAAGTCGTGTGCTAATTTCAAGATTTCTCCCCTGTGACAACTAGGAATCACAACCTGATGCACAACATTCCACTCATCAGCAGGATCAGACACAGATCTGAACTTCCTCATTAGTAACCCTGAATCCATGTAGTAACAAACAGGCAAGCGAGCCGCTTCTTTCATATCCACAACCTTCTTACATAGTTCAGCTAATTCGGAGTCACTCTGCTGATCATCTATCAGTTTTTCCCTAGTGACAGGTACTTTCTGAATGGTAATGTTGTCACCAGAAGAGAGATCAGCTTCAGATTTTGGGGAATGAATGTTAACTGAATCTTTAGCTTCACTCACATCTCTCCCACCAATGACACTATCAAATGAATCATCCTGACTGTCAAACAGATTTTCAACACCTAAATAATTTTCATCATTGCCAGGTGCACTACTATCAGCAATACAGAGCTTAGGGTCAACTGAAGGAACGGTCTGTACCTTATTCCGAAGAGTCTGGCTCCTTGTAACTGCGCATAAAGGAAATAAATCAGGGTATTCTACTTCAATTAAACCAGTATTATTCTCCTCTGTAGGAGTCGAAGATACCACAAGATCTGGCACCACGCTGGTTCCTGCAATATCATTACCCAGCAAAAAAATAACCCCTGTCACAGGAAGAGAATCTTGAAAACCAATAGTCACCCAACCAGTCACAAATGGAGTTCTTAAAAACACCCTACACAAAGGAACAGTGATCACTCCACCGACACCCTTAAGCACCAAATGCTCTCTAGTATAGGAATCTTCCACGCAGGGAACAGATCCTTTCAACAGAATACTGTGAGAAGCACCAGTGTCACGCAAAATCTTCGCAGGGTACTGATCACTTGATTCTTCAAGTGCAACTGAACCATCTAACATGAAAGGTTCAAAAGAATCCTCCTTTGGGCGATTTCTCACTAAAATTTTGTCAAACTTCTCCAGAGGTTCGAATGAGAGTACTGGATCTTCCTTCGTTGCTTCCAATTTAGGGCAATTCGCAATCACATGACCTGGTTTCTTACAGTAAAAACAGACAAATGCTTTAGTCTTGGCAAAGGTCTTGGAAAGCTCACCTGAGTTTCCACGAAAATTTACTTTACTTGAAGAAGCAGTTCTACTATCCTGCCTACCACCCTTTTCCTTGGTTACAAAACCCTTTCCACCTGAATGATTTTGAGATTTAACATGATGCATTTTGTGAGTGAGGGCATAGCTATCAGCTAATGCAGCAGCTTTATGAACATTACGAATATCTCTCTCTCCTAAGTACAATTGTATATCTCTTGGAGTGGCTCTTTTGAACTGTTCTAAAATCATCAACTCAACAAGTTCCTCAAAAGTTTCTACCTTGCTAGACTCTGTCCACCTTCCACACATTTTACTCAATGAATAAACAAATTCTATATACGACTGTGCATCAGTCTTTCTCATAGTCTTAAATTTCACTCTATATGTTTCAGGAATGAGTTCATATGCCTTAAGAATTTCTTCTTTCACTAACTTATAACTACGACAAACTTCACTTGACAAAGACAGAAATGCTGAACGAGCTGACCCAGTGAGCACACTTTGAATCATAGCAATCCACGACTCTTCGGGCCACTGAAAAGACTTTGCAATCTTCTCAAACTGCATGAAAAACTCTTCTGGATCCTCCCCGTCAAAAGCAGACACAAGTCTCAAATGTTCTGTCACATCAAACAATTTTGTCTCAGATTCTAAAGATAATACCTGTAAGTCTTGTCTTCTACTGCTAACCTGTGCTAACGCTAATTCATGCTGTCTTTCGCGCTCTCTTTCCCTTTCTTCTCTTTCCTTCAAAGCCAACTCATGCAACTTATCCTTTTCTCGTTCTAGCCTTCCATGCTCCAATTCTAGCTTTCTTATCTCTACAGCTTCTCTGGGGTCAAATGAAAGCAAAGTCAGTGCCCCCTTCGGTAGCACCTCTTCATTTACAAGCTCACTTAATACTGCATTTTTAATTTCAGACTTTCTTTGACTACGTCGATACTGTTACGACCGTGTCGTATTTTTTATTTTCTTTTATATATAACATGCTTCCATGTTCCATATTATTCCTGTAATGATGTGTTGTATTTACTATTATATAATCTAATCACCTTAACCCTGTGCTGTTAAGGTTTTAACTGTTATTATTTGTCAAACCCATTTTGTATTGTAACCAGCATTCTTTGTTCTCTAACGACCATCTGCATCGTTAAACGACCCACCGGCGGGTCGCGTGGCGGGAACCGACCTTATATATACAGGACCCACCAACTGACGGAGTGAGTACAGTCCTCTTGTCATACAGTCCACATCCTTTGAGTGACACTCGTCACCTGTTACTTATACTTAATTTAATTGTGTTGTTCCTGTCGCCACCAATGTGGTATATCTATATGAGTACCTATTTATGTCTCTATTTATGTCCATCAGTATTTTCTTAGTTACATTTAAGTAATTCAGTGTTGTTTCACGTTAGTTAATTTCAGTGTTAGTTTTTATATGTTTATGCAGTGTTAACGTAATCCAATGCTTTATTTTTATTCTTTTGATGTTTCGATGTTTAATATCATTTGTGTCTTAAAAGTTTCGATGGTGAATCAATTTGTTGTGACAGCCTATGAGGCTCTTTATTGTGTTAATATTAATTAATTAAATTCTTAAAGGTTTACTTTATTTATTTTTATTCCCTTTTAATTTACTTCACTTTTTTTGTTTGGTTACGCCTAGAACCTGGATATTTAAGTAAATTAAGAGACGGCATAACAATACTCAATCTCATCTGTATAGGCAAGTTTTATCCAATCATCCTTTCTTAACACACTGTCTTTCAACATTTCTACGGATGGATTTTCAACAAACTCATTTACATCAAACGTAGCCATGATTAAACCATAAAGATTCCCTATATTTAAATACTCCCAATAGATGAGTGAAAAGGGATCTATCCTGGCAAGGTCGCCAATTTTGTTACGACCCTTGGGCCTCTTAAGGGTGTAACAATATCACAAATTCACAAATTACACTTTGTACTATTGGTCCAGGAATAGATCCCACCAAATTATCACCTTATTACTCTGGGGTATATTGAAATATATGCAGTAGTTTTAATAACAGAATATATTAACAAATAAACAATAAAATAAATATATCAGTATGTACAAAAATAAACAAATACAAGTTAAATCTGATCAAATAAATGCCTCAACCGAGTGACAAAATAATGAACACAAAAGTAAAGACTTATTTTGTCTAGAAACTACGATGAACAACGTGGTCTATCCACCACACGAAACCTCATAAATAAGTTATTTTCCGTGGAACTCCAAAATATGATTAACAATAATCTGTCACAAATAATACTTTACTTGGTGTTATAAAAGTCGAGCAAGGATTACACGTTATACCACTAGAAACATACTGTACAATAAGACAGGAGATACTCTGTACTTAACTTAACACTGCCGGGCCCATACTAAAGTAAACAAAGCGAGCGGACGCGGCAGAAATGACGTCACAAACAAAAGACGTTCACGTTGTGAATCCACAGCCAACGATGAAACGCTCACTCGCAACAAGTACAACAAAAACTTTGGGGGACTCCATACAAGATTGGCGAGGAGTTAGATTGGTGATTATTGTAGCATACATACTGCATCCTGTTGGACAGATATGAGGTAAACCAATTGTGGGACAGGCCCCTAATGCCGTAATGATCAAGCTTTGAAAGGAGGATGGTATGGTAGACAGTATCGAAAGCTTTAGAGAGGTCCACGAATATACCGACTGTGAACGCACTGTCATCAAAGGTATTTAAGATGTCATTAGTAAAGGATAGCAGAGCACTCTCAGTCGACCTTCTAGCTCTAAATCCAAACTGGGAGTCTGTAGAGATGTTATTGGGATTGCAAAAGGAATTTAGTCTATTCCATGCTAGCTTTTCCAGTATCTTACTCAAGGCTGAGAGGACTGATATGGGGCGGTAATTCTTGAAGAGACCTTTGTCCCCAGATTTTTTATATGCTGGGTGAACTTTAGCAAATTTCAGTTTATCAGGAAAGACACCACTAGTGAAGGAGGAGTTACAAATGTGTGGGAGACCAGGTAGTAATAAGTGGGCTACTTTCTTAATGATGCTCATTGGTATATTGTCTTCGCCTGCTGCTGCAACCTTGGACATTTTTATGATGGCCAGTAATTCATCTGCTGTGACAGGGGATAAGAACAGCTCATTTTCCTCTCTGTTTAGCAGGTAGGCTCTAAATTCAGCATGGTGATCTGGGATGCTGTCTGCAAGATTTTTGCCAACATTAGTAACATATTCATTGAAGTGGTAGGCAATGGGGGAGGGTTCCGTTACAACTGAATCATTTATCATAAAAGTTGAGTGGGAGGCCGACGGCTGAGTATTCCTGTTCTGAATAGAATTTATGACAATCCAGGTTTTCTTACTGTCGCCTGATGCTGACTGGAGCTTATTTGTATAATAGTTACGTCTAACATTTCTAATTGCTTGAGTTACTCTATTTCTGACACTTCGGTAAGCATCACCGAAAGTTATGGGTCCTTTTGCAAATTTCCTTTGGAGTTTGTGTTTTTCTTTTATCATTATCTTAATTTCGCTTGTGATATAGGGTTTGGAAATGGATACAGTTTTCACTGACTTAGTCTTGAGCGGGAAGCATTTATCAAAGCAAGCATTGAAGATGCAAGAGAAGTTGCAGATAGCCTTGTGTACTATTATATCAAGTCCGGCGTACTCATGCGTAAGTTTCGACCACCTGAAGTTCCAGCTAGTGACACTTGGAGAGAAGTTCATCAGATTGTTGTGCCATCTTACTACAGAGGTAATGTTTAGAATTTGGCTCATGAATTTTTAGGAGGACACATTGAAGTTAAATAACTTCTGATAAGATCCTCAGATACTTTTTTGGGCCAGGTCTAACATCTTATGTACCACAATATTGTCAGTGTTGTCATATTTGCCAAATGGCAGGCAAACCCAATCAAATAATAAAACGAGAAGCACTAAAGCTACTTCCTGTGGTGGATGAACCTTTCTCCAAGGTAATCATAGACTGTGTTGGTCCACTCCCGAAGACTTAAAATGGGAATTATTTTCTCTGAACTATTATGCGTGTCACTACTATAGGTATCTAGAGGCAATTCCTTTGCGTTGCATTATGTCCAAGTCAATAAAACATTTGTTGATTCATCTTTTTACCCATTTTTGTTTTCCCAGTGTTGTCGTATCTGATCAAGGAATAAATTTTACTTCTGGGTATGATCCTGAAAGTCAAGGTGCTCACGAACATGCTGACAAATTCGGTTTAGAGACCGCATTTGATTGGGATGAAGGAATCCCCTATGTTGTATATGCTGTTATGAGTTCTAAACAAGCAAAATTGGGTTATTTCCCTTATGAATTAATTTTTGGTAGAGATATTAGAGGTCCTTTGAAATTATTACAAGAAAGTTGGCTTGATGTCTATGACTCTGTGTCCCCTAGTGATTATGTATTAAAGATGAAAAGTAGGCTAAGAAAGCCCAAAAGCTCGCCAAAATTAATTTGTTTGATGCTCAGAAGAAAATAAAAAAACATTTTGATAAATATACTGTTGATAAACAGTTCCAGATAGGAGACAATGTTACGTTGGTTAATTCCCCAGTTAACGAGGTTGGTAACACATATAATATAATTGGGCTTTTGGTAACGAAACCCAATTGAAGTTTCCTGTTTTACTATAAAAGTATTACGTTTATAATTCCTGAGTGTATATCAACCGTAAGTTCCACTATTTATGAGTGAATGAGAAAGAGGACGGCGTTTATGTAATATAAACGTGGATCAATGTCCGTTCGATAAAAGTTGGTGTGAGTGACTGACGAAGGCATCCCACTAGTGGGCGCTTACATAGATGCTGACATATGGGCTTCTCCCTCTTGGGAAAGTTACCCTTCACGTGATCAGTTCATGTCTTACTCATAGTTAGTGGAAAGTTACAGGTGGTGAATCTGAATATAATATCAGATGTAAGAACCCACTTATATAATACGTTCTGTTGATGAGACAGGGGCCATTACATCGTTCGGGCACCTACAGCCAAGCTCCGTGAGGCCTAAATAAGCTCACAGAATACAGTACATCCTAGACAACCCTAACCATGTTATAGACAGATGTGTAGACACTAAACTGGGGATTCTACTACTGTAGGGGTATTTGCTACTACAGGGGACCAAAACTTTAGTGTCTTACGGGTTAGAATGTTATGAACAACGTTCATCTTGGATGACATTAACTTATAATAACGGAACAGAAACATATTTGCCAAAATTAACATAATTGAGGGAATTGTGAGGCTTGGTATAGCAAATTCCCGTGATAGATAAAATGGCAAATTATTACTCAAATCAGCAAATTGTGTGTCTTTCAAGAATGCTATGACTTTTAATTTCTCTGAAACAATTTGAATATCTTTTATAGTGAAATTCATGACAGGAAGTGGAATTAAGGCAGACTTGAGTTTTATATTTAAGGCAAAATGCTGATGAGTAGGCAAGGTCCGTAATGTACCACAAGTTATTTCACAATAATCCGGAGCCTTGTAATGCACTTTCACAACTAGCTGCTTACCACCATCATGGCATTTTAAAATAACGGTAGTAGTAATTGGAAGGAACAAGTACTGCACATTGTGAAGATGAGCGTGAAACACAGTTTTGAGACTAACTGGCCTATAGCTGCATTGCGCAAGTGCTGTGCGTACATTGGTTTGTATGACTGCCAATTCACATATTCCCTCTGCAGCAGGAATAAACGCGAACATGTAGGCTGGACATACTACATACTAGTAGGTGTAGATATGACGACTTACACCGTGACAGTACCTTAGGATCCTCTATTGCCAATAAAGAATAATCTTCATCTATTAAGAAAAGTTCTTTAGGCCTATCCAGAGTATACAGTGTGTCGTTCACAAACCAGGGGAAGGGTTCTAAATGGCATGCGTTAAACTGATGTTGCCCTCGCATAGGAATGTGGATGAGGATAGCATTGTGCGTGAGAGTCGACCGCAACAGCGGGTAATAATATTCAACCCCATTGTCATTAAAAATAGGAGTTAAGTGATACTGCAACTTGGCTATCTGTAAAGCGTCAAGAAGCGTCTGCACAGGCACAAGCTTTGCGTCCACACGTCCTATCCCTGCATCTACAATGCTATCAATTAGTTCATTTTTACAGGTTACAATCTTCTGAATTGAAATTTCCGCAGCATGCAAATATTCTGTGAAATAAAGGAGCCATTCTAACGTCGGGTTTGATTTCTGTAACCTACTAACAAGCCTCGATACTTTGTTAGACTCCGATATTATCGCATTAACCTTTGATTCTAAAGCAGTAATCGCATGAAAGATTTGAGAATCAACACGATTCTGCTGAGATACAGCTTCAACGACAAAGTTCATTCGGTCCCCCAATTTAGCTACATCATCGGCAAAAGCCGTGCCAAACAAAGTGCTTTGGATAACACCCACAAAATTAAATAGACCCCTTTTTCGTCGTGTCTGAGAATGCACTTCTTTAGCAAGATCCACTTCAGACGCTGGTAATCTCTGTCCAACATCGACGAGAAGCTTGCGAAGGTTCTGGAGTCGAAAGTGTAGAAGGTCAATAGTTTGTGAAACTATCGTCGATTCATTAGTAGCTGCACTGAGACCATGAAGGATGTCCAATGCTGATTGTAGTTGGGCGTCGACGTTGTTCATCTGACGCGGAAGCTGGAGCAGACCATGGAGCTCATACTTGATGTTCACCACGTCCTCAACTATGAGAACACGTCCAAGAGGTGCAACTAGCGCACCAGGCTTGAGGACGGATGTGGACATGTCTGTCAACACAACGGTGCCACAACATAGTAGAAGTAACACAGCGATGTTCCAAGCCATTCTGTAAGAGATTACACACAGTTTAACATCTACTTGCAAAACGAAGTTTCATACAATAGTCATTGGGCACACTGCTTCTGTACAGTCTGTAAAGAGGTGTCTATCACGTCATCATCAACTGTAGGCAATAAATTCTCATGGGTCTTTTTAAGACGATCCGCATGCACGACATCTGCAATCTGTGCATTAGGCTTCCAAAGTTAAAATTTGTTGCCTTTTTCTTTGGCAATAATGCGGAATGGACCTGAAAATTTAGCCGAAAGCTTGGAGTTCCTATCAGGTTCTCTTACCATAACAGCGTCCCCTACGTTTAACACGACAGATTTAGCATGTTTATGTTGCTTGATCATCATTTCGGCGCGTGACGCCGCTAAATGCGATCGGACTTGGGTATGAATATCCGTAAAGACACGAATTTGTTTTGCCGCGAAATCATCCATATTATAAACCGGGTACGGTGCATCTGTAAGGATGTCGTAAGGTAGACGTTTATCTGTACCATAGACTGTGGTGGATGCAATCCTAGACAAGGTTCTTCAAACTCCAGAGCACGAGCAGTAGATATATTCAATAAGTGGTACAAGACTTGGCGTGATAGCCGACCGATACAGAAGCGGGCACAAGGGACCCCAGGCCGTATGTAGGCCGAGGCTGATCTGAGGGGAGTTGTCTAGCTGGGCAAGGAGAGTTGCTAGACATCACTAGGACAATCAATGAGGTCTTCTAATTACTCGACTAGCGCGGTACAGACATAGTATATCGGGACATAGTAAGTGAACATAGGCATTAGACATAAGCATAGATATCAGACATGCTATGATAATATGGTAATACAGACATGTGAATAAATGGTGCACTGAATGGTAACAGAGTCCTGCCGTCAGGCGTGTTCACATATCTTGGTACCCACACATCTATACATAGACAATGTAGTAGGGTGATTTGCCCGTAGAGCTATTAATCGACCCATTGATAGACGCTGCAACCTGGGGTAACCAATCTTTCCATGTGGATTGTAAATCACTGACAATCGGGCGCAGTATCTCCAGGATCTTGCGATTGGTTCTCTCAACAAGGCCATTAGCCTGTGGATGATAAGCTGTCACAAAACATTGTTTAATTCCATATTGCGCACATATTTGCGCTACTAGCTGATTCTTGAACTCTATCCCATTATCAGAGAGCAGAGCTTTAGGCGTAGTATATGGACATATAAGATTCATCACTAAAGCATAGGCCACAGCATCGGCCGTTTTAACTTTTAGTGGGACCAAGACCACGAACCTGGAAAAATGATCCACACACACTAAGACGTACGCTGATCCCTGATGACTTTTCGGGAGTTGTAACAAGTCAATAGTGACTGTGTCAAACGGACGGTCTGGTGTAGGATATTGTGGAATCGGGGCTGGTGATCCTGTAGAACTTTTATGTTGAGCACATGCCAAACATTAGCAATGTGTAATTCTATGTCTTTCTTCATAGTGTTCCAGAAATACTTCTTTCGTAATTCCGATGAGCATTTGTCACGACCCTTGTGACCTGCCTGTGGGACATCATGGAACAATGTTATAATCGCTTTACACAACGTGTCAGGTACGACTATTTGAGAAACATTACCCTCTCGCGTCTTTTTCGACCTATGGAGTATGTTATGTCGTAATTCAAACTGACTTAAGAGAACAATTAATTTAGGGAGTTTAACATCCTCTCCTGATTCGAGAGGAAAAATGACTGCTGACCATAATGGGTCGCGTAGTTGCTCATCTTCCAGTTGCGAAAGAGTGAAGGTTGATACAGGCATTACTGGTGCTTTATTTCTTGATAGAGCGTCGGCGACAACATTCGCCCTCCCAGGTAAATATCTAAACTCGGGGTCAAACTCTTGAATTGTCAGATACCAGCGTGCTAATCTGCCTGATAAGTTTCTGCCGCATGATCCGTAAAAACAGTTATCTTTTATCCAAAGATAATGTCTTTAAATTTCTTAAGTGCCCACACAACGGCTAACGTTTCCAAATGCGTTACCGAACAACGTGTTTCAGCATCAATAAGCTGGCGACTTGCAAAAGCTATCACTCTAAACTTTCTACGTATCCTCTTGCATGAGCACTGCTCCGGTTCCAAGACCAGAAGCGTCAGTACAGAGAGTGAAAGGTTGATTGTAGTCAGGGAATGCTAGAAGAGGGGCATTGGTAAGCGCTGTCTTCAATGCCGCAAAACTATTTTCGTGTTCAGCATTCCATATATACATTGCATCTTTTTTGAGCAACCTTGTTAGGGGCGATGCTAATGTTACAATGTTACATAGTTCTTGATACAAGACCAATAATATCCAGATAAGCCAAGAAAACTAAGCACATGATCAACTGAGGTAGGACGCGGGAACTGAGATACACCGTTGACTTTATCGTCTACTGTGTGGATGCCCTCACCGTCAACTACATGACCAAGGAAATGGATTCTGGATTTTAAAAACTCACACTTCGAGAGTTTAATTTTAAGACCTGCCGTGGAAAGTTTTTCCAACACTTCATGCAGTTAAATCAGATGGGAATCAACGTCCTTACTGACTACTATGAGATCATCCAAATAAGCGCAGACTGTGGTACCAATCAATCCGGCAAACAGGGTGTTGATCATTCTTTGAAATGTGAGTGAGGCATTTCTGAGACCAAACGGCATCCGGAGGAACTAAAAGTGGCCCAGGGGCGTGCTAAACGCCGTGACCTCTCGTGATTTCTCATCGCGTGGTATCTGCCAATACCCACGAAGCAAATCTAAGTTGCTGAATACTGCATTATCCTTACCTAAGGATTGCAATATGTCACTCAAGACAGGCATAGGGTACCTATCTGGGATCGTTTGTTCATTGACACGCCTGAAATCTATAACAGGGCGCCATCCACCATCCTTTTTGGGGACGAGGAATAACGGGCTATTAAAGGGGAACTTTGAATGTTTAATGACATTCTCATCCAACATATCCTGCACAATATCTTGAACTACAGCCCGCTGGCTATGAGGTAGTCTGTAAGCTGGTACATACAGTAGATAGGATTTGTTCCCTCCTTTAACGCTATATGATGGGATGTTAAATCTGTCTGACCTAGCTTTTCCCCTGGTTAGGCTACATTATTTCTATAGTCAGCAAGCAGCTCTAAAAGGCGTGTCTTGCCCTGAGGATGATCGATCACCTTAACATGTGGAACTATTTGATCTTTCCCCTCCTACCAATTGGGAATTTTGTAGGCTGTACTTCGACATTGTTGTGATATACTAGAAAATCACACAAATAACATCCTTTCTTTAATATAGATTGAACGCCTGTTCTATTCAGTATCAGGACGTCTGTCAAACCACCAGGGCGTATCTTGCTCAACGTAGCCTCACACGCCAACCCTTTTGCCTTGCACGTTTCCGGGAGACACACAACATCTGTGCCCGTGTACACGTCGGGTAATTTGACAGTTGCTTTGGTGATTTCCTCATTCTGGTAATGAAGAGTACTCTTCAAAACTGCAGGTACTATCTTCCAACTATTGCTGCTATAATCACGCTGGGAAAGTGTGGGTGTGAGGTCATAAGGTAGCTCTGACGCATGTTCCGCCTTCCTCTTAATGGGATTGGTGGACAACACTTTCGATCTAGCGGTGAGCATAGGTTCAGAATGACTCATAGCGTTGTAGGAAACACCTTTAAACGTAATCGTATTATTACGTGGATGAACATACCATGTTCGTTCTAAGGGTTGGGAGACCAAGTAACCCGTCAGATGGCAAATTGAACTGCTGAACTACATAAAAGTCCGCGTAGAAGGGAGAACTACGTTTTGAAAATCTGAGTGGTAACATCACCATTCCGTTAATGCTCAACTGAGTACCTGATACTCCTTCGATCTCAGCGCTACTAGGCCTCCATTTGAAGTCGCGGTGAGGGAATTTACGTTGTATCTCCTGATAGGATGTCAAGGCCAAAACATTCGCGCATGAACCCGTGTCAATATCAAGAGCCAATCTTGTACTATCGACCCTCACTGGCACTGACAACACTTCCACTTTGCTAAGCGCCGCTACTAACGAGGCCGCTATAGAAGTGCTGTGAGAAGAAGCAGGAAATACTGTAGTGTACCTATCCCTCTCCTTGCTGTGATGAGCACTGGTCTTCCCCCGACGACTTGTCTTGGGGACGCTTCTGTTTACGCTTGTACGACACTTGTGTTTCACCAAAGTCTACATTCGTAGCCTTCATTACTAAGCCGCAGTCTTGCGTGCTATGAGATGTCGACTTGTGTAGTGCGCACCACTTGCGTACCTTCTGGGTAGGTGGAGGTGTCGCCTTAGCTGCCTCCGAGTATGACCTTGTGAACTGCTTGGCACCGGATGTCACCTTGAATTTTGCACTATTACCCTGGAGCTGGAAACAGTCATCTATTACATGGCCACGTTTATTACAATGAGCACATCGTAAAGGAGTACCTTGTTTATATGTCCGGTGTTGAGGTACAATCGGAGCCATTGGTGTCGTATGAGGAATTTGGGGTGGAGTCATGTGTGCCATCTGGGGTATCTGGGGTTGCGCCGTAGACGTGGAGGGCTGCACCGTAGTCATGGAGGGCTGCGCCATTAAAGGGCCCGCAGCCGTGGGACAGAGTCTGTTTGCGCATTCAACCATATCCATAGGTGGTTCAAACTGTACCTCCTGTGCCCGGCTGTATAGGGGACGACGAACAACTAACAGGAAGCTAATTAATTCTATCAACGTTTCCACATTGGTCGCCGACATTTTACCATCTGGGTCGTACCAATTAAAACTTCGGAAAGTCGCTTCCATATCCTGGCGAATCTCTCCTGCGATGTCGACTGCCACTACCGGCGTACAAAGATCCAACCATCTGAAGATCCTTTGTAATTGGCCCAACTGGGACCTGCCCCCAAATATTCCAATAAGCGTGCGCTTGAATTTCTCATAACTAGGGTGTTGTAAACTATACGCATTTAAATGATTACCGGCGTAAGATCCCTGCGTAGTATGGGAACATACAAATGCTTTTTTCTCTTCATCACTTTTTATTTTACCGGTGCGCATTGTGTCTTCACATGCACGAATGAAATGCGCTACCCGAAAATCATCTTGGCCCGTAAAATTGCGAACGTAGTCGCCACGCGGCATTATATGAACTACATTATCAGATTTAGTTGACATGGTAGTAGTATTGGGGTGAGTGTTAGAGGAAGTCATTGTAGGGTTAGAAATTAGTAAGTTAGTACTCTTACTCCTAACCGATGGCTGAGTTAATGCGGGTGTTACTGATGAAGCAACTGACACACCGTCACCTGGATCAGGGTTAGAAACTACCTGTGTAAACCTAGGCGAGGTACTATATTGATTTCCAGACCGTAAAATACGACAGTTTAAGTCGTCAAATGATTCCTCAATTAATTGCTCACTACTTCCTACCGAATAGTCTAACTGTGTTTCTGTCTCAAGTTCATAATCAAACTTTGCCATAGATACTTAACTTGGATCCTCTATGAGTAAGTTATCAGCAAATATGTGTGTTAGGCGTACAAGGTCGTCAGATTGAGACATTGGAAACTATGAAAATTATCCAAGAAGTTCCATTTGAGCCAGATAATAATTAATGGTAAAAGAAAAATACTTGCCTCTCATTTACAAGAAATGATGAAAATTTTAGTTAAAATAATTAAATTATCAATAAGTGAACAGACACGAATAACCACTGTAAATTATAGAACGTTGGTACACACGAATATACGTAAGACACTTATATCAATGACATACACCTATCCGATGAGCCTATCGTTGTGAAGTTATGTCTCGAACGTGTTCATGTGTGTATAAACTATGTATACTTTAAATACTTATTACAGGGGTTCACTGCGTCTGTATAGAAAACGCGATCCTTCTAGTTGATAGCTGTAGTGGGGAGAGTAGGCGGAGCCTCGTCACTTGATTGCGTGCGCCTCCGGCTGGTTTCCTTGGCAACGAGTATGACGCGCTGCTACCTCGACGGTGGGCGAGATCACTTCAGGATAGGGGATTACCTCCACAGTTGAATTCAGAGACAGAAATCCCTCCATACTAAACAGATGATATGAACGCCTCCCTTAGCCAATAAGGTCGGGGAGGGGTGCATTGTACCTGCACGCAAGCCCTCTCCCTCAAGAATGTTACCAACACTGTTTTATGGGCACCTCCCTTAGCCAATATGGTCGGAGAGGTGTACCTAACAACATGGTACCAACATACAGAATACATGAACGCCTCCCTTAGCCAATAAGGTCGGGGAGGGGTGCATTGTACCTGTACGCAAACCCTCTCCCTCAAGAATGTTACCAACACTGTTTTATGGGCACCTCCCTTAGCCAATATGGTCGGAGAGGTGTACCTAACAATATGGTACCAACATACAGATGATATGAACGCCTCCCTTAGCCAATAAGGTCGGGGAGGGGTGCATTGTACCTGTACACAAACCCTCTCCCAAAGGAATGAAAGAAAGCAATAATTAACCTAACTCTGCCAACCACTAACAAAACCTACAATCCTCCCGAAAGAAAAACTTAACCCTCCCAATCTTACTCACAATCCCTCCTAAAAAAAAAAAAAAAAAAAAAAAAAAAAAAAAAAAAAAAAAAGCTAACTCACCATCCAATCACTAATCAACACCTTCAATCCTCCCAAAAGAAAAACTTAATATACCCGACCTTTCTAACAAGCCCCTTCGACCCTCAAAAAAAAAAAAAAAAAAAAAAAAAAAAAAAAAAACCTATGACTCAATACAACTATTCATTAACAACACAAATCATATCACCCCTAAGAAATCCCTCCATACTATAAATTAACCCAACAACCTCCAAAGCCCCCCTCTCCTCTCCTCGCCTCCCCTCTCCTCTCCTCTCCTCCCGACAACCGAACCATACCTGACCTTATAACAATTATCCTAACCCTCCCCCTCTCCCCTTACTACATTTCCACGCAAACACATACACACTCACACAACAACCCCCCTTAAGCAATTCTAATTCACCTCAAATCAACATACAACCGCCACCCCCGCCAATCCCCAAATACAAACTCCCCCCCTCCCACAACCAATCTCCGCCAGACAAAGCCTCTCATAACACTACAACTCTCCAAAACCAAATCAAACATACCCAACCTCTATACCAGCCACTGTCAACAATATCGACCTAACTCAAGACTGAAACCAAACAACCTATATCTCACTCTCATCTCCGTTCACAATTTGACAAAGCTCAAATCTGTACCCTGCTATTACTAAATAACTCTCCTACGATACACTCATCCTTCCTTACTACGAATACTTTGACATTTCAAGCTCAAAGATTCAAAACTCTTCCTCCAACTCTCTCCATTTCTCTCTGACATAGCTCAAAGACCCACAACTCTCAGAACCAAATCAAAACATACCCAACGTCTGTGACATCCAATTCTCAATAAAATCGACCTAACTCAAGACTGAAACCATTCAGCCTATATCTCATTCTCGTCTCCGTTCATAATTTGACAAAAAAGCTCAAATCTGTCTGCTGCTATTACTAAAAACTCTCCTACGATACGCTCATCCTTCCTTACTATGAATACTTTGACATTTCAAGCTTAAAGATTCAAAACCCTTCTTCCAACTCGCTCTGTTCCTCTTTGACATAGCTCAAAGACTTTACCTTCATCTTTCTCCAAACAACCCTACGACTAGCAAAATTTCCATGTTTTCACCTTCTCTGCTACTTTGATCGTGTGTGGCCTGTGCGTCCGTCCACCTGCGCTTCTCGGCTTGCGCCGCCGCCGTGGCGGGGCGGTTCTTCCTCCGCTTTGCCAACACTGCCTAAGCTAAGACGACAACTAGAGCACCCGCGTTGGCCCTTTGCTTGCCCGGACCTGCTCCCGCCCTCCCTCTGCCTCGTCCTGATTGTGATTGTTGCACCCTCAGGGCATTTTGCCTACCCCCTCACGCAAGCGGTGTTTAGCCACTGCACCTGTTCTCTCCTTCTAAAATTCACTTCTATCCTCCCTTTATCCTTCCTCTGAACCTCCTTCCCCCCTGTCACTAGCATTTTTCTGTTCTGTTCCACAGTTGAACAGATTTTGCTGAGATGAGGACTTTGTCTTCTTACTGCTACTGAGTCGCTGTCGTTTCTGCCGTGTGCCAAACCTCTGCAGTCTCGTATATATGGAGAACTGTCTGATGACACCGGATATACTGCAATCCATGCTCGCGACACCACACAACCGTCCAGCTTCTTGTGAAATGTCACTTGTTAGTAAAGTTTATGAAACCATCTGCAACACTGTACTGTAGAATGCTGACTTGGGGCTTCTTTACTTGTTACTAACAGGATTTTCACCAAACAGGCTGTATGATATATTAATAATTCTGCACCTCTTGAGGGTGTAAGAGATGAAGAGCACTTACTAATTATCGTCTCGATACGGGATATAGTTTTAACACTCGGATTATGTAACACGTCACTGTTTTTTGTTTCTCTGTTTTCACAAAACACAGACGTCTTGGTATGTCTACCGGCTAATCGTATTCGTTAACCACCTGGCTGCCACCTATATATTATGTTGGTTAATTCCCCAGTTAACCAGGTTGGTAACACATATAATATAATTGGGCTTTTGGTAACGAAACCCAATTGAAGTTTCTTGTTTTATTATAAAAGTGTTATGTTTATAATTCCTGAGTGTATATCAACAGTAAGTTCCACTATTTATGAGTGAATGAGAAAGAGGACGGCGTTTATGTAATATAAACGTGGATCAACGTCCGTTCGATAAAAGTTGGTGTGAGTGACTGACGAAGGCATCGCACTAGTGCGCGCTTACATAGATGCTGACATATGGGTTTCTCCCTCTTGGGAAAGTTATCCTTCACGTGATCAGTTCATGTCTTACTCATAGTTAGTGGAAAGTTACAGGTGGTGAATCTGAATATAATATCAGATGTAAGAACCCATTTATATAATACGTTCTGTTGATGAGACAGGGGCCAATACAACAAGATGTTACTATTTTTGCCCATCAGAAGGATCCCACTCCAGGGTAGGTACCAAGGGCTCTTTGAAATGCTTAGAATAGAAGGTGATTTAAATTATATAATAGCTACCCCTGGAAGGAGTAAGTTTGTTGGTGCCAAACAAAGAAACTGAGAATGAGGTAAAGTATGTCGTGGCCAGACAGATGGCCGAAGGACTTTTGACCGACGGACTTTTCACCGACGGACATTTGACCGAACGGACATTGAGCCGACAGACATTTGGCCGAACGGACAATTAGCAGAACGGATATTTGGCCGAATGGACATATGGCCTTTTTAATTTTTTTTCTTTCTTCTTTGCAATGTATTTGCTTTATAAAAGACAGGATAAAAAGATAAAATAATTGCAATGCATTACATGCAATACATTTGCATGATAGAAAATTCTTTTTTGCACATTTTTATAGATTAGGTTAGGTTAGGTTAGTTTCGGCCATTTGTCCATTCGGCTAAATGTCCTTCGGCTCAATGTCCGTTCGGTCAAATGTCAGTGAAAAGTCCGTCGGCCAAATGTCCTTCGGCCATCTGTCCGGGAGCCAAGTATGTAACTGGTGAAGATTTTATCGAAGGTGATAAGGAAATCAAATTAAAAATAATTCTAATATATTAATTTATCTATGGACTAAGATCTCTCATTTACCTCAGAAGCAGCAGGTTATTACCCATTGTCTCCTGCAAGAGTATGAAGATATATTTTCAGATGTGCATCAGCCCAGTCCAATAGAAAATGATGATAGAGCTGATAGAAAGTGCAAATTCAGTGAAGCAGGCGCCTTATCGTGTTTCTCCAAGTAAATTGCAGATCGTACGGGAGGAGGTCCAGTTCCTGTTACAACATGTATTGGCAGAGCCGAGCAACAGTGAGTGGGCCTCACCATGTATACTTGCACCCAAGCCAGATGAGAGTTCACACATGTGCACTGACTACAGGCGTGTTAGTGCACTTACAAAGGCCGAATCCTTCCCGCTACCTCGAATCGACGACACCATTGATGCTGCTAATGATGCTAGTTATGTCACCAAGCTCGACATTTTAAAATGGTACTACTAATTGCCACTTTAAGAAAATGCTAAGAAGGTCTCTACTTTTGTTAATCCAGAAGGATTATACTAATATACTGTTATGCCTTTTACTATGCAAAAGGCCACAACTACCTTCCAAAGGCTGATGACTGGCATTACCATTGGCTTAGAGGGAATGTGTGCCTACATGGATGACCTGGTGATCCACTCGTCATTGTGAGCTCTGTTTCAATGTTGTCTCATGCCAAACTCACTGTAAACCTAATTAAAAGTGAGTTTGGGCATGCCCATATAATCTTCCTTGGACATAAAGTAAGTGCAGGAGCAGTAACACCAGTCATGGCCAAAGTTTCCATTAATCGCAGGGCGGTGTAACGTTTCTTGGACATGGCAGGCTACTACCGACGTTTCTCTCCGAATATTTCTAAAGTAGCTGACCCCCTGACTGACCTTGTCAGCCTGAAAGAAAAAAATGTGTGTGGTCTACTGCCTATCAGACTGCCTTTGAGAAGATCCACTCCCTACTAGAATCAGCACCAGTTCTTCTGGCTCCAAATTTTCAATGCCTCTTTATTTTACAAGTTGATGCCAGTGATATTGGGGCTGGTGCAGTACTAGTGCAGGCAGAGGATAGTGAAGTTATGCAGCCAATGTGCTAAATGACTGTAAAGTTTAAACCTCATAAACGGAACTACTCTACTACAGAGAAAGAAACTGTGGCTCTGCTTATAACACTTGACAATTTAACATATTGTAGCAATGCCATGAACCAATCGCAGTGGCTTGTGAGTGCGAATGCCTTAGGCTTGAATCAATAAGAGAGCCTGTGAGATGTGACATCATGAAGATGTGGCGCCATTGTAGGCCATTCTTGTTTTCAAACACAGAGTCTGGTTTGAAGCACTTGGCGGCCATTTTCTGCTTGCCTTTGTGTCTGGGATGGCCAGTCATGCATATATTTACTGAGTACTTATTTCCTATAAATAATTTATTTAGAATATTTTATTTGCATTATTTTTTCATAAAAAGTGGTCGGCGACATACACGCAGTCTGTCGCCATACTGTTTGGCTGTTTTTGTGTTTGGGAGAGCAGGTAATGCATATAAATAATTAATTATAGGAATAATAATTCCACATATAAATACGTTTATAACATAATCATAGTATTATTTTCCAGTAATACTACACTATAATACAACTACACTAATTTTAGCAATATTACTTTGATACAACATGATAACATGGACAAACTACATCCTTGACCACCGAAGGGTCGAGACGTGCCTGGCGCTCCTCTCTGAGCAGCCAGGTCAACTGTTGTGTTGGCCCATACCAGCCCCCTCCCCTGAACCCTCCTCCCCACCGGAATGTCAACATGTTCTCGCCAGAAGTTGCTGTTTCATTTCGGAAAGGAATGGAACCAGTGTTGAACAGAGGTGAACAGTGGTGAACGGTGCTTAAGTCAGTGAGAACAACTCAACAGTAACAGTCGTACCCGGGTTGACCTTCACACAGTGAGGTCCCAGGTACCCAGTGATAGCGGCCCGTGAGACCCAACAACCAGTGATGTGTTAATCCGTCTACGATAGGAAGGCCTGGGACCACACCTCACTCATATAGCACCATCTGTGAGGGAATTACTACACCACGTCAGGCCCCTCATAACACCATATGTGAAGGAGTTACTACACCACGTGAGGCCCCTCATAACACCATCTGTGAGGGAATTACTACACCACGTGAGGCCCCTCATAACACCATCTGTGAAGGAATTACTACACCACGTGAGGTCCCTCATAACACCACCTGTGAGGGAATTACTACACCACGTGATGCCCCTCATAACACCATATGTGAGGGAATTACTACACCACGTCAGGTCCCTCATAACACCATCTGTGAGGGAATTCGTACACCACGTGATGCCCCTCATAACACCATCTGTGAGGGAGTTACTACACCACGTGAGGCCCCTCTTAACACCATCTATGAGGGAATTACTACACCACGTGAGGCCCCTCATAACACCATCTGTGAGGGAATTACTACATGTGAGGCCCCTCATAACACCATCTGTGAGGGAATTACTACACCACATCAGGTCCCTCCTTACACCATCTGGGATAGAGTTGCTACACTGCGTGTTTGCTGTTCAGCACCTACATTAATCTGAATGTTCACTGTATGTTCCTTTACCTATCTCTAATGAAGGCTTTTGTTAAACCACCAATGTATGTAATAAGTCATTTATGTCCAATTATATATTTTCAGCCTTCGGGCTGCAGAACTTTTTCAATAAACCGTTAATTATAATTATTATTATTATTATTAAACAAAGAAAATGGAACAAACAAAAGTTGGTACATACATTCAGGAAGCTTGTTATAGCTGTTTTGGTATCACATTAATTGTTTTAATGTGGCAGGGCTTAATGTAAACACTTCTTGCTGCTTTTCCTTTATTGGGGAAGCAAATATATACACAGCAACAGTGTGAGAGAATATATTGTGAATTCTCTCCAGGGAAGTGTTATGAATTCATTTTGAGAGAACACTTGAGTGGTGTGCTCTCCCTTGAAAAAGTGGTAAGGATCTGCTTTCTCCTCTTAGGGTCAGAGAAGAGAGAGTGCCAATGGTTGTTTGATTAATCAGCTGACTTGTGCTCGACCTCTGAGATAGTTACAAGTTCAGCCTTGAATAATCATCAACAACTGAGTCATTGTTGAATAAGTTCGTGAATAAGTTGGTGTTATTCATTTGGGTGAATATTTATATAAAGCAGAGGTGCTGTTACACCGCTCGGCCACCTCCAACCGAGTACTCTCAGTTTAAATCCTAGGTATACCTAACTCTGTTACAATAATGTGTGCTTTAGCTAAACTGTTGCCTCTTGCACATGTTTTTTTAATGCCTTCTTGGAAATTATTGTGTACCTAGAGGATATTTTCCTGGAAAAAAATAATTATAACAGTCAAGGAAATTACAAATACAATGGCAGGTCTGATGAAACCGGGTAGAATTACTCGGGAAGATAAATAAAAAGGAAGAGAATCCCGTAATGCAGGAAACTGAGTTTAAGCTTATCAGAAACAATGTGAAGGCTGCTGAAATTAGTATTCAGTAAAACATGGCATAGGTACCAGTTCAGAAGTAATGTTTGATACAAATGCAAGATGATAGCGAGTAGGTATGGTTGTGATTGCATTACAGCTAAGCTCAGAATAGTCGGGTGCTATAGGATAACCTTCCACTACTAAACGTTTACTTACACCTTGACATATGAGTATCATACTGGTTTGGTTTGGAAAAAAAAAATATTGCATATTATTTACAAGAGTGTAAAACACTAACCTATGAGGTATTGGAGTGTATTCATATTGCTGTAGAGCTGTATAAGCATTAGTTTGTATTATAGCTAGTTCACAAGTAGTTTCTGCAGCCCTGGTAAAAGCGAAAGCATAAGCAGGAAATATATGCAATTGTAAGTACATTGACTTACAATGATTTAGGACTTCATGCTTAGTCACAGCAAATAACGATAAATCTTATGAAACCACTATTAGTTAAATTTTTTTGGTTAAGAACCAAAAGATCGTCATGCGCCTTCAATGGAAATGGCTCCAATTGCCATGCATTAAACTTCTGTGGTGATTTTAGTGGATTTGTAGGACTGTGTAATGGCGCCTATTCTGTTTCATAACCGCTTCTGAAACTGTATTGCCCTAGTTTAGCTACATCTTCGGCGGCTGCCGTACCTAATAGGGTGTTACTTATTAAACCAACAAAATTAAATAGACCACGTTTTTGACGCCGATGAGAATGCACATTCTTCTCGATGTCTTCAGGAGATATCGGTAGCTTTCCCTCGAAGTGCCATACTCACTTGAGTTAGTAGCTGAATAACGTGTTTCTGCGTCGTTGAGGGATCGACTGGCGTATGCTATTACACGCCACTTCCCTTGATGATCAGTTTGCTTGAGCACAGCCCCTAGCCCTGGGCAGGAGGCATCGGTGCACATGGTAAACGGTTTGGTGTAATCCGTAAAGGCTAACACGGGAGCGTCCGTTAAGGCTTTCTTGAGGGCATTAAAACTGTCCTCTTGTTCTTTATTCCACTTACACGATACGTAATTTTTGAGGAGTTTAGTGAGTGTTGAAGCTAACTTGGCATAAGAACGGTATATCCTGATAATCCCAGGAAACTATGAAGTTGGTCTGTATTCTTTGGACAAGGGAACTGCTTCACAGCCTTTACCTTACAATCTACTGTGTGTATGCCGTTTTCATCCACTACATGTCCGAGAATTTGAATTCTGAATTCAAGAAATTCGTTTTTTTTTTTTTTTTTTTTCTTACGGGGATTATCCCACCCGGGCACAGGGTCACTGGCCCACATAGGGACCTGGGGGGCGAAAATGTAACAACAACAACAACAACAACAACAACAACAACAACAACAATAATAATAATAATAATAATAATAATAATAATAATAATAATAATAATAATAATAAACCGTAAAGAAATACAAAAAAGAAAAAAGGTCAAGAGTGAGAAACAATTGAGACCCTGCAATTGTGTGTAAATGAGGCAGAAAGTCAGATCAGCAACCCGGGACCTGGTCATAATTTTCGTGGTGCCATATGGCAGCAGGGTCTACCATTAGACAACACATTATGCTTTCAATATCTTTCCAGGCGGTAGTACCTCCCTGTTTGGTAGCTTTCAATCAAGCTATTTGTAGCTTTGTGAAAACTTCTCGTAGTTTCTTTGAATGGCTTTGTAGATCTTTGCTTACTATGATAATATCATCTAGACAGGCAGAGACTGTGCTTCCTATGATTCCAGCAAACAAGGTATTTATCATTCTTTGGAATGTTAGCAACGATTTCCTCAAACGAAATGACATTCATAAGAATTCGAAATGTCCAATTGGTGTACTGAACGCAGTTACCTCGCAGGATTCATGATGTAAGGGAATTTGCCAATACCCGCTAAGCAAATTTGGGTGACAAAGACAGCCTTGTCTTTTCCTCGAAACTGTAGTGTAAGGGAGGAAACGATCTTCCTGCTCGTTACCCGTGCTTACTCTCTCGTTTGCTGGCGCGACCCCCACTTGGGGGGGTTGGACGGAGGTAAGAACGTCTCTACTACCAGTGTCACCGGCTCAGATCCTACGCAGCCGTCAGTACAGTCACTACCTCCCCCACTGTTCGTCAAATTCTGGCTGTGATCTCATTAAAGGCTTGGGACTCGTGGGCTGTGTCCTCAGACCTTCACCTATCGACTGTGAATCCTCTCTACCCCATACCACGACCGTCAGTTCATCTCCTCCGTCTGTGCCCCGGTGTTCTCCTGCCATATTTAGATTTCGGCTGCTGTCGCTCGTGTCAGGAGTTGAATGGACCATCCCCCTGAGAGTGGATCACTGCATCCAGAACCTTCCCCAGGGCCTCTGCCCTCAGAAATATCTGTTCATCGTTTGATTCCACAATTGCTGACTTCCTTTTATTGCTTGATTCTATCATTTGTTGATTCCATTAATTGTGTGATTCCATTAATTGCTGAATCCCATTAGTTGTTTGATTCCTTTAATTGTTTGATTCCATTAATTGTTTGATTCCATTAAGTGTTGGACTTCCATTAACTGTTGACTGCTTTAATTGTTTGACTCCCGTAATTGTTATCTCATGTGGTTGAGTGGTGTCAGAGTTTTGTGTTATATTTTTATAGTAAAGAGATGTCAATCTCAAACGGTTGTTTGTTATTCCTCAGAAGACCATGGTCCTTGACTTTCCTTTTTAAGATCCTGATTAATCTGGTAAGGGTTTTCTATCCCTAAGTCCCAGGCCTTTAAGTCGCCGTGTGCACGCCGCTTGCTGTCTGTGGCCCGGAAGTAAGTGTTGTTCAGTGCTTATCCCTTCCTTCTGTGTGCTAATTTTGTTGCTCTCCCTTGTACTTGGGGAAGTTAATTAGTGTTGGATAGGGTGCACTGTGGATGCTGTCATAGCATTTTGTTGTTGTTTCACCTGGTGCGGTTTCTTTACCCTGAGGTTGATTCAGCTGGGCTGGGTGTGGAACAACGTTTCCTCCAGTCGGATCAAATCATTTATTGGTTTGATTGAGCCACTAGGTAACTTACCTTTGGCTATTTGCCGGGTAAGTTGTTTATTTTTCTTTTCGCTCTTGGCCTTTGGTATTATTATGTCTAGTTTTGAGGAATTGAAAGGTCAAGCGGTTGTAGGTTATGTATCTAAGCTACAGTGCCGAGTAGCATTTATATATGTAATTACGTGGCAACACTGCACGTGTTATGTGGCAACGTTGCCCCGAGGCTGCGATATGGCATGGCAGTCTAAGTCTGACTCCGTGCCTCGTGCAAGTCACACGCTAGTCACTACTTGTATTTCTCCTATCCGTTAATAAATGGACTTCAGTGTTACCCGGTGTTTCCCTACCCATCACTGCTTTCTTCAGGGAACACTTGAAACATTCATGGCGCAGTGAGTAGGATTTGCGGACTTACAAGTGCAGAAACAATGCTGACTGCCGGCGATGTGCGCGTCGACTCTTAGTGTGTTGTGTTGTGTTGCGTTGTGTTTCGCCGCGACGTGCAGTGTTGCGCCGTCACAGTGCGTTTTAGTGACGGTGGCATTGTTAGTGTCAGTGTATTAGTGTGTCTAGAGCTAAGAGTTGAGCATTGGCCTGTTTTTTGTATTACCCACGGAGCACGCAGTCGTACACCCTTCTCGTGTGACATCCGGGGAGACACTGACGTTCTTGCCTCCGCAGTAGCTCCACCCACCCACATTAAGGCCACCATGATCTGCTCTCTGAGACACACACACACACACACACACACACACACGCACGCACGCACTCACTGATAGAACAGTGGACTCTATGCGTTATTTCTGCGCTGTTTATGTCATATATATGTGGTTCGAGCTGATGAGGAGCCACTTTATGTTCTAAACAGCGCAGTTCAAGCATACTAAGATGGGCTGTAAGAAGGGACAACGTTAAGATGGGAGACAAGACTCTCCTCCACCTTCCCCTCCACCGGGCGCAGACTCTCATCCTCCACCTCCATCAACGGACATTGCCACAATTCTGAGGTGGATGGACGACAGGGACGAGAGATGCAGAGAAATGGAACTTCAGAGGGAGGAGATACGAAGAGAGGAGGAAAAGGCGCGTTTTGATGCACTATTGGCGACCCTGGAGCTAACCCACCCTCCCTCACTCGCTGGTATCACTCACCAAGGCGCCAGTACCCTCCTTCCCCCACCACACCAGCGTCCTCCAGGTACTCTTGCTACTCCAACAGCTCCCAAGGCATCTGTTCAACCCCCACCCGCCCTCTCACCAGACGTCACGTTTCACTCCACGTCACGTCACGTGAGTGGAGGCGGCGGTGGACAGATTACTCCACAATGGTGGACCTTGACAGCATGCCTCCAAACAAACAGCTCATCCAACTGCGGATGTGTTTGTCGCTGGAGATCCAGAGAGTTTTGGAGCACACGTTGTAAGTGACGCAGCCACAAATGGGTCGCTTACGAAATGTGAAGGATTAGTCACACTTCAATTTCCCCAACGACTTGAGCCAAAATAATACACTCACCTTACTACCTTGATGCGAACAGGCAATTACTCACGATCATGAAGAATGGCTGGTCACTGTCCTTGTATCCTTGCCTCCTTAGTCTATACTCACCACTGAAGATGTGAATTTCACGAAAGCGCTTGGGAACTTCGTGTTTTCTTGTGGTTATCAGCATATAATTTGATCACGCGCACCTACAGTGATTTACTTGAATATATATATATATATATATATATATATATATATTTTTAGTCCATATAACACGCGGACTTTGAACATATAATCAACGACCTCACCAGCAAGGAATCGAACCCTCGACCTACTGGGTGTGACTCGGAAACGCTTACCGGCTAGGCCACAAGGACACTAAAAGCAGTTCTAGACTCTGTTATATTTCACACAAAGCCTGTTCATCGAGCTGATGGCGCCGTGAACCTCAATGGCTTTGTGTGAAATATAACAGAGTCTAGAACTGCTTTTAGTGTCCTTGTGGACTAGCCGGTAGGCGTTCCCTAGTCACACCCAGTAGGTTGACGGCTCGATTCCTTGCTGGTGAGGTCGTTGATTATATGTTCAAAGTCCTCGTGTTATATGGACTAAAAATGAAGTATATATATGTACCTCGCGTTTCATACCAGCTGGATTCGGTAAAATGCTACTGACACCACATAAGAGGCACGGGCAGTTTCCCATTGAGGTTCACGGCGCCATCAGCTCGATGAACAGGCTTTGTGTGAAATATATCAGAGTCTAGAACTGCTTTTAGTGTCCTTGTGGCCTAACCGATAAGCGTTCCCTAGTCACACCCAGTAGGTCGAGGGTTCGATTCCTTGCTGGTGAGGTCGTTGATTATATATATATATATATATATATATGTGTGTGTGTGTCATGTGTTTTGACCTGACCTCATGTTTTGTAAGGTCATTATTTGTACATAAGCTCTCTCTCGGTCCTTGTAATTTAGTTACTTCTGAGGATGTCTTGAATAAAGATGAAAGCTAAAGTTTTCCATTGTTTCCCTTTTCCCTGTGTGATTTTATCGCACAAAAATTTTAACACACAGACACACACATATATATATATATATATATATATATATATATATATATATATATATATATATATATATATATATATATATATATATATATACTGTTGTTAAGTCCATGCACGCAAGCCTCAAAATATTCAAAAGTATCGAACTCAGGACCTCTGAGAGTGAACTATGAGCGTTATCGCTGCTCCACAGAAGTCCATCTGCTCTTTTTTGTCTTATTAAGTATCGAGAGCCTCATCTTGAGGTTACACCAAGCCACTTATGTAGTTCTGTAGTAGCTTATAGCCTCGCGCTATCTAGCGGGATGTTGAAAAATCTTACTACAGATATACATAGCGACTCGGGCAAACCCGCAACTCCGATGCAAAAAAAAAAAAAGATTTATGTTTTGCGCCTTATCTTATGGCATTTTCAGTAAATGTTATTTTATAAATCCATATATCCTCATTAATTATTGAAACAAACAAAAATGGTGTATTTTTAAACTCCACCATAAAACCATAATGTCGAAAACATGGTGTATTTAATTTGTTCTCCTACAGTATATATAGTTTTCCCTTTTTTTTCTAAAACATACTGCACCGGCAAATACAAGAATTTTATTTTGGTGTTCCAGCAAGAGTTAGTGAATAACATGTTTTTATATCCCATCCTTAAATATTATTACGTTGACTAAAAGCTTGCCAGGGTATATTATATTTTTGTTTTGCAACCTAACCTTCCGGGTTATGTATTCAACAACAACAAATATCGACACATTTTTAAAGCTCATTAATTTTTTAACGAGAGGGTTTTAAATTTTAACATGAAATTGGGAAATGCAATTTAGCTGATGCACGAACACTTATCTCTCTCGCTAAGCCTCTGAAGTGTTTGCAGTCAGCTGTTAAAGAGATAAAGGAAAACGGTCCTTCGGGGAGACATTGTGATGCTGAGTTTTTAATAAAATGAGGGGAACTCAGGGTAGGAAGATAAAGTAAGAATCTATTAGTTGTAGGATTGTAAAGTGATGAAAGTTGGTAGCTTGGCCGATTAGTTATTTAACCGTATTATAATCTTAGGGGAAAACTTCTAAACAGCACTTCTAGGTACAGCTATTTATTAGTTAACTGAATGGCATGGACACATTAATAAATCATTATATCTAAGTTACTAGACAATGATTCCCGGACACAAATGGATACACTTCCCACCGTAAGTAACTCACCTTATGGATCGCTCTGACAATGACTCACTTGTGACCGAGGGAGGCCCAGCGGCTGGGGAATCTGTCTGCAGGTACTGCTGAAGAGATTGGTCCCAGCCGGTCCTGGATTCTCTCCTGTGAGAGACTCTGCTAGCTGGGAACTCTGTGCTAGGGAGGGAAGACCCCCTCCCGACCTCGACTGGTGACGAGCGTGACTCCGTCTGCCTCTGCGTTCTGTCTCTCCCTCTGTATCTGTCCCACGGAAGGAGCTGTCGGCCCCTTATATTGGCGGTGTCAGGCCAGCAGATGTCGTCACTAATTAACACTAATCTGGGAGTGTCGTGACAGCTGTGTTTGATCAGGTGCGGGCTGGAGTGTAGTCTCTTGAATTAACACGGTCATGACACCGGTTTGACTAATTACGTGGCGGTGAGAACTCTGTTTCATTGTGACCGTGACCACTGCTGGGTCAAGTTTTAATTTCATTTTAATTACGAAAGGTGGGTCAACTTACGAGGGTGTACACCTGCGCTTCCGGTCACTGCTATATGTGCTGTTCTTCTCTGGGCTGCAAGCTATGGTCTGATAAACATTCACAACATGAATATTCCGAAATCGGTTAATACTTAGTAAACCTTTCTTTTTGGTTCATGTTTATTATATACTTTTGTCAGATGTTATATTTCTTTTGTTAAATGAATTTGTTTGCTCGTTTACTCTTGTGCAGTGCTTATTCCTTTTATTTATTCATTTCCTTGGCGACCTTGTTAATTTTTACTCATTTTGTCAGAGTGGGGAATCTATGATTTAACACAATCTAGGACCACCCTTCCGTAACAGATAATTGGTGACCTTGCCAAGACATTAACCGTTCAATTTGGATTATTTTTGCTCAGCATAACACGCTTTCACCATGCCTATTATTAACTTTGAAGATGTACATAACTTTGTGGAAGCAGATCTTACTGAACAGGACATAGGTATATTGACTAGGGATGAGTTGTACGTCCTAGCGTCATACATACAGTTAGAAGTAACTTCAACTCTGAATTAATTTACATTGCAATCTTTAATTAAATCATAGCTGTTAGGTATTGTACACTCTGTCAATGACGACAAATGTCCGGAGAATGATCCGAAGGACGAGCATTTCCCTAGAGAGGAGGAAGATGAACACATTAACATTAACGTAAATCCTCCTAGCCATGGTTTCCGCTCTACTTTGACTGAACCAAACCTCACTGCAGCGGACATGTTAGAATTGGAGAGGATTAAGCTAGAACAAACAAAGGCTAATCTAGAACAAACAAAGGCTAGACTAGAGCTGACAAAACTTAGTGCCCTATTTAATCAAGAGAGGGTCAGGCTAGATCATGAAAAGGCTAGGCTAGATCTTGAATACAGAATGTCTTAGTTACAGCAGTCTGCTAAT
The DNA here is from genome assembly GCA_958450375.1 of Homarus gammarus. Lineage (NCBI taxonomy): Eukaryota > Metazoa > Arthropoda > Malacostraca > Decapoda > Nephropidae > Homarus > Homarus gammarus. The sequence goes on from CAUDMG010002468.1 coordinate 180,525, forward strand.
CCTGCTACCCTTCCTAAGTCTGTTCCTTCTTCGGGCCTGTCTAATGCGGAAGTAATTTCTCCATTTTCTGAGGACAGTATTGAGGATTTCTTTGAGTTATTTGAAGAAGCCGCCAACGGTATGGGATGGTCAAAGTCACAATGGCTTTTCATGCTTCTAACTGCCCTGGTAGGCAACAGACTCACAACTTATGTCTCAGTAGACCCGGACGTGAGACAAAATTATGACTGCCTCATAATTGCTATCCTTAGTGCATACCAGTTGAGACCAAAAGCGTACAGGCAGCACTTCCGTAAAGTACACAAAAGGGCGGATCAAACCCACACGGAGTTCCTTCATTATATGACTAAGACGTTTAATCAGTGTCTTAAATCTATGAATGTGGATACGTTTTACTCCCTCAGAAAATCGAGCCTAGCGTAGCAGATCACTTATGAGATAAGCAAATTACCAGTCTCACGGCCGCGGCTGCTGTGGCAGACGACTACGTGTTGAACTCCAGGAATCGTAAGATAAAATATAATGATAGTGTAAATGGTGGTCGGTTACACAAGTATGATAACACTCAAAATCCTTCTCGTGTCATACCTGTTCCTCAGGGCCAATAGAATAACGCTAATTATAACTCTCAGAAACAATCTACACACTGTGGTAGAAACAATCTACACACTGTGGTAGATTGGGTCACATAGTTAGCCAGTGATGGACTAAACAAAGGGATGAGAAAAGAGTGAATTTAACGGCGGTAGTATCTGACTCGAGAGCCAACGAGACTAAACGAGACTCAGGTTCGAGATCGTGAGAGTGGTATGATTGCGTGTGTGATGTCGCGTTCTGTAGCCCAACCTGCAGTAAACGTTTCACCCACTTTTACCCCTCTTGATACTTACCAGCCTTTCATTTCCTTCGGTACTGTAAAGTTTAATGACTGTATGTATGCCGTGAGGGGGCTTCTCGTACTTTATTCCTAAATCCTAACCCTGATGATTGTCAAACTGATACCCATGTTGTGTTGCGGGGTGCGGGTGGTCCTTTTTCTGTGCCTTTGGTGGAGGTCGATCTAAATTGTGAGCTGTACAAGGGTACAGCATGTGTTCGCCTGGTAGATGAGCTGCCAGTGCCTGAGGTAGAACTCCTTCTTGGGAATGACTTGATTGGGGATAGAGTAAAGATGGAACCTATCTTGTCTGTCGTCCCTGTATATGAGCCACTAACTATGAAACTTGAGAGAGAGATACCAGAGACCTTCCTCGTCTATGCTGTCACTAGGTCAATGGCGAAGGTGGCAGTCCCTTCTGAGCACAATGTCCCTCATGTTTCCCTTTCCTCTGATGAACCTTTGACTGAGGGTGCAAGTGTGGTGTGTGATGAGCCCAGCCCTGCGATTAATCTTGCAGATACCTTCATGACTTGCCTCCTAACTGTCCCAGTGATCTGGTAGACTTACAACGAGGGGATGATGAGTGTAAAACGTTGGCTGCCAATGATGTTAGTGAGAAAGACAGCATGAATGAACTGAGAGAATGTTACTATCTGAAGAATGGTGTGTTATGGCGACGATGGCGACCCCCTCACCTATCAGTTGATGGAGTTGTGTGGAACGTTCATCAGGTGGTTGTACCCAAACCCTGCCGTCAGTCAATACTAGAGATGACCCATAATCTACCTTTGGCAAGGGCACCTTAGTGTGCCAAAAGCCCTAGAGCTTATACTCTCACACTTCTATTGGCCAGGAGTGTGTGCGGATGTTGCCAATTTCTGTAGAGTATGCACATTTGTCAGGTAATAGGCAAACCCAACCCAAAATTGCCGGTTAACACACTTGTACCATTGCCTGTGTTCGAGACTCCTTTCACTCGGGTTACCTTCTCACTATCATGGATATGGCAACACGCTATCCAGAGGCTATCCCTTTTCGTAACATTTTAACTGGAGTTAAAGAGCTTTTAAGCTTCTTCAAAAAGATGGGATTCCCTCGGGAGATTCAGAGTGATGAGGGAAGTAACTTCACCTCAGACCTCTTTCGGCAATCCCTTAAGGAACTGGGCGTGGACCAGATTACCTCAAGCCCATATCATCCCCAGAGTCAAGGTGCTCCCGAACGGCACCATCAAACTTTGAAAAGCATACTGTGAAAATATTGTGAAGAGACTGGACGAGAATGGGACATGGGTGTGCCATTTGTTTTGTTTGCGACGTGTGAGGTTCCAACTGAATCCCTCGGTTTCTCCCCCAATGAACGAATATTTGGCCATCATGTCCGCGGTCCTTTGCAACTGTTGAAAGAGAAATGGGTAGGCGAAGACGGTCATATTAACTTGTTACAGTACGTGGTCGACTTCAAAGAAAGATTAACGTCCTCATGTAGATTTGCCAGTGAAAGCTTGAAAGTAGCACAAAAAGCAATGAAGGCTTGGTAAGACAGACGGGCACGAGTCCGGGAATTTCAGCCAGATGATGAAGTCCTGGTTCTGCTCCCCCTGTCTGGCCAACCCTTGGCAGCAAAGTTTAGTGGTCCCAATAAAGTCACAAGACGCATCAATGAGACTGACTATTTACTTGCCCTTCCAGACCGTCGCAAACCGCATCAAGTGTGCCACATAAACATGTTAAAGTCTTTTCTTTGGGACAATAACCCCTCCCCTCCTGACTCTCATGCGGTGGCTATTGTGTCTAATGTAGGCGTGAGAGACCCTGGATGCTCTGGTGTGGGTAGCGACAGCGGTAATTCCCTCACACCCCAGCAGACTGTCCCGGGTCCTGTAACTGTCAGTCTTACCCATGAGTTTCATGATGAATTCTGTCCTCCTGCTCTAGGCAGCATAAGAAACTTTGGTGAGAATTCTGCTACCTGGAAGGAGTTGTCCAATAACCTAACTAACCTTTTCCCCAGATCAGATCACTGAATTAAGTTCTATTCTTTCACAAAACCCCCAGGAACTCCAGGATGCTCCAGGTTTAACTTCATTGATTGTACAGTCTCGTTCAAGATTCTTCGAACACTGCTGGAAACAGCTGGCAACTCAAGGCCGTTTGTTTACTATACTACGTAGAAAAATTATGAACGAATGCAAAAGTGATCGGTGATTGGTTACTTAGTTCCCCGTTGCTTAATTAATGGTTGGGCTTTGTTGTTTCGCATTATATTATGCCTTTCTGCTGATATATACTGTTAATTTGATTTTAAAATGGATAGAGCAATGGGCCAACCTTTATGAATTTATGTTTAGACAATTAAACATAAGTAAAAATCGGTAGGTATGTTAAAGAACATTATGCATCCGGCACAGCTGTGTGCAGGCTGTTTATGAGGTTACCTGTTTATCATTAACTTATACTAATATTATCTTCAAACGTTTAATCCCTTTCGGGTAAATTATCCATTTGTATGTAACCGATGCAAAACAGACTTCTTTCTAAAGATGCTGATTTCGAGCAACACAAACTGCTGTTTTAATTCGCTTTGGGATTAAGCAGAATCATCGGTTCACTGCTACCTGTAGTGTGTGTGTGTGTATGTGCCTTAGCCTGTGTGTGTCAATGCTTGTCTGTAAATGCAGTTGTATAAATGAAACAGTATTATTAAGTTTATTTAATGAAATTATTTATTATACATTCCCTGTGAGGCATTAAAAATACAAATCTATATATAATGCTTTATTTGTTCAGCTATTTATTCTATGTTTCAATTATATGTCATGGAAAGGATACTACACAGTTTCTACGAAATGAAAGACTTTCCAATGCGATCCTGTGGTGAACCAGTTTAAAAATAAGTTTTTTTTTGCTGGCAAACAATCAATAATCGAAAGAAATGTCATTTGAAATCTATTATTATATAGTATATAAAAGAAAGAAGTATGTCTGTGTGTTTGTTTGTTTGTGTTTGTGTCCGAAAGAGAATCTCGGAAACTACTTTACGGATCTGTAGTGATGATGGATGGTGTTATGTGTAGTGATGGTGGATGTTGTTATATGTAGTGATGATGGGTGGTGTTATATGGAGTGAAGATGCATGGTGTTATATGTAGTGATGATGAATGGTGTTATATGTAGTGATGATGGATGGTGTTATATGTAGTGATGAACGATGATGTTATATGCAGTGATGATGGGTGGTGTTATATGTAGTGATGATCTCTCTCTCTCTCTCTCTCTCTCTCTCTCTCTCTCTCTCTCTCTCTCTCATTCTCTCTCTCTTTATATATATATATATATATATATATATATATATATATATATATATATATATATATATATATATATATATATATATTATTACGAACCACGCCATCTATTGTGTCATGATCTAACTACCCAGCACTACCGAGCAACGCCATCTAGGGACGTGACCCGAGTATGACTAGTCTTAGTCACCACTCCGGGTTTCCTTTCTTCATATCCTGGTTATTGCTTCACCTCCTCCAAATCTTCCTCATCAGCTCCGGATCGAGGAGAGTTCAGTTCACTCTGGGAAGTGACCACACTTGGATTACCTATCCTGGAAACCTACGGCACAGTCACTACCTACCATCTTCTTCAATACTCAGCCCTACTCGTCAGACACTTTAGCACTGCACTTGTGTATTGTAACCCTATATTACCTCCCACCTCCACTTGCTTCAGATTGTTGTATGTTGTATAAATATGTATATACTGTTAAGCCAATGTTGCGTATGTTTAAGTTAAGTATGGTTAAGGGTAAATTATAGAAAGCTGGATATTTTGTTAAGGAATTTATTGTACTTTATTATGCACAACAAAAACTCGCATCCTTTCTCTACCCTTTTATAGTCCGATTGTCTTTGTTTGTTTAGTTTTTTTATTGTTGTTGCCTGTTGGGATCTGGGTAGACTTTTAACTATATTCTAAACCAGTTTCTAAATCCCCAACTCGTAACAAATGGCGACCGTGACAGGACCCGATCTTAAGTGCCATATTTCTTCCCCCCTTGTTACTCCTTGTTAATTATTCCTCCCAGTCACTTCTGTTCACAATTGCTTTACGGTGGTTTAAAATTCCCTTCATATGTGTGTGCATATATTGGTATTATCGTACAGTAAGAGCGACAGACGTAGGATATTAGGTTCCGAGTGTCATAAGGCTTACCTGTTATTGCAAGTAGGCAGTCGTGTAGTAAGCCTTATCGAGTGTAGGGAAGAATCCGGATCTGTTTAATGCCGTACCCTCGCTCCAGAGTAGGCTGTACCATAGTCACTAGTTTAAGGTGAAGTGATATCTTGGGACGCCCCGCTGTACCAGGACCCCATAACTATAAAGCCTCAATTATTGTTCTTCTCATTATCTCATTCGGGATCAATAATAAAGTAACTCAAGGGTTGTTTATCCGGATCTTTATATTAATGCCGTAATACGCCCTTCCTGTTTCAAGTATCTTTCCAAGTCTCTTATCCTTATCTAAGAATCTTATTAGAAGAACAATATTCATAAGTGTAATTTCCCTAGGTATAACTTGGGTAGTTCCCTGGACTTTCTGGTTATCCACTGCCGTGATATTTTCTAGGGTAATCCACTTATCTTATCTTTTGGCCATTAGTTAATTTATCTAGTTTTTCTTAACAATGACCACCTCAGGTTTTGATCTCCAGGATTTCATTGAAAATCCTTCCGTATCTAAATTACGTGTTAATATCCTGAAGAAAGAATGGAAAAGAATAGCCACCTATTACAATATCCCATATTCACAGTAAATGACTAAGGAAGTGTTAAAAAATCAGGTAATTGAGATGATGGTTCAACACGAAGTTTTAAAAGAATCCGCTGTTGACCAATTAGCGCCCATGTCCAATACACTTCAACCACTATCTACCACCCCTCCTCACTCAGAAGTTACCTCAGGTCTGGCTAGCCCTCAAGAAAAAACACCAAGAGTAGACGCCTTAGAACTAGAACGAGCTAGGTTCGAGTTCCAAATCAAAATGAAAGAAATCCAGTTGGAGCATGAGTTGGAACAGGCCAAGTTAGAGCAGGAGGTTAGACTGAAAGAACTACAGGTGAAAGAGACAGAAGTCACCTTAACATCGGAGTTTAAATCAAAGGAAGTGGCATTAAAAGAGAGACTAGCTGCTTTTAACCCTGCTAATGCTTCTTCCCTTGTTCCCGAGTTTCATGAATCCGATATGGACGGGTCATTTAGGACTTTTGAGAAAATATCCGGGAAGAATGAGTGGCCTAAGGACCAGTGGGTGTCGGTGTTAGTTCCTAAATTATGTGGTAAGGCTCGTAGAGTTTATAACTGTTAGACCAGACTGATGACTATGATAACGTAAAAAAGAATATCCTCACCTCTTATGCTATCACGCCAGATAGATACCGGCAGAAGTTTCGTAAACTAACCAAAACATTTTCACACACCTTTGTTATGTTTGCTTAAGAAAAGCTTAGGTTTTTCAAGAAGTTGTTAGAGGCTACAGAGACCTCCACATTTCAGGATTTGTTAAACTTGGTAGTCCTGGAGGAGTGGAAGAGCAAGATACCATTTCACATCTTGAAGCACGTGGAGGAGCGTGGAGAGGTTAATTTAGGGCGTGCGGCTGAGGTGGCTGATGAGTACGCCTTGCTGATGGAGTCACTGGGCAGTAGGGAACGTGGTACTTTCCAGCATGTTAGGTCCTCCTCTGATGATAACCTTGGGGACGTGAGTGGTAGGTCGAAAGGTCCCACACCTACCCCCCCCCTGATGCAACCAAGTTTTATTGTTCTTACTGTAAAAAACCAGGCCATACGATCCAGTCTTGTAAACACCCAAAGTGTCGAACTTCTAAAAGTAGTTCCCTGGATCCCAAATTCAAACCAATAGCAACCACCAATGTGGAAAGGCCCCATCAGGATCTCTTCTCTTCATTCACCTATGAGGGAAAAATTTCAATCATAGAGGGGTCTCGTTCTTTCCCTATTCGTATACTACGTGATACGGGTGCAGCACAATCTATCCTCCTGTTTAACGTCATTCCTGATATATCTACAGCATTTACTAATGAGAGTGTTCTAATTTCAGATCTCTCATCCCATTCTTCCTATCCCTTAGCTAAAGTGCACCTCCAATGTCCCTTGATTACTGGAGAAGTGCAAGTAGCCATTAGGAAAGATCCAATGCCTGTGAGCGGCATTCATTTATTATTGGGTAATGACTTGGTAGGAGATCTAGTGGTTCCCAACATAAAGACAGTCGACTCTCCCTTACCTGTCAACTCCACCACTGACCTTGAAGAAACTATTCCTCACCTTTTCCCATCTTGTGCTGTCACCCGGTCACAGAGTATGCAAAATGGGCCCTCTTCATCTAAAACGACCTCCAATATCTTCCTACCCACAGAAGATCTGTACAGTAAGACCATTAGTAAGATTGAGCTCATTAAAGCCCAACAATCTGATCCATCTTTGAATAAACTTCATCATGCGGCAGTTGAGGGTAAAAATTTTAACACCCTTCCTTGTTTTTATTATCAGGAAGGGGTTTTGATAAGGGCCTATAGACCCCCTGAGCTTACCCATCTAGACACGTGGTCTGAAATACATCAAGTGGTAATTCCCTCCTCAGTCAGACCAGCATTAATTGCCCTTGCCCATGATGGTATTTCAGGACATTTGGGAATCCTGAAAACATATAAAAAGCTCCTCCAACACTATTACTGGCCTGGACTTAGGAAGGATGTGTCAAAGTACCTAAAATCTTGTCATATTTGTCAAATGGTAGGAAAACCAAATGAAAGTATACCAGCAACTCCCATTAAACCTATCCCAGTATTTTCTACACCATTTGAAAAGATTGTTGTGGATTGTGTGGGCCCATTACCAAAGACTAAGAAGGGAAATCATTTCCTGCTCACAGTTATGGATACCAGTACACGTTATCCTGAGGCTTTTCCCCTTAAAAGCATCACTTCAAAAAATGTAATCAAACCTCTTTTGCACCTTTTCACTTCAGTGGGCATTCCTAAAGAGATCCAATCCGATCAGGGCACCAATTTTACAAGCAATCTTTTCAAACAGGTGATAAAAGACCTCAGTGTGGACCATTGTACATCTTCGGCTTACCACCCACAATCCCAAGGTTGCTTGGAACGGTTCCATCAAACTTTCAAATCAATGCTAAAAAAATATAAACTATCTCCCCTCAACTATATAGTCCATACTCCTGATCGCAGAAAAGATTCACAACTTGTTCACATTAATCTCATGAAACTTTCCCATTCCAGGCAGTCAGAGGAAGACATCCCAGAGGCTATAAGCCTACCTGTATTGCATACGGCTTTGTCAGGGCCGGAGCCGGAGACAGATAACATGGACCTATTGGAGAATTTAGACTTCCCTCTACCTAAAGAAAATCCTGCTAACAGTCACATACTCAACAACTTGGATGAGTATTTTTCTGTTCTGAATCCATCTCAAGCAAAAGATCTCACTAAGTTATTATCAACATTTCCTAAAGTCACGTCAGACCTCCCAGGGTTTTGCAATATACTTAAACATGATATTAAGCTAATCTCAGATGATGTACAACCCATTAGGCAATCAGCATATCGGCTAAATCCACAAAAAAGAGAGATTATGAAAAAGGAGGTAGATTTTTTGTTAAATCATAACTTAGCTGAGCCTAGTACCTCCCCCTGGGCTTCACCTTGCCTTCTCATTCCAAAACCCGATAGCACTTTTCGTTTCTGTGCCGATTATCGTAAAGTGAACCAGGTCACTGTCTCAGACTCCTACCCTTTACCTTTGATTGAAGATATAATAGACAGCATAGGCTGTGCAAAATTAATTACAACGGTAGACTTGATGAAAGGATATTATCAAGTGGGACTCACGGAGAGGGCAAAAATAATATCAGTATTTATAACTCCATTTGGTCTTTTTCAATATTTGGTTATGGCGTTTGGCTTTTCTAATGCTCCGGACACATTCCAGAGGGCAATCAATTACCTGATTCAGGACCTAGATGGGACGTTCGCCTACCTGGATGACCTGGTGGTGGTGTCGGACGGCTGGGACGAACATCTGGTGCGTTTGGAGATACTGTTCGCACGACTGCAAGAGACTGGATTCACCATAAACCTGGCTAAATCTGCTTTTGGCCGGGCCTCAGTGACTTACCTGGGACATATCGTTGGGCATGGTATGGCGAGACACAAGGATGCAAACGTTAAAGCCAGATCTTGTCCTTCCTCACTCCAAGGACGAGGAAGGAACTCATGCGCTTCCTGGGGATGTGCGGGTACTACCGTCGGTTCTGCAGTAACTTCTCCAGCGTGGCCGGACCCGTCACAGACCTTACCAGTTCTGCGGTCCCTTACATCTGGAACCAGAAGTGCGACCAGTCTTTCCACCGCCTCAAAGCCTTCCTTGCCTCAATGCCTGTAGTCCACCCACCTGACTACACCTTGCCCTTCCATCTGCAAATCGACGCTAGCGGTGTCGGAGTGGGGGCTGTGCTCCTACAACCCGACCCAACCGCTGATGTCCTTCACCCTGTGGCATACTACTCCGCCAAGTTGAAAAAACATCAGACCAACTACTCGACCAGAGAGAAGGAGGCCCTGGCTCTGGTGTTGGCAATAAAGAAGTTTGAATGTTACCTCCAATCTCGCCCACAAACCACCATAGTCTTCACCGACCATAACCCACTCACGTTCATCCAAACCAACAAGACCTCCAACCAGCGAATCCACCGCTGGGCTCTCCTCATCCAGCCCTATAATCTACAAGTCCGGCACGTAAAGTGGGTGGACAACCTGATTGCGGACTCCTTATCCGGAGCTCCAGTGGAAATGCAGCAGCTACTCTCCAGACGCACCAGGTGATCACCTCCTTCGCGCCCGCGCTACGGAGGTCTTTGGAGGGGGGGTGTATTACGAAACCATGCCATCTATGTGTCATGATCTAACTACCCAGCACTACCGAGCAACGCCATCTAGGGACGCGACCCGAGTATGACTAGTCTTAGTCACCACTCCGGGTTTCCTTTCTTCATATCCTGGTTGTTGCGTCACCTCCTCCAACTGTTCCTCATCAGCTCCGGATTGAGGAGAGTTCAGTTCACTCTGGGAAGTGACCACACTTGGATTATCTATCCTGGAAACCTACGGCACAGTGACTACCTACCATCTTCTTCAATACTCAGCCCTACTCGTCAGACACTTCAGCGCCGCACTTGAGTATTGTAACCCTATATTACCTCCACTTGCTTCAGATTGTTGTATGTTGTATAAATATGTATATACTGTTAAGCCAATGTTGCGTATGTTTAAGTTAAGTATGGTTAAAGGTAAAATATAGAAAGCTGGATATTTTGTTAAGGAATTTATTGTACTTTATTATACACAACAAAAACTCGCATCCTATGTCTACCCTTTTATAGTCCGATTGTCTTTGTTTGTTTAGTTTTTTTATTGTTGTTGCCTGTTGGGATCTGGGTAGACCTTTAACTATATTCTAAACCAGTTTCTAAATTCCCAACTCGTAACAATATATATATATATATATATATATATATATATATATATATATATATATTATATATATATTATTTATTATTTATATTATATGCTAATAACCACAAGGAAAGAAGAAAACACGAAGTTCCCAAGCGCTTTCGTGTAATTCACATCTTCAGGGGTGAGTACAGACTAGAGAGAGAAATACAAACCAAGGTGTATATATACAGAGGAGGGTGAGACCAGGTCCACAATGGTCAGGTATTAGGTAATGACCCTACTAATCTTTAAATAGCACACAACGGTTGGTGGTCAGGTCAGATGGTCAGGTGACCCGGCCTTCTCACCTGGATACAAATCTTCTTAATTACAAAATTGTCCAGCTTGTACATGCCGTTACTCAAATTCATGTTGAATGCTTCTGTATGTTTAATAAGACTAGATTCTATGATGTTCCTACTATCAATTGAATTACATGGTAATATTGAGGAGGCATTATCCCAGTCAATGCAATGCTTGTTATCCCTCAAATGAACAAACAGAGCATTGAATTCCTGGCCTGTCATAACACTGTATTTGTGTTGTTTAATTCTAGTTGCAAGATCTTTTCCTGTCTGGCCTAAGTAAAACATATTACATTCCTTGCAAGGAACTTTATAAATGCAACCAATTGTGTTGTTGGGGCAGTTCTTGATTAACATTTGTTTAACAGTGCATGAGTTTTTAAATGCCACATTGACGTTCCAGGTTTTTAGTTGTGAAGGAATGTGTGAGAAATTTTTGTGAAATGGTAATATTAAGATATTCTTATGGTCATGGGTGGGCTTGGGATCAGTTCTATAAAAAGTTTTCTTAGTAATGTTTAGGCACTTGTCTATGAAAGATCTAGGGTATTTAAGGTTTGAGCCAATATTATATATGTATTTGTATTCCTCATCGATGAATTCCGGACTGCAAATTCTCAAGGCACGTAAAAACATCGAACTCATCAAACTATGTATTAAGGATTGCAAATTCGATTTCAATGGAGAATATTATGCTCAAAAATTTGGTATGGCAATGGGTAATCCACTCTCACCTGTATTAAGCAACCTATATATGGAATTCTTTGAAAAGAAACTATTGAGTAATATTTTACCACCCTCAGCAGTCTGGTTTAGATATGTTGATGATGTATTATGTCTCTGGCCATGTAATTTGGACCTAAAAGCTTTCCTGCCACAACTTAACAACTTAGCCCTCTCGATCAAATTCACTGTGGAATTAGAGCAAGACTGTAAATTGCCATTTCTAGACTGTCTGATACACAGAATAGGTAACACTTTTAAGTTCAGTATTTATAGAAAACCAACTAATGTGTGTTCATACATTCATTATTATTCTGCCAACCATAATAAAGTCAAACAGTCAGTATTTTCAACAATGTTTTTACGTGCCTTGAGAATTTGCAGTCGCCAATAAGAGCTACACCATTTGACACAGCTGAAAGAGAAACTTCGACCGAACATGATTGACAATTGAATATGAGCAGAGTTTCCTGATCCAGAAGAAGATCCAGTTCTCTATGAGATTATCAAGATGCAAATGATTCATGGGCCATGTGGACCATTCAACAGACACTCTCCATGCATGAAAGATGGACATTGCACCAAAAACTTCCCAAAAGACCTGATAAAGGATACTCAGAGTGGAGAAGATGCCTATCCTCAGTACAGGAGAAGAGCGCCAGGCGATGGAGGTTTTACAGCAGTGTTGCGACCTGGAACAGACAGTGAAATAACAGTAGACAACAAATGGGTGGTCCCCTACAATCCTCTTTTGAGTAAAGCATTCAATGCGCACATCAAAGTGGAGTTCTGCAATTCAGTCAAGTCCATCAAGTATGTCTGCAAATACGTCAACAAAGCGATCTTTGCATTGGAAAAGGATGAAAATCATGATGAGGTGACAGTTTCATCAAGGCCGTTATATATGCAGCAATGAAACCCTATGGAGAATTTTTAATTTTCCCATACACAAACGATGTCCAACAGTAATTCATCTGGCTGTTCACCAGGAAAATGGACTAAGAGTATACTTCACAGAGTCCCTCCAAAATCAAATGGCAAATCATGCTGATACGACCCTCACTGCATTTTTCAAGCTTTCACAGGAAGATGAGTTTGCTCAAATCCTCCTCTATGTTGACGTACCCAAGTTTTATATATGGCAGGCTTCAATGAAAAAGTTCCCGGGAAGAGCTCAAGGATCCGATGTTAAAGGATATCCAGGGATAAAGTCAGGCAATGCTTTGGGACGTGTCTACACGGTTCACCCCAACAACTTTGAATGCTTTTGTTTGAGACTACTTTTGCACCACATCCGTGGCCCAACATCATATGCAGCACTCAAGACAGTGAATGGACAAGTCTGAGGAACCTATCAGGAAGAGTGCAATCTCCTTGGCCTACTGGAAGATGATGGTCACTGGAATTACACATTAGAAGAGGCAGCAGCTACTCAATCGCCAATGAGAATGAGGAACCTGTTTGCCATCATGATTGCTACATGTAGACTTTCCAACCCAAGCCAGCTCTGGAAAAACCACCAAGAAAGTCTCTCAGAGGATCTGCTTCATCAAGCAAGAAGAGAATATCCTGGTCAAGAGATTGAGTTCATGGATGAAATGTTCAACAGGGCTCTGATCATGCTGGAAGACAAAGTGATGGAGCTATGCAGAAAAAACCTGACTGATTTTGGATTGCCTTCCGCAAACCGAGAAGAACCAGTAGTTGCAAAAAGGGAGTTGCTCAGAGAGACAGACTACTCAGTTGAGGTTCTGGTGAATTTTCTTGAGGAAAATGAGCCTCACCTGGTGCCTGATCAAGCAAATGCTTATGAACAGATTTTACAAGCGGAGCAGGGAGGTATGATCTTTCTTGATGCACCTGGCGGGATAGGAAAAACATTCCTGATCAACCTTCTGTTGGCCAAAGTACGTTATCAGGGGAAAATTGCTCTTGCTGTGGCATCCTCAGGCATAGCTGCAACACTACTAGGAGGAGGACGTACTGCACACTCAACTTTTAAACTGCCTCTCAACCTCGCTCACAATAAGAATCCAGTGTGCAACATCAAAAAAGGATCGGCAAAGGCAAAACTCTCAGAAAAATGAAGAATCATAGTCTGGGATTAATGCACTATGTCTCACAAGTTAGCGTTTGAAGCATTGGACAGGACCTTGCAAGACATACGAGAAAATGACCAGATCATGGGTGGCATTACAATGGTCATTGCTGGAGACTTTCGCCAGACCCTACCTGTCATTCCTCGAAGCACTCCAGCTGATGAACTGAATGCGTGCCTCAAGGCATCATGCCTTTGGAGAAGTGTTCAGACACTCACCCTATCCACAAACATGAGAGTACATCTACAAGGATATCAGGATGCTGAACGATTTGCAAACCTTCTACTACAGATTGGGAATGGAACTTTCCCTGTTGATTCAGAAGGATAAATAACACTGGGGAACACACTTTCGGTTGCATGAGTTCTGACACTGGATTCTGGTAGATTTGAGGTCACAAATTCTGAAAATGGCATTCGTTTGTGCAGATCAGGTCTAGTTTCGATGCTACGCGGCAATTTACATATCAGGTCACAGATTCTGAAAATAGCAAAGGGAGGTAATAAGCATATTAGTTTACATTCATCAAATATAATTCTTAATTACATCAGTGCGTCAAATATAGATTTGTGTGTGCATTAGTGTGTGCATTATTATTTTATTTCATTAAAACAATTATTTTATTTCTGGATTAGTCACCGCGATGGGAGCTCCAGGTTATGATCCGAAAGAGTGGCGCCTCTTTATAGATAGCTCTAAGCGGAGTCTGAAGTGTGTTTTATTACATATAGGCAACATCTTTGGCGCAATACCCATAGGACACTCAGTACACCTGAAAGAAAAATATGAACACATCAAAACGGTTTCGGGGCTACTCAAATATGAAGAACACAAATGGATCATCTGTGTTGATCTAAAAATGGTCAATTTTTTGCTAGGACAGCAAGGTGGGTATACAAAATTTCCTTGCTTTATCTGCCTCTGGGACAGCAGAGCCAAAGACAGACACTGGATTCAGAAGGAATGGCCAGTTAGGGAAAGCCTCAATGTTGGGGAAAAGAACATCATTTATGAACCCCTAGTGAAACGTGAAAAAATTGTTTTCCCGCCCCTTCACATCAAGCCGGGCCTTATGAAACAGTTTGTCAAGGCGCTCGATACTGACAGTGACTGTTTTAAGTATCTGTGTGAAGTGTTCCCTGGTTTAACGCTAGAAAAACTCAAAGCAGGTATTTTCGACGGCCCTCAAATTAGGACGCTGATTAAAGACCAAGCCTTCACTCAATCCATGACTGATGTTGAGAGAAATGCATGGGGAGCATTCGTTTCTGTTGTAAGGAACTTTCTTGGAAACAGGAAATCAGAGGACTATAAAAAGCTCGTTGAATCTTTGATGGAAAGCTTCCATGTGTTAGGTTGCAACATGAGCATTAAGATGCATTTCCTGAACAGTCATCTTGAACTGTTTCCGGCAAACTTGGGGGACGTGAGTGATGAGCAAGGTGAACGCTTTCACCAGGATATCAAAGTCATGGAAGACAGGTATCAAGGTCGCTGGGACATTCACATGATGGCGGACTATTGCTGGAGCATTCAGCGAGACTGCACTGAGAGGCGATATTCAAGACAGTCCATTAAACGCAAGTTTGTGCCTGAATAAATCTGGCATAGTTCACAAAAGCAGCTGATGAATCCAAAATATGCTTGGCAAGGTAAATAAAAGTAATTATAAATTAATTCTACGTGTTTGGTAATTCCTCTCTGTGTGCTGGTTTAGATTTTTAGCAGTAGTATATGGTAGTCTAACTATATATAGTAGTAAATGGTAGGTAGCTCACGGCAACAAAACTAGACGCGATAGAAAAAAACCGGTGCCATATTTGAAATCAGTGACCTCAATTTACCCAGAAACAGGTTTCAAAATGTATGCAACTGACAAAAAGTTGAATTTTGTTCCCCAGTGTAATTCCATTAAAAATATATTTAGCATGCTGGATGAGGTGCGCATGTGCCTACTACTACCATGGTAAAAGTATTAGCATACTTTCCGACGTTGAATATTTTCAATGCAATGACTGGCCAGACATGGGTTTGATATATGCAATTAAAAGTGCAAACAGTGCCAGCTGGTATACTACTACTACTACTACTACTACTTTATTTTTATATATTTTTTTTAAACGTGGCCTCCAGCCTCCCCCAATAGCCACACCTTCGCCACCATTTATTTACCTTAATATTAAATATCCTAATACATAAGAAGCTATCCTATCTGTATTAAATTAGTTGAGCCACAGATCTATTCGGCATTCAGTGACTGTAGCCTCATAGTCAATATCTGCAGCAGTTCTCGGAGTAGGGGCAGAAGCTCTCGTTCCCCTGAGGCAGAGCAAAGCCGACCGAAGGAGAGAGAAGGACAGTCGACATCTCATCCAGGCTGTAACATAACTTCTGGGCTGCTGCTTCTGTTCGGAGATCAACTCCGCGAGTCTGGCGTAGAAACATCTTGCACTTGGGACCATCCCACCAGAGGTTGTGAACACTAGAGGAGTGAAGCTGCCTTGATCAACGTTTTGGATTCTCTCCCCATATGCCCTTCTCTTGTCGTTCTCGTTCCTCCTATGTGCAGCATCAAGAGCTAGGTTACGGTGACAAGTGGCCATGGGATCAAAAATCCTGATGTCGAAGAAAGCTCGCTGTCCCCGCGTCCAGAATCCTCGAGCACTGACGTCCACACGGGCTTCGTTAGATGTGTTTGAAGTCCTGTGTTGGAAGATCTCGTCATCCAATGGAAGGAAGGTCGGTTCTACCATGACATCCCGGCAGATTTCCTTCAACATATTTGCTGTGAGATCCCTTACCTCGTCATGCCTCATGCATATGAAGCCCCCCTTCTTGCAGACCATGGCGTGATCGCCATCATAGGAAGAGCCACACACGCATTGGGAGGGCAAACCTTCTACTGGCCAACCGTACCTTAGAGCAATGGCATCTGTAAATTCTTGTTTATTAAGACTGAAACCATTTGCCCTTATCGGTAACGTAGTTAACCAGTTCGAGGCGCCCACCTCCTGCGCTCTAGCTACTTTTTTTTTCGAATTTTCTGGAACCTGCAGCAATAGTTGCTGCAACATATCATTTTGGCAGTGTTGTCGATCTGTCGTAATGGACCTACGAATCTTATTTACGTCGCTGGTATCCACTTCCCCTGTTGCATTCTGGGCTATTATGTGGTCCGTGAGGGCTGCCGTGAGCTTAAGTGAATTTTGATGTTCAGTGGCAGCAATCTCCGCTGGATTAGTTAGTCCCATCCCTCCCAGTCTTGGTGGAAGTGCAAGAAGTGCTCTTTCTGCTGGGGTTAAGTCAGGGTGTTTCACTATTTTGGGAATGAACTTGACACTGATAGCTTCTTCCAGAGGGTGGAGGTGGGGTCCGATCTCAGGGATGGTATGCATCAGGTAGTTCCAGCGATGCTTGACTCCATGGGTGAATGCTGCAAAGGCCGCATGTGGCTCTGTGTTAGCAATCTCATACAGAGCTTGGATTTCACTAACCCACTCATTCACCTTTCCTGCTACGTACTCGGTTTTTGAAGTCCGTAGTGCCAATTACTGCACCTAGATGTCTTTGGCCGTCCTTAGTTATTTTGACCTCACTTCCCCCAAAAACCTCCAATGCCCGTTCATAATGTTCTGGCTTCACGATGAGGAAGGACTTGCTGGCGTTTAGGTGGTACCGTATTTGTGGACCTCGCGATGTTACCAGGTCCCACCACTTTTTGATGCACTCCACTTTTCCTGCTCCTCTAAGGTCATCAGCATATGCCACTTGTTTGACCCCAGTTGTTTCAAATTTTATTTTTTGTTGGAGCACTCATAGGCCAATTGCATACATTGCCATTGCAAAGGGGTCCCCCTGTATTGTTCCCTCGGTCGACTGTAGGATGGTATGACCTCGTAGAGCCTTGTTGTTTACTATGTAGAGGTCTGAAGGATTCCTATACGAATTTTCAACATACATCGCAAAGCTTGGACACTTGATCTTGATGTTGTGCAGTGCAGCCTTGCGGTTAAGTATGATGAATGCGTTTGAAGCATCCACCAGGAGAACGGCCTCACAATCACGCTGCTCAAATATCAATCTCATGGCGTGAATGGCCGCCTCCCCACCAGCCTGGTGGCCAGCACACACTTGTAGGTTCCCTGCTGCTGCCCTGACATCATCCTTTACCACCTCCATTATGCACTTTCCGATGATCCGCCTCAGCACTTCCCCCACCCCTATAGGTCTACATCTTGGTTTCTTTTCCAGAGGAATAAGGCGGCGGGCCGTCAGGGCTTGGAGGTGATGGCAGCAAGAGGATGCAAGCTTTCTTGCAAGGGCGGCAATGGCAGTGCAGAGATTGCTTGCTACAGGGCCAAACTTGTTTGTGCTGAGGATGACTCTCCAACCGTTTGCATCCAGACCTGAAGGACCAGCTCCTCCTCGAGTCTTCAGTGCCCTTTTCCACACCATCTCTCCTGTTATTTTCTCGAACAGGACAGCATGTGGTGGGATATAGTCACCCTGGAACCTGATGCCTTCATCTTCACTTGCAGGGGGATGTTTCTCTTTCAATAGTTTTAATGTCTCTCTGATTATTGGCATCACCCCAACGGAGGATTCCTCTGTGAGAGATCTTACCGCCAGAGACACTTTTCCCACACGCATTTTGTTTCCAAATTATATTGACACGTCATCGGTGTTTTGCTTTCCGTCACCCGTAATTTTTAGTCTCTCCTGCAGTGTTCTTGCTTCACATAGGAGATCATCTAGGGCCCCAGTCTGCCACATTGTCAATCTTCTCTTCATTGCTGCCACATTTTCTTTGTGCTTAGCCTTTGTGTGTGTCCTCTGACAAAATAGATGTGGTATTATTGCCAGTATTTCAAGAGCTAGGGGGGCGAGGAAGCGGTCCTGAGTGTAATCAGTCATGAAGCGAGTCATCTCCCGAATCATTTCTTTGGTGGCCGCACACTTGGGTTGTTCAAATAAGTTAGCGGGCGACCACTTGACAGTTTCTGATTAGGTTTCCTTCACCCAAATGTCTGCATTTTCCATCGACATGCCATTCCAATGAGGCGGCTCTGTCTCATTCTCCTCGTGGACACCTGCTACTAAGGGAGCAGCATTTGTTAGTACTACATTTTCGGGTTGAGTAGACTCACTGCTATCATTTCGGATATCATCGGGTAGTTGGGTCCCGGCGATATCCACTGTGGCCACCTGTATCGGCTCCCTGCGACGTGGGTTCCGACACTGGTCTCGCTTCTTGCAATCCACACATGGTCGGTTGTTTCTCGCACAAACACAATTTGTGCAGTTTTTGGTCGGGTTAGCACAGACGCAGCAATGATTGTTGCCAGGCATAGTGAACAGCAACTTGCGCGACAGTTACATCCGCCTCCGAACATCTGAGTTAGTCCCAGGCACAAGATAATTCTGGTTCTTATGAGGGAAGGGCGGAGAGGTGACAGGCTGGACTGCTGTGTCCAGGTAGTAGGGGCATACGTGCGCGCGTGGGTGTGTAGGCTACCCCCCCTAATAGCGACCATCCATACATCAGAATGATACACTATGGACAAGAGTTTGTCACACCAAGCACTTGTTTATATATCCTTGGCACAAATAACCACTATTTATATGGTCTCACTGGTGTAATATCAGTTATATATACTCACTTGGTTCGTCGAGACACTACATTGAGTGTCCGTTACTATGGTGGGGGGGGGGGGGGGGCGACCGCATGGGCAGCACTCTCGGCCCCATAGGGGCGAAAGTCTCGGGACTACCCCTGTCAAAGTAGGCCTAAGGACACTGACCTTGGCGCCGAGTCTCCTCATTATCCCACCACCGACCCAGCACAGGTCACCACTCACTTGGTGAACGCCGGTGAACACACGGAATATTTACAATTTATGCCGTAAGGGATGAGAAGAAACCTTGGGTGGCAATGCTTAGGGTGACATCAGATATTCACGGACACATTGTCGAATTCCCGCTCCCACACAGCGAGTATGTCCCCACCAATAACACTTTAGATCAGGGAGGACGTTCCACCACACCCACGCCGCGCTGGCCGCCTACTACTACTACTACTACCCTGGGGGTATTAAGAGTGGAGGCGGCAGGCTGCGCGCTACCAGTACTGTCAGGTGAAGCCAATTCTCTCCCGCTTCGGCCATCTTTGTATAGGCCGGTCGCGCGCTAGGAGGCTGAGTGACCCCCATTGACACTTGTTTGCACTGTTTACATAGCATCCCTGTGTGATTCAGTGAAACTGTTATTTTATTTTCAACCATTTATTGCATACTATACTGTAGTACAATAAAACTACATTTCAATGAACAACAATAATCATTAGCATCAATTATCCTTATCATGGCACAACCCTGGTACCCTGAGTACAGAGGGATTTCTGTGCATTTTTACCTTGTAGACTGATCATTATATTCCGCTGAACAACATTAGCTTATTCATGCTAGTTCTACTTTTGACAGCTTTGAGAGATACGTTTCGTGCTGTGAGCCGTTTGCCTGCATATGTGTAGCTCACCTGTAGATAGCTACTGCTTTGATTGGCAATACAAGATGATTGTTGAGAGGATCACTTTCTGACATGTGTATTGCCAGGACAAAGCATGCAAGCAAGAAGAAACCGATTCGGAAAGTTATTAACAGCCCACGAGTTCCAATGCCTTGTTTCTGTCTAACGTTATCACTGACGAGGGAAGAGATCTTTCAGAAAAATGTGAGCTGTTGACAGGGGATGGCTTCTTTGAAGCCACTGAAGTACGGTCAACCAGGCGACATGACGTTCCATTGCATAGGAACCATGAAGAAGCGGACACGAGGCTCAACCTTCACCCATGTGATGCAACTTCCCAGGGCTCTAAACGAATACTGATAGTGTGCAGAGACACTGATGTAATGGTGTTGATTATTCACTTCGTTTGCACTAAGTTCGCTGAAGTGTGGACGCTGTGTGGAACGGCCAAGAATAGAAAATGATAGTCCGTACACGATGTGTTCAAGAGTTTATCGCTCCAGTCAAGGAAAACCTGGTCAGCTTCCACGCTTTGACCGGAAATGACAGTTTCGTCCTTCGGTAGTCATGAGAAAAATGAAAATTGGAAGGTGTTCAGTGACCACCCAATCCTGCTGCACGCCACTGGTAAAGATGGGGATATCGCATATGTTGAAAATTTTGTGTGCCATTTGTATGCCACCTCAGAACAACACACGGTTGATGACGCCAGAGTTCATGTTTTTGGGAAGGTCAAGAAGACTCTGGAAATGCTCCCACCAACAAAGGATGCCCCAGAGTTCAACGCCAAGCCTGGCAAACCATCAACCTGGAAGTTGGAAGATGGGAGCCCTACCAGTGCGGACAAGACTTCCTCCAATCCCTGAAGCCTACCTGGAGCTTGTTGCTTGTGGCTGAAAAAAAAAGTGCAAGACAGCTAGGTGTACCTGCTTCAGAAAAAGGATGAAGTGTACGGCAGCTTGTGGTTGTTACAACAGTGGCTGCTGTAACCCAGCTGGACACAACACGTTTTGACTGTAACCGCCCAATGGGCGACTGTAGGATAATGAGACCCATGCACGTAGGACTCGATTGTTCTTTATTTGGTCAAAACCTGCAGAACACAAATTGCATATGTTACATATGAGATAATTAATTCATTCGTAAGTTCCTTCACTATTAACAACTACATATTATATATTTGAGTAGAGTGGGGTGTTAAACCATATAAAAACTTACGTGTTTCGGGTCTAATGTAGGACGTATTAGCTCCCTGACTTATTAGCCCACTGGACGGCTAGAGACTATCTTCTTAACCCCATAGGGAGCGAGTCAGCACGACGCGAGGCCCATCTGTTTCACATTTAACACCTCAGCAAAGTTCGTTGTCAACACTTTGTCTCTCTTTCTCTCTCTCTATCCCTCTCTTTCGCTCTCTCTTTTAGTTTGTCCAACTATGGCGATAACATAACCTACTGTGGCGGTAACACTCCCCCTGTTGAGCTTTCTTGAAACCCATTTCTGTCGGGAGTCTCACTCTCCGACTCCGTCCAATAGGCAGAGCTTTGTCACTGGACGTATTAACACTGAGTCCTTTGTCTTCACTTTGGCACACCGCACCAGGCCTTCATTACCCGGTACCGCCTCCAATGCCCTTCCTAGCATCCATTTGCTCCTTGGGAGAGAATGTCCAGATATGATGACGATGTTCAAAGTGCTTCTGTCGCTGCCAGTGTGTAGGGAGATATTCCTTCACCCACCTCTTCCAGAATTGGTCTTCAATGAATTGGGTGTGCTTCCATTTTGGTCTGTATGCTTCTGCTATGGACTAATCGCCTCCAGTGGGCAGGGTACCCGCGTTCATTCACAGTAAATAAAGTTGCGTGAGTGCTTCTAGGTCGTCAGATACTGGGGTGATGGGCCTCACGTTGACAATCTCTTCCATGGCACAGAACAGGGTGTTGAGTCGCTCGTCGTCTAGTACCTGTGTGCCCAACACCCCCTGGAGAACCTTCTTCATCGTGTGGATCTGACGCTCCCATACTCCACCTATTTTTTTTTCTTTTACGGGAATTAGTCCACCCGGGCACAGATCAAACGACCCACAACGGAGCCTGGGGGGCGAAAAAAAAAAGAACGGAAAGAAGTTGAAAATATAGAAAAAAAAAAAGGTTATACTGTATTAATCTACACCACGAAGATGCCGGAAAACCAGCTTTTTAAAGTGAGACAGATTGTAAGAGGATGGAAACACAGAAGGCAGAGCATTCCACAGTTTGGCTGTGTGAGGAAAGAAGGAGGTACTATAACGGGTTATTCTCGTGTGACCGACATCCACAGAGAAACGGTGGGCACCGCAGGCAAGTCGTGTGTTACGAACCCACGGCCTTGCCGGCGGTACACAGGATGCCAAATCCACCGAACATTGCCCGTTAAAGTACCTGTAAAAGAGAGAGAGTGAAGCAACATTGTGGCGAAGAGAAAGGGAAGAGAGATTGTCGACTAAAGGAGGAGAGTTAATAAGACGAAATGCCTTTGATTCCACCCTATTTAAGTTGGACAGAAGAAGAGCCACCCCAGATATGAGAGCAGTACTCCAAGTTAGGACGAATGAATCCCTTATATACTTGGAGCAACTGCTCAGGAGTGAAGTAGCTGAAGCATCTGTACAGCATTCCCAACTTTCGGGAGGCAGTTTTATTTATACTAAGAATGTGTGATTTCCAGGACATATTGGAGGAAATGGTGAGGCCTAACATATTTATTTCAGAATTTGGGAGGATTATTGCGTCCTGAAATGTAATTGGTGGGAGATCGTCTAATTTACAGAGTGTAATTGGTAAATATTGAGTTTTATTACTATTGAACTTCACCAAGTTTGTACCTACCCATTCAGAGATGCTACACAGATCCGCGTTGATAGAAGTAATGATATCAGTTCTAGAAACAGATGTAGTTTGAGAGTTAGGAGGAAGGGGAAAATGTGAGGAAGAGTGAAGAGTAGAATCATCAGCGTAAGAATGGATAGAATTAGTTGTAGTGTGAAGTAAATCATTGATAAAAAGAAGGAAGAGAGTTGGTGAAAGAACAGAATCCTGTGGGACGCCAATACTGGTAGAGAAAGAGCGAGAAATCGATCCCTCGATAACAACTGCCATGGATCGGTTCTCAAGGAAGCTAGAGATGAGAAAACAAAGTGGGGGAGAGAAACCAAAGGAGGGAAGTTTAGATAGCAAAGACTTGTGCCATACCCTGTCAAATGCTTTGGAGATGTCGAGAGCCACGACAAAAGTTTTCCCATAATCCCCAAGAGAGGATGACCAAAGATGGGTGCAATAGGAGAGCACATCACCAGTAGATCTCGCCTGGCGAAAGCCATACTGGTGATTCGACAAAAGAGAAAGGCATTCAAGGTGACGGAGAAAATGGGAGTTCAAGATAGTTTCGAAAATCTTAGAGAGGGATGAAGTTAGGGCATTGGGGCGATAGTTAGAGGGATTTGAATGGTCACCCTTCTTCGGAATGGGCTGAACCAAGGCATGCTTCCAAGAAGAAGGAAAAGTTTGGGTTTTGAAGCAGAGGCGAAAGAGGCGATCATGCACAGGGGCCAGGGCTGCAGCACACTCCCTCAGAACACGAGGGGGTATTCCGTGCGGTCCATGCGCCTTACTCACATCCAACCTGGATAACACACCGGCAACCCTGCTAGTGGAGATTATAGGAAAGTGCATAGGTTCAGTAGGAGGTGCAGGGGTATGAGGGATAGAGTGGGAATCGTCTAAGGTGAAATTAGAGGAGAATAATGTGCCAAAAAGGTTGGCTTTTTTACGGGGAGAGTTGGCTACAGAGTTATTGGGACGGAAGAGGGGCGGAAAAGAAGGCGTGCAGATGTTGTTACAGGTGTTTTTAGTTAAGGACCAGAAGGATTTACTAGAGGAAGAATTAGTCAGGACAGTTTAGGGGTTGAACTTCCATTCTATTTGTCTCTGCAAGAGTGTGTTCTTAACATTGTCACTGCTGTTCCACTTACTCACCGCCTCCTGAAGTTTTCTTTTCGCTCCAATCATGTTGGTTCCATTGTCGGATCTGAAAGCTTGGGAGGTCCTCTGCGGGATGTGAAACTCGTCATGGCGTTGATGAATGAGTCTGTGTTCAGTGAGGTGAGGACTTCCAGGTGTATAGCTCGGGTGACCAGACATGTAAACAAGCATCCCCATCTTTTCGCCTGGGCCCGGCCTTGTTTAACCATGAAGGGACCAAAACAGTCGGATCCGGTGCAGGTGAATGGCCGATCTTCTGGATGTACCCGTGTCCTCTGGCAGGTCAGCTTGGCGTTGGTGGGTAGGCTTCCTATTGCTTCTCCGACAAATTACACACGTACGTAGTACTAGGTCGATCAACTTACGGCACTTGGGTATCCAATATCTCTCGCGTAGCGCTGCTAGAGTGTGCTCGTGTCCTGAGTGGCCAGCCCAGGTCGAATGCACCTCTTGTACGATAAGTTCTGTGGGTTTTGTACCTGGGTAACAGTATGGGGGTTCCTTTGGTCTGGATGGAGAGCGGCACGCTTCATTCGGCCGCCAACTCTGATCAGGCCGTTGCACCCACGTAAGGTTCCAATATGCTTACGTCACCAATCCTTTTGGAGTGTGTTCATTCCAGGGCGTCCATCTCGTGGGGAAATCCCTTCCTTTATATCAATCTTGAGACGACTAACTTCGCATCTTCTAATTCGCTGACCTTGAGTCGATGTTTTTGGTGATGTCTGTTCTTTCGCTTCCCCAGCCGCCATTCCATAAACCTTCTAATCCACACTATGCTATTCAGAAGTCGATGCCACGAGGAGTACCTGGCCCATAGCTTACCGAGAATACCCTCCCCCTGGTCAGCGTTCTTCATCAGCACCGTGGTTTCCTTCTTCACCTCTAGGTCTCCATCTGTGAGGTCTGGAATCCTCATTGGACTCTATTGCCAACCGTCTTCTTCCAACAAGAGGAAAGCAGGTCCCCTAATCCACCTGCCCTCATCGTTGAGTTCTGTTCCATGTAGTCCACAACTAGCGTCATCGGCTGTGTTCATTGCCGACTTCACGTGCGCCATTGTTCTGCATTGGAGTCCTCTTGTATTGTTGCCACTCGATTGGCCACGAAGGAATGGAAGCGTCTTTCGGTGTTTCGTATGTACTGACGGATTGCTGTACTCTCTGTCCGGAACACTGATTTGTCTTTTTGTAATTCAAGTTCTCGTCGTAGTTGTTTGCCTGCCTTGGCAGCCAGTACTGCCGTGCAGAGCTCGAGTAGAGGTATGGTCTGCTATTTCAGAGGGGCTAGCTTGGCTTTGCCCCACACGAAGGAGATTCGTTCATCCCACCCAATACCTCGTCTACGCTCATCTTGGAATATATAATTTTGGCTCTTGTGACGCTCGGAGCAAAGAGTCCCAGTGGGTCATATATGGAGCTGACCATACACAGAAGGCTTCATTTCTTCTCTGGTTTCTTAGGAATCAGGACCCGGACCTCTAGTTCGTCCTTTTCCAGGTCCCACAAGATTTTCAGCGGGGAGCCTGTCGTCTTTCAAATGACTTCCTTTACTCCCACGGCTTTCTCTGTCTGTGGAATAGCCTTTAGGACTTCCCTATGATTACAGACCCACTTCGTAAGTCTGAATCTGTCCTTCTTCCTCAGCTGTCTCAGTCAATGGGTAATTATCGTTGCCTTCCTCAGCGAATCTACTGAGAGAAGTAGATCGTCAACGTAGAAGTTACGATTCGCTTTCTTTATGTAGTCATGGAGACTTTCCCTGTAATCTTGGAATGTTCGTTGTAGTGCATACCCAGCGCATGAAGGGTTACACATACCTCCAAAGAGATGTACTGTCATTTGGTAAGTGGCGGGGCCCCTGGCAGATGGTCGTCCGTCCACCATAAGAATCGTAAGGCGTCTCGATGTTCGGGTACTACTCGCACTTAGTGGAACGTTGCCTCTATCTCGGCCATGAGTTCCACCTTTCCTTGTCTGAATCTAATGAGGACTCCCATCAAATTACTGTTAAAGTCTGGCCCTTGTATTACCTGGCTGTTCAATGACATCAACTCATATTCGGCTGCACAATCAAAACTATTCTCACCTTTTCTGGTTTGTTGGGATTCAACATGGGGTGGTGTGAGATACCAGGTCTTCCCGGGTGTAACACTGAGTTTTTGACGTGGGACTCGCGCAGCATGTCCCTCGTCGACTAGACGTCTCATCTCTTCTTGATACCTCTGAGAGAGCCTTGGGTTCTTTAGGAAGCATTTCTCAGTCCCACCAATCGCTGTTCGGCAAGCTTCTTATTGTCTAGGCGTTCCGGTTCTTCCTGGTGAAACAACAATGACTTTGGGGATAGTGATGGATCGGCTCTTTCTTTCTCCTATGTTAACCACTTTTACACTGATATCTTCGGTGTTTACATTACGTTTTTCTTTGGTGATTGTGCCAATGGAGAGGGAAAAACTGGCCTTCCCTCTGCTTACAGCCTTGGTACTGCTTGTCAGAACTCCCGTGGAGTGTAGAAGCCTCGAGTGTACTCCAGAGCAGCCATCTATACCACATACCATCTTCTGGCTGCACTCCGTTATCCGGTGATTTCGACCCAGGCAGGCGAAGCAGCGACGTTCTTCCCTTACGAGGGAAGTTCGCTTTCCTGTGGACATGCTGAGGAATGTCCGACATGTTACGAGTTGGGGATTTAGAATATAGTTATACGTCTACCCAGATCCCAACATGTAACAACAAAAAAAAAAACAAAGACAATCGGACTATAAAAGGGTAGACAAAGGATGCGAGTTTTTGTTGTATATAATAAAGTACCATAAATTCCTTAACAAAATATTCAGCTTATAAACTACCCTTAACCAAACTTAACCTAAACATGAACAGTATATACATAGTAATAAAACAATAGTGAAGCAATGTGGAGGTGGGAGAGGCAATACAAGATTACAAATACTTAAGTGAGGAGCTGAGATGGCTGACGAACAAGGCTGAGTATGGTAGAAGACGGTAGGTAGTCACTGTGCCGTAGGTTTCCAGGATAGGTTATCCTGTGGTCACTTCCCAGAGTGTACTGCTCTCTCCTCGAATTGGAGCTGACAAAGAAGACTTTAAGGAAGTGACGCAACAACCAGGATATGGAGAAGGGAAACCCCGGAGTGGTAACTAAGACGAGTCATACTCGTGTCTCGTCCCTAGATGGCGTTGCTCGTGGTGCTGGGTAGGTAGATTAGGACAATAGATGGCGTGGTTCGTAGTGCTGGGTAGGTAGATCATGACAATTGGTGGAGGGGTTCGTAACACACCCCCCCTCCAAAGACCTCCGTAGCGCGGGCGCGAAGGAGGTGATCACCTGGTGCGTCTGGAGAGTAGCTGCTGCATTTCCACTGGAGCTCCGGATAAGGAGTCCGCAATCAGGTTGTCCACCCACTTTACGTGCCGGACTTGTAGATTATAGGGCTGGGTGAGGAGAGTCCAGCGGAGGATTCGCTGGTTGGAGGTCTTGTTGGTTTGGATGAACGTGAGTGGGTTATGGTCGGTGAAGACTAGGGTTGTTCGTGGGCAAGACT
This sequence comes from Homarus gammarus, assembly GCA_958450375.1. Lineage (NCBI taxonomy): Eukaryota > Metazoa > Arthropoda > Malacostraca > Decapoda > Nephropidae > Homarus > Homarus gammarus. The sequence continues at coordinate 208,251 of CAUDMG010002468.1, forward strand.
GGAGGTAACATTCAAACTTCTTTATTGCCAACACCAGAGCCAGGACCTCCTTCTCTATGGTCGAGTAGTTGGTCTGATGTTTTTTCAACTTGGCGGAGTAGTATGCCACAGGGTGAAGGACATCAGCGGTTGGGTCGGGTTGTAGGAGCACAGCCCCCACTCCGACACCGCTAGCGTCGATTTGCAGATGGAAGGGCAAGGTGTAGTCAGGGGGGTGGACTACAGGCTTGGGGGCAAGGAAGGCTTTGAGGCGGTGAAAGGACTGGTCGCACCTCTGGTTCCAGATGTAAGGGACCGCAGAACTGGTAAGGTCTGTGAGGGGTCCGGCCACGCTGGAGAAGTTACTGCTGAACCGACGGTAGTAGCCGGACATCCACAGGAAGCGCACGAGTTCCTTCCTCGTCCTTGGAGTGGGGAAGGACAAGATGGCTTTAACGTTTGCATCCTTGGGTCTCACCATACCATGCCCAACGATATGTCCCAGGTAAGTCACTGAGGCCCGGCCAAAAGCAGATTTAGCCAGGTTTATGGCGAATCCAGTCTCTTGCAGTCGTGCAAACAGTATTTCCAAACGCACCAGATGTTCGTCCCAGCTGTCCGACACCACCACCAGGTCATCCAGGTAGGCGAACGTCCCACCTAGGTCTTGAATTAGGAAGTTGATGGCCCTCTGGAATGTGGCCGGAGCATTAGAAAAGCCAAACGCCATAACCAAATATCGAAAAAGACCAAATGGAGTTATAAATGCCGAGATTATTTTTGCCCTATCCGTGAGTCCCACTTGATAATATCCTTTCAATAGGTCCACGGTAGAAATATATTTTGCACAGCCTATGCTGTCTATCATATCTTCAATCAAAGGTAAAGGGTAGGAGTCTGAGACAGTGACCTGGTTCACTTTACGATAATCGGTACAGAAACGAAAAGTGCCATCGGGTTTTGGAATGAGAAGGCAAGGTGAAGCCGAGGGGGAGGTACTAGGCTCAGCTAAGTTATGTTTTAACAAAAAATCTACCTCCTTTTTCATAATCTCTCTTTTTTGTGGATTTAGTGGATATGCTGATTGCCTAATGGATTGTACATCATCTGAGATTAGCTTAATATCATGTTTAAGTATATTGCAAAACCCTGGGAGGTCTGATGTGACTTTAGGAAATGTTGATAAGAACTTAGTGAGATCTTTTGCTTGAGATGGATTCAGAACAGAAAAATACTCATCCAAGTTGTTGAGTATGTGACTGTTAGCAGGGTTCTCTTTAGGTAGAGGGAAGTCTAAATTCTCCAATAGGTCCATGTCATCTGTCTCCGGCTCCGGCCCTGACAAAACCGTATGCAATACATGTAGGCTTATAGCCTCTGGGATGTCTTCCTCTGACTGCCTGGAATGGTAAAGTTTCATGAGGTTAATGTGAACAAGTTGTGAATCTTTTCGGCGATCAGGAGTATGGACTATATAGAAGAAGAAGAAGAAAAATGCTAGTGACATGGGGGAAGGAGGTTCAGAGGAAGAGTAAAGAGAGGATGGAAATGAATTTTAGAAGGAGAGAACAGGTGCAGTGGCTAAACACCGCTTGCGTGAGGGGGTAGGCAAATGCCCTGATGGTGCAACAATCACAATCAGGACGAGGCAGAGGGAGGGTGGGAGCAGGTCCGGGCAAGCAAAGGGCCAACTTGGGTGCCCATAGTCGTCGTCTAGCCCAGGCAGTGTTATCAGAGCGGAGGAAGAACCGCCCCGCCACGGCTGCGGCGCAAGCCGAGAAGCGCAGGTGGACGGACGCACAGGCCACACACGAACAAATTAACAGAGAAGGTGAAAACATGAAAATTTGCTAGTCGTAGGGTTGTTTGGAGAAAGAAGAAGGTAAAGTCTTTGAGCTATGTCAAAGAGGAGCAGAGCGAGTTGGAGGAAGGGTTTTGAATCTTTGAACTTGAAATGTCAAAGTATTCATAGTAAGGAAGGATGAGCGTATCGTAGGAGAGTTTTTAGTAATAGCAGCAGACAGATTTGAGCTTTTTTGTCAAATTATGAACGGAGACGAGAATGAGAGATAGGCTGAATGGTTTCAGTCTTGAGGTAGATCGATTTTATTAGAATTGGATGTCACAGACGTTGGGTAAGTTTTGATTTGCTTCTGAGAGTTATGGATCTTTCAGCTATGTCAGAGAGAAATGGAGAGAGTTAGAGGAAGAGTTTTGAATCTTTGAGCTTGAAATGTCAAAGTATTCGTAGTAAGGAAGGATGAGTGTATCGTAGGAGAATTATTTAGTAATAGAAGGGGACAGATTTGAGCTTTGTCAAATTGTGAACAGAGATGAGAGTGAGATATAGGTTGTTTGGTTTCAATCTTGAGTTAGGTCGATAATGTTGACAGTTGCTGGCATAGAGGTTGGGTATGTTTAATTTGGTTTTGGAGAGTTGTGATCTTATGAGAGGCTTCGTCTGGCTGGGGGGGAGATGTGTTCGGATTGGCTGTGGGAGGGGGGGAGAGTTTGTGCTTGGGGATTGGCGGGGGTGGAGGTTGTATGGTGATTTGAGGTGAATTAGAATTACTTAAGGGGGGTTGGTGTGTGAGTGTGTATGCTTTTGCGTGGAAATGTAGTAAAAGGAGAGGGGGAGGGTTAGGATAATTATTATAAGGTCAGGTAAGGTTCGGATGACGGGAGGAGGGGGGAGGAGCGGAGAGGAGAGGGGAGGCGAGAGGGGGGCTTAGGAGGTTGTTGGGTTATTTATAGTTTGGAAGGATTCCTTAGGTGTGATATGATTTGTGTTGCTAATGAATAGTTGTATTGAGTCATAGTTTTTTTTTTTTTTTTTTTTTTTTAGGCGGGTCGGTGGGGCTTGTTAGAAAGGTCGGGTATATTAAGTTTTTCTCTTGGGAGGATTGAAGGTGTTGGTTAGTGATTGGATGGAGAGTAGCATCTTTTTTTTTTTTTTTTTTTTTTTTTTTTTTTTTTTTTTGGGAGGGATTGTGAGTAAGGTTGGGTGGGTTAAGTTTTTCTTTTGGGAGGATTGAAGGTGTCGGTTAGTGATTGGATGGAGATCAGCATTTTTTTTTTTTTTTTTTTTTTTTTTTTTTTTTTTTTGGGAGGGATTGTGAGTAAGGTTGGGTGGGTTAAGTTTTTCTTTTGGGAGGATTATAGGTTTTGTTGGTGGTTGGTAGAGTTTGGTTAATTTGCAATCATTCTTTCCTTTACTTGTAAAGGACTTCTGCAATTGCAGGTATTGTGAATTCTGGTCCCATTATTGAGGGAGAGGGTTTTTGTACAGGAACAATGCACCCCTCCCCGACCTTATTAGCTAAGGGAGGCGTTCATTTCATCCGTTAATGGTACCGTTTTTAGGTACACCTCTCCGACCTTATTGGCTAAGAGGGGTGCCCATAAAACCGAGTTGGAAACATTCTCCTCGACCTTGTTGGCTGAGGGAAACATACATGTCATCCGAGTTAGTATGGGATGGGTAAGTTAGGTATTTGTTTTGGGAGGAGTAATAGGGTGTGATTAGTTAATGGTAGAATGGTTATTTTTTATTTTGTGTGGGATTGCTAGTAACGGCTGGGTGTGTTAGGTTTTTATTTTGGGAGGAGTAATAGGGTGTGGTTAGTAAGTGGTAGAATGATTATTTTTTATTTTGTGTGGGGTTGCTAGTAATGGTGGGTATGTTAGGTTTGTATTTTGGGGGGATTGTTAGGTTTTTTTTTTTTTTTTTTTTTTTTTTTTTTTTTTAGGGGGGGGTGTGTTTGTGTAGGGTAAGTGGATTTTTTTTTTTTTTTTTTTTTTTTTTTTTTTTTTTGTCGGAGTGGTCTTGAGTTTGAGTTGGTGGCGTGGGGTTTGGAGTGAGGGGGGGGAGTTTGGTTAGGTTGGGTGGGAATCATTGGGTGTGGGGTTGAGAAGAGGTTAGGTTAGGTTGATTGGGTTAGGTTAGGGTGAGGGTTAAGGAGAGGTTAGGTTTAATTTGGGGGGAAATTGTTGGGTGTGGTTACTAATACAAGGGAGGTGGGAGGGGAGTGTTTGGTCTGTTTAGTATGGAGGGGTTTCTGTCTCTGAATCTACGTGGGAGTATGATGTTGTCAAAATAATCCTGCCATTGAGGGTAATTAGTGAGGAGAGTTTCTATTTGTTTGTCACCTAGGTGTCTCCAGTAGATGTTAAGTGGGGGAAGGGAGCTGAGTTCATGTAGATAACTATTTCGGGTGAAGGATGACCAGTGTGTGTTATGGATGAATCTTAGTGCTTTGTTTTGTATGACTTGAAGTTTCTTGGCGCTTGTTGGTGGTGCTAGCTGGAGTGTGTTGGGTGCATAAGTCAATAGTGGGCGTATGAGGGCTTTGAATAGGTGCGTTTTGGTTTTGATTGATGCGGTTCTGAATCTGTATAGTTTCCCGAGTGTCTTGTTTGCGATCACAGCTTTCATTTTGGTGTGTGGTGTCATGGTGAGGGTGTCGTTGAAAGTGACTCCAAGGATTGTGTTTGTTCGTTTGATAGTTATAGGTGAAGGGTAGGCGATGTAGGGGTTTAGGTAAATGTGACGTGGTTGTCGTCTTTTGGTGCCGAAGTAGGTGATTTGTGCTTTGTTTGGGTTGGTTTGGATTCGCCATCGGAGTTCCCAATGTGTAACCTGTTCTAGTTCCCTGTGTGCTTTGTCTGTTAGGTGGTCAAGAGTTCTGTGTCTGATTAGTTGGGTTACATCGTCGGCGTACTGTATTGTCAGAGAGTCAATGTGTAAGGGGTCGGGTAAGTCATTTGTATAAAGAATGTATAGTGTTGGGGACAGGACTGATCCTTGTGGGACTCCTGCGTGCAGTGTGAAGTGGTCAGAGAAGGCAGATGTGACTTTTATTCTCATTTTTCTGTCAGTTAGGAAATTGCAAAGTAATTGTTGTGATTTATGAGGGAGGTTAAAATTAGTGCATATCTTGTATTTTAATCCTTCGTGCCAAACTGTGTCGAATGCTTTTTGTACATCTTTTGTGATGAGTGCTATCTTGTATGCATCTTTGTTCATGTGGAGGTAATTGGTCATGATATTAAGTGCGTCCTGGGTTGAGTGGTGTGCTCTGAAACCGAACTGCTTATATGACAGTAGTTGTTCATCCTCAAGATGGTATCTGAGGCGGGTGTTGTATAATCTTTCAAAGGTTTTTCCTAAGATTTCTAATATGCTGATTGGTCTGTAGTTTTGAGGATCTGTTGGGTTTTTATTTGGTTTCGGTATCATGACGGCTGTGGCTGTCTTAAAGAGTTTTGGGAAGTAACCTGTGGCCAGTTGGGTGTTGTATAGGTATGTAATGGCTGTGATTGTTTCTGCGGGGAGGTGCTTCAGGATTGCTTGACCAATCTTGCTGTCACCCGGTGTTTTCTTTTTGGTTTTGTCCAGTGCTTGTTTGACTTCTGTTGGGGTGAAAGGAGCAGTGAGGGTGTGGTCCTGTGTGAGAGTGGAGGTATCTATTGTGTCGTCAGGAGTCGTTCTGTCGTGAAGTGTTTGCATGTGTGTGGTGATGTTGTTTATGTGGTTTAAGATGTACCTTTGTTGTGTGGGGGGGTGTGGGTGGAAAATGTGTTCCCAGTGTTGTTTTAGTGTTTGTGCTACGTCGGCTGGCTCTTTGATTTTCCTACCATTAACTAGCAGGTGATCAAAGAGGGGTCTTGCAGTTCCTTGCAGCTTGGCGATCCTTTGCCAAAACTCTCGGGGGTTATGTGTTCTGTGTTCCTGGGCAGCCTCTACGAGTTTTGGCCAGTGAACATTATGGTCTTGAAGGAGACTGTGGATGATGTGTGTTCTTAGTGTGGTGATGTCTGTGTAAACTGGTGCTAGGTTAAGTTTGTTAAGTTCAAATCGGGTCCTGTAGCAGTGAAGTAGGCGTTGGGTTCTTATGGAGGGTGAGAAGGAGTATTTCCTCTTGAACCGGTGTTTAGGAATGTGGGTATCTGCTATGGCGGTGATAGTGTTGAAAAGGTGAGTCCAGGTTTCCTCAATCATCCTAGTGGGTTGGTGTTCGAGGTTGAGTGTGTATTGCTGTTCAGAGAGTGTGGTTTTGAAGGCATCCCAATCTGCGTGTTGATACTGGTATTGAGGTGAGGCTGTTGGGAGGAGTATGGGATTGTTGGAGAGGTGAAGAGTGATGGGAATGTGGTCTGAGCCTGATAGGGGGCCGGGAGTGATGTAGTGCTGAAATTGGAGGGCAGGGGTGTTGGTGATGACGATGTCTGGAGTGCCTTTTCTGCCAGCAGCGTAGAATGTGGGGAAGAAAGGGCCAATGTGGTGAAGGTTTTTGTGAGTGACCAAAGCGTGTAGTTGTTGGCCAAGGGGGTCGATGTAGTTGTGTTGGAATGCGGTGTGGTGTGCATTGAGGTCGCCCATTAGTATTACAGGTAGGTGTGAGTTGTTAAAGATGGAGTTTAGGTCTGTGAAGGGGATACGCGTGTTAGGTCTCGAGTATGTTGTGCAGATGATAATTTGTCCGTGTTGAGTGTCGATCTTGGCGGCCAGGAAGTGTTTGAAGGCAAAGTTGGTGATGAATTCGTGTTTCAAGGAGGATCTGATAAGGATTGCAACGCCCTCGTATAGTTCGTGGGGTGATTGTCTGCTCGTGTAGCCGAAGTGCTTGATTTTGGTGTCTGTGAGTGTTGAGTTGAGGAGGAGGATGTCTGGGTTGTGTTCTTGTATGAGGAGAGAGATGGCGTGTCTGTTTGAGTGATATGCTCTACAGTTGTATTGCATAATGGTGATCATGTTGTATAATTGTTACTTATATGAGATTGAAATTCTGGGGTGCAGGGATGAGGTCTAACTTGTCGAGTGACTGTGAGCGAGGTCTGAGTGTGGTGTATGCAGGTGAGGGATGGGCGGTTACGTGACTGTGTGTGTGGGGGAGTCGGGAGGATGAGTGGAGCGTGCTAGGTTCGTGACGGGGTTGTTTCCTGTTTTCTTAGGGGTAGTGCCGAATAGATTTACTTTAATTATAGATTTAGTTGGATGAGTGTATTTTATAATTCTTTTGCTGTCATGTGTGTAGGAAGAAAGGGGGGAGGTGTTCTTCCTCTTAGGTCTTGTGGTCTTGACCACCAGTTCTGTGGGGGGATGGGCTGCCATTTTATTCTTGGGAGTCTGAGGTGTCAGGGGAAGATTGGGTTTGGTTCGGGGTTTTGTGGTCCGGGAGGTCATCGTAGTCGTGCGGGAAAAGTCAGGTGTTGGCAAGGTCAAGGTGGAGGGGCCGGGAGGTTTTGGACTGATTACTCTGGGGGGTGAGATAGAAGTAGATTGGTGAGATAAGTCAGGTGTGGGCATGACAGAAGTGGAGGGGCAGACGGAGATTGCAGTGGTTTCTCTGGGGGGAGGGGGTGGCATGCTGGTCCGGTCGGAGATGGGGGCAGTGGGGAAGATGAGGTCGGGACCGGTTCTGAAGGAATCAGGAATGAGTATGGTAGGGAGGCCGTTCGCCTTCAAACCATCAGTTGCTAGCTTCAGAAAAAGAGACCTGTTTCCGTTGCTTAGCGTATGTGCCAGAAGTATGATGGTGGTGATTTTTGCATTCATGTCGGGGGATGGTATGGGGGCGGTCACGTTGTTGGTCCAGCAAGTGCGGGTGGGGAGGGTCGTGGCAGTAGGGAGTGAGTGGTGGGGAGGTGGAGGTAGTGCTGTGGGAGGTGCTGTAGGAGGTGAAGGTTGGCGGGGAGGGAGTGGTGTTGTGCTATTGTTGAGCCTGATTTTGCATTTGTTGCTGATGGCAGCGTGAGGGCCTTTACAATTGCAGCATTTAGTTACCGTGGCAGTACAGTTTCGGTATGAGTGGCCTTGATTGGCACACTTTGAGCAAGTTATAGTGTTACTGCATCTGTTGGTGTTGTGGCCGAATTGGTAACAGTTGAAGCATTGGTGGACCTGTATAAAGTGTTGGAATTCTATGTCTCGTGAAGGGATAATATTGCTGCCGATTTTTATTCCGTATGATTTTAATGTTATGGCGTCAGTTTGAGTAGCCGTAGTGATTTTTAACATCGGGAGAGTTCCCATCCGGGCTGCATATGTCATTTGGGGGGTGTTTTGTGAATTTAGTTCAGTCAATAGGTTTGGGTTGTCCAGTATATGAGGGATAATTTTCCTACATATGAGGGTGCACTTTGCCCGGTATTCTGGTGAGCTCAGGACTGTTAGGCCATTGTTTTTTAGTTTGTTGTACATTGCTGGGGAGTGGAACAGGTCGGCATCTTCATCAGTTTGCACAAATATCTTGATAGTGTCATCATTAGTGAAGGATCGGATCTGAAATATACATGTCAGCTGGAAAATGAGCGAGGCGAGGTCCGTGCACGGTTGGATATTTCGGTCCACTTTAATTTTAATGGAAGGCATGTCGAATGTTTGAAATGGAGATTTATGAAGATCTCCCCTAAAAGTCCCTAATTTCCTGCGCCCCTCACGTAGGGGAGACCCTGCACTATCACAGAGGTCCCCAGGCGAATTGGCAGGCTGTGCTGTCCCTCCACCCTTCACACAAACCCGCACTAGCGAGGTGTGGGGACAGAGGGCGTTTCCGGACGAATACTCCCCTGTACGTCAGCTGACAGGGGAATAGGTCCTTTCACGACACGGAAGATAAAGGTTAAAGTCGAAGAAAAAGGTCTGAAAACTTACTGAAGACTCTTTCTTCACACCAAGCCCCTCAGCAGCATCGGGGTTCCTAAGGGAGGTCCGATACTGTGGGAGAGGCTCAATGTGTCAATCGAATCAACAGAATTGTCAGAAGGAAAATGAGGATAGGAGCTGGGGTTTTCCAGGGTACGTGGGAAGGTGGGATTGGTCCAGTACTAGCCAATCAGCTGTGACTGATCCTTCTCCGCTTCCACTTCGTTCTGCGCTGGCTCTTACTGCTCCTGATTTCGACTGCTCCCGACTGCGACTGACTATATAGTTGAGAGGGGATTGTTTATTTGCATGGATTTGAAAGTTTTCATGGAACCGTTCCAAGCAACCTTGGGACTGTGGGTGGTAAGCCGAAGATGTACAATGGTCCACACTGAGGTCTTTCAACACCTGTTTGAACAAAGATGGATCAGATTGTTGAACTGTAATGAGCTCATCCTTACTAATGGTCTTATTGTACAGATCTTCTGTGGGTAGGAAGATATTGGAGGTGGTTTCAGATGAAGAGGGCCCATTTCGCACACTCTGTGACCGGGTGACAGCACAAGATGGGAAAAGATGAGGAATAGTTTCTTTAAGGTCAGTGGTGGAGTTGACAGGTAAGGGAGAGTCGACTGTCTTTATGTTAGGAACCAGTAGATCTCCTACCAAGTCATTACCCAATAATAAATGAATGCCGCACACAGGCATTGGGTCTTTCCTAATGGCTATTTGCACTTCCCCAGTAATCAAGGGACATTGGAGGTGCACTTTAGCTAAAGGATAGGAAGAATGGGACGAGAGATCTGAAATTAGAACACTCTCATTAGTAAATGCGGTAGATATATCAGGAATGACGTTAAACAGGAGGATAGATTGTGCTGCGCCCGTACCACGTAGTATACGAATAGGGAAAGAACGAGACCCCTCTATGATTGAAATTTTTCCCTCATAGGTGAATGAAGAGAAGAGATCCTGATGGGGCCTTTCCACATTAGTGTTTGCTATTGGTTTGGATTTGGGATCCAGGTAACTACTTTTAGCAACTCGACACTTTGGGTGTTTACAAGTCTGGATCGTATGGCCTGGGTTTTTACAGTAAGAACAAGTTAACTTGGTTACATCAGGGGGGGTAGGTGTGGGACCTTTCGACCTACCACTCACGTCCCCAAGGTTATCATCAGAGGAGGACCTAACATGTCGGGAAGTACCACGTTCTCTACTGCCCAGTGACTCCACCAGCAAGGCGTACGCATCAGCCAGCTCAGCAGCACGCCCTAAATTAACCTCTCCACGCTCCTCCACATGCTTCAAGATGTGAAATGGTATCTTGCTTTTCCACTCCTCCAGGACTACCAAATTTAACAAATCCTGAAATGTGGAGGTCTCTGTAGCCTCTAACCACTTCTTAAAAAACCTAAGCTTTTTTTGAGCAAACTCAACAAATGTGTGAAAATGGTTTGGTTAGTTTACGAAACTTCTGCCGGTATCCATCTGGCGTGATAGCATAAGAGGTGAGGATATTCTTTTTTACGTTATCATAGTCATCAGTCTGGTCTAAACAGTTATAAACTCTACGAGCCTTACCATATAATTTAGGAACTAACACTGACACCCACTGGTCCTTTGGCCACTCATTCTTCACGGCTATTTTCTCAAAAGTCCTAAATGACCCGTCCATATCGGATTCATCAAACCCGGGAACAAGGGAAGAAGCAGTAGCAGGGTTAAAAGCAGCGAGTTTCTCTTTTAATGCCACTTCTTTTGATTTAAACTCCGATGTTAAGGTGACTTCTGTCTCTCTCACCTATAGTTCTTTCAGTTTAAGCTCCTGCACCAACTTGGCCTGTTCCATCCTTTCTTCATGGTCCAACTTGTACTCCAACTTGGCCTGTTCCAACTTGGCCTGTTCCAGCTTTTCCTCATGCTCCAACTTGGCCTGTTCCAACTTGGCCTGTTCCAAATCATCCTCCAACTCGAGTTCTTTCATTTTGATTTGGAACTCGAACCTTGCTCGTTCTAGTTCTAAGGCGTCTACGCTTTGTGTTTTTTCTTGAGGGCTAGCCAGACCTGAAGCAACTTCTGAGTGAGGAGGGGTGGTGGATTGTGGTTGAAGTTTCTTGGACATGGGCGTTAATCTGTCAACAGCGGATTCTTTTAAAACTTCTTGTTGAACCAACACTTCAATCACATTATTTTTTAACATTTCCTTAGTCAGTTGCTGTGAAAACGGGATATTATAATAGTTGGCTATTTCTTTCCATTCTTTCTTCAGGATATTAACACGTAATTTAGCTACGGAAGGATTTTCAACAAAATCCTGGAGATCAAAACCTGAGGTGGCCATTGTTAAGAAAAATAGGATAAATTAACTAATGGTCAAAATATAAGATAAGTGGATTACCCTAGAAAATATCACGGCAGTGGATAACCAGAAAGTCCCGGAAACTAACCAAGTTATACCTAGGGAAATTACACTTATGATTATTGTTCTTCTGAGAAGATCCTTAGATAAGGATAAGAGACTTGAAAGAGGTAGGGCGTATTACGGCATTAATATAAAGATCCGGATTAACAACCCTGATATACTTGAAAGAGGAAGGGTGTATTACGGCATTAATATACAGATCCGGATTAACAACCCTGATATACTTGAAAGAGGAAAGGCGTATTACGGCATTTATATAAAGATCCGGATTAACAACCCTGGAGTTTGGTATGATTGACCCCGAATGAGATAATGAGAATAATAATAATTGAGGCTTTATAATTATGGGGTCCTGGTAGAGCGGGGCGTCCCAAAATATCACTTCACCCTAAACTAGTGACTATAGAACAGCCTACTCTGGAGTGAGGGTACGGCATTAAACAGATCCGGATTCTTCCCAACACTCGATAAGACTTACCACACGACTGCCACGTGTAATAACAGGCAAGCCTTATGACACTTGGAACCTATTATCCTACGTCTGTCACTCTTACTGTACGATAATACCAATATATGCACAAAACATATGAAGGAAACTTTAAACCACCGTAAAGCAATTGTAAACAGAAGTGACTGGGAGGGGTAATTAACAACGAGTAACAAGGGGGGAAGGAATATGGTACTTATGGTCGTGTCCTGTCACGGTCGCCATTTGTTACTAGTTGGGGATTTAGAATATAGTTATACGTCTACCCAGATCCCAACATGTAACAAAAAAAAAAAAAACAAAGACAATCGGACTATAAAAGGGTAGACAAAGGATGCGAGTTTTTGTTGTATATAATAAAGTACCATGAATTCCTTAACAAAATATTCAGCTTATAAACTACCCTTAACCAAACTTAACCTAAACATGAGCAGTATATACATAGTAATAAAACATAAAACAATAGTGAAGCAATGTGGAGGTGGGAGAGGCAATACAAGATTACAAATACTTAAGTGAGGAGCTGAGATGGCTGACGGGCAAGGCTGAGTATGGTAGAAGACGATAGGTAGTCACTGTGCCGTAGGTTTCCAGGATAGGTTATCCTGTGGTCACTTCCCAGAGTGTACTGCTTTCTCCTCGAATTGGAGCTGACAAAGAAGACTTTGAGGAAGTGACGCAACAACCAGGATATGGAGAAGGGAAACCCCGGAGTGGTAACTAAGACGAGTCATACTCGTGTCTCGTCCCTAGATGGCGTTGCTCGTGGTGCTGGGTAGGTAGATTAGGACAATAGATGGCGTGGTTCGTAGTGCTGGGTAGGTAGATCATGACAATTGGTGGAGGGGTTCGTAACAGACACATAACGAGCAGCGTTCATCGTCCGTTTCTCTGGTTGTCTTTATTCCTGATGTCACCAGACCCACAAGTTTCTTCCTCGACGAGAATTGGCATGAGGATGAGTCTGCATCTATTCAGCTTTGTTCCTCCGGTCCTTGTCCCTTTGGGATCAGGTGTTTCACAGTCTTGACTGCGGCTTCAGCGTGTCCATTCGCCTGGGGGTAGTGGGGCGAGGTCACGACATGACGGACTCCCCAACGGTCCATGAAGTCCCGGAACTCGTGGCTGGTGAACTGGGGTCCTCCATCAGTCCTGAGGCGGAGGGGAACACCAACTTCTCTGAAGTAATGCCTGAAGTTCCGGATGGTAGCAGTAGCCATTGTATCACTACCACAGGGGACGACAACAGGCCATCCAGACAGTCGGTCGGCAATGACGAGGAAGGACTTCCCTGCTACTGCAAAGAAGTCGGCCGACACAGACTCGAAGGGTCTTGAAGGGTTATCGTCGCACATTAAAGGTTCCTGTTGCTGGCTAGGTTGCAGAATCTGGCATGGTTCACAGGCACTGACAGTGCTTGCAATGTCCGCGTTGATTCCGGGCCAAAATACAGTCTGCTTCGCCCGTCGCTTGGTGGCCTCCACTCCTCGATGGCTGTCGTGAAGGAGGGTCAAGGTACGGCGGCGTAGGGCAGCAGGAATGACTACTCGTGGACCATACAAGACGAGGTCTCCATCACAATAGAGGTCCTCGCGTATTTTCCAGTACGGGAGTAGCGATTCATGAAGGTAGTATCGGTTAGATGGAAATCCCTGAGACACACAGTCGATGAGCCGGATGTAGGAAGGGTAGGCCCGTGCTGCAGTGCGGAGATCTTCAAGGGTCTTGTCTGCATCCGGTGCTGTAGACTCTTCTGATGTGAAGACGGCCTTCAATGAAACCACTGACTTGAGGGATGCAGCAGCTGTAGAACACAACATCTTGTCCTCTGGGGTGGGGCGACTGACGGGGGCGCGGGACAGGGCATCCGGGATGCACAACAGCTTACCTGCACGCCACACAGCCGTGAAGAGATAAGGCGAGAGCTTTTCATTTAGACGTTGAAGGCGAGGATTCTCTACTGCATCCAAAGAGTAGTGATTAATTATAGGTATAAGGGGGCGATGATCCGTGAAGAGGGTGAAGTGCTGAAGCCCTATCAGGTAGAAACGGCATTTCGCCATCGCCCAGACAACAGCCAACATCTCCAGCTCAATCGTGGCATATCGGGTCTCGGCGTCCGTGAGGAATCGGGATCCACACTGAATTAAGCGGAGTTGTCCACTGCCATGGTCCTGCAGAAGGGCGTAACCAACGCCGTAGAGTCTGGAGGCGTCAGTCTGGAGGACGGTGGGTAGGGCTGGGTCGTAACAGGCGAGGACAGGTGGACTCAAGAGGGGCAGCTTGACTCGCTGGAAGGCCTCCTGATGATATGGGGTCCACAGGAATGTCCTCCTGGGGCTCAGCAGGGGGCGTAACGGCTGGGCTGCGGCGGAGATGTCAGGTGTGAATTCAGCCAGCTGATTGACCAGACCCAAAAAAGAACGGAGGTCTGTCAGGTTGGCAGGGGTTGGAAAATCCCTGATTCCACTTACTTTCTTCGGGTCAGCTGCGATGCCTGATGCTGAGAGAGTGTACCCACAGAAGTTCACTGATGGAGCGGCGACTACAAACTTGTCAGCGTTGAGGGTAATCCCGTACTTTCGACATCTGGTGAGAACGTCGTATATCCGGGAGAGGTGGGCACAGTAGTCTGCGTCGTGGAGTAAGATATCATCAACCACCTTGACACAATTCGTGACTCCTTGAAGGGCCGCGTCAGCACGTTGACAGAATGCATCACCCGTAGCGGCAAATCCCATGGGACCTCTGCAATACTTGTATCTTCCAAATGGTGTGATGAATGTGGTCAAATGCTGGTCTTCTTCGGCCAACTCGATCTGCCAATAACCACATAAGGCGTCCATAGTTGTAAAAAACTTCGCCTTCGGGTCCACACTTCGAACAGCTGCGAAGGGTGTGGGTGAAGGGTGGGCTGGACAGGAAACTTGCTGGTTAAGTTTTGACAGAAAGGTGGTGATCCGCACTCCACCACGAGGTTTGGCGACGGGGACGAGAGGGTGGCACCAGGGTGTAGGTTCGTCTCCGGCCGGTTTGATGATTCCCTGAGCAACCATGGAGTCAAGCTCTTGTCTAACTAGCTCCTTGTAGGCGTGAGGAATCAAACGAGGGGTGTGGATGGCAAAAGGTGTAGCACCATCCTTAAGATGAATCTTCATAGGTGGACCCACCATCGGCTTGAGTGGTGTGGATCCTAAAGATTTCTTATTAACCAACACGTCAGCAAGCTCCTTGAGAAGGTAAGCTCTTGCGTCAGAAGGGGACGTGTTAGTAGAGATAGGGAATTCCTTCAACCTGTTGACATGGGTGATCTTTAAAATAGGTTTAGGGAATTCCTTGGAAATAATGGCCAACTCCTGACAATGGCCATATGATAAAAGCGGAGTCGGGATACCATCATGAACATCAATCCGGGCTGAGCAAGACTGCTTACCAAAGGTAAGGGTAGCCCAGAAAGATCCCAAAGCTGGAGCCATCTTGGAACCATCAGCTGTCAGTTTCGTTGTCTGAGGAGGGGGCTGTAGGTTGCTCCGGGGTATTCCCAAACTTGCTAAATGTTGTGGACCAATTACTGAGACGTCAGCACCGGTGTCAGGTAACATCTGAAGACTGGATGACGAGTTACCGTAAAAAATGATGACATTGATGTGCTGGGGCGTCGTGTCTGTGGAACTACGTACACGACGACAGGAACGACTGGACACAGCGTCTTGATGCTTGCCAGAAGGAGGGGGTGCGCCAGCACTACCTGAGGATGATTTCTTGGATCCTAGGTGGCGTCCTTTATGTGTCTTCTTACGACAACATTTGTCATAATGGCCCACACGACCACAAAGTCTGCACTGAACTTTGCTAGCAGGGCACTTGACTGTATAAGGCCAGTGACCCTGGCGGTCGCAACTTCTGCACACGCTTTGAGCAGCTGGGCACTGGGAGGTATTATGCTGTCTCGCACAGCTGTTACACAAAGCTGCTGCTGAAGGTGTAGCTGGAGGGTGAGGGTTGGGGTTACCTTGCTGCTTCTTACCCTTTCTGTAGGAAGATACTGCCCTCACCTGGTCAGGTTGTGAGCGTAAAGCTGAAGTCGCACACCTGGCGGCCTCGTACGCTCGACATTTCGTAACAACATCTTGAAGGGAGGAAGTGGGGTCGAGGGAAATGAGACACTGAACTAGCTCTTCATCTCGGACACCCGTTAAAATGATTGTCTTAAGTTGTGTCTCTTCACAGACTTGAGAATGTCCGGGACAAACATCAACTTTCTCTGAACACCTTTTGAGCCTTACAAAAAATGCGTCAAAAGATTCTCCATCAAGTTGTTTACATTGGAGGAGTTCTCTTCTCCTGAGTGCTTCGTTGCGCTGTCCCTTGACGGGTTCCTGCAACTTGTCGAGCACGGCCTCTACCGTCAGAGTTGTCGTAGGAGGCACTTGAAGTGTGTGCTCGAGAGTACGTTGTGTCTCTAAGGACAAGCACATACGAAGCTGTATCATTTGCTTCGGCTGTGATAAACTTGACAAGTCAACCATTGTTGCGTAGTCTTGCCAACGTCGACGCCATTCCCGAAACATCTGATAAGAAGCGTCAGACATCAGAGAGGGAGGCGTCTGTACTGCAGCCTTTTGAGGTGTTGTTCCGACTCTGGGAAATGAGGTACCAGTACCTCTAGTCGCATCAACGTCAGTAGTAGCAGACGAATCTTGTAAGGTAGATCGTTGGGTGGGGGCTAACAGAGAAATCAAGACTTCAAATCTGGCTTGATCCTCCTGTCTTCTAAGGTCATCCTCACGTCTACGTATGTCTTCGAGTTCTCTGCGTTGTTGTTCCTCTTTGTGGCGTCGTCTTTCAGACTCTTTGTACCTAATTTCTTCCTCTTCTCTCCTTGCAATATCATCCTGGCGTCGAGAAGTTTCCATCCACTTTATCAGTTGAAGGAGATCTGTGGACACATGTATCGCAGGAGAGCTGGCTCGCGACGAGCGAGGAGATTCTGTGGGTGACTGGGCATTGTCACTGTGGGGAGCGTGGGGCGTAAGCGTGGGTGGGGAGAGGTCTCCCACACTAAAACTCGTAACCCCATCGTCCAGGGTATCATTTTGATCCCTGTGAGACATGCCGACAGCTTCTGTACTCTATCTGTGCAAAAGACCGGGTCAGCCCCTCGTAATCTATGCACAGAATTACAGAAGTCTGAAGAAAGTCCCAAGAAAATACTGTATAAGGTGAATGCGTGTGTGTGTGTGTGTGTCTGGCGGGAGGGGAGAGACTTGGCCCGCTGCCAGACGTAGGAGTGGGTGGGGTTCCTCAGTCACCCTCAGACCAGAGACGGGAGAGCACGTAATGTCGGGCCGCTCCCTTAGTCATCTGACCACTGTAACGACCACGGTCGTACACGTCAGTTAACGCCAAAATCAAATGATTCATATTACGCTCAATTGCCCACAAAACATGTACCTCTGCTTTTAGTTTGAGTCCTCCATCTGAGGAGTCCGTTTTCTCATCACTTCAAGACGCCTCAGTCCCCTGTTATCCCATTTTCTCTGACTTACTGAAACCAACCTCTCTATAAAATGAATTTGAATGTGAGAGAGAACACCCTGGTTTAGAGTCAGCTTAGATATGTCTGTTTACAGTTGAAACATTCAAGATCCATTGTGAGAGGTGTTGAACGCTTCAACTGTCCTTATTGTTGGTAAGACGTGTCAAGTAAGTGAGTGTTGAGTCTGCCAGGACAAACGATACCCATCGGTTTCGTTTCCTAAGAATATCCATGAGTTTCTGATCGCGCCTGAAATTAGATCATTTTGTCGCCCCGACATCAGAGAATCTGATGTTTATAGTTTAATTAGTGTCAGTTATCTATTTAAGAAAGTCATTAATTTCCTGAACTATTCTGTCAACTGGTATAATCTCCAAGATCTAACGTCTCCCTGTGAATAGTTCCTTGTTCGCTGCAGGCCTGAGCTTACAGAATTGTTGTTATCAACGTGTATATTCCACCTTTTCCTGGCAAGCTCAACCTCTGATTAGATTATATGAATAGACATAGGAAATTACCCTGATCCGGAACACCGGAGTTCATAATTAAATATACGGTGATCCAACATGGTAGAGAAGGTATGTTGTTGGTAAGATTGACCTTTCTGGCATGAATATGGAGGCCCAAGCTGCCCAGCCGGGGCACGTATATACCTCTACACGAGGGAGAATCACGCATTCGTGACTCTTCTTCCACGTCTACAGGTATGTTCACGTGTGTTCCACGCCGCCATATTAACTCAGTTTAACTTGGTCATTTTTGCGAATATCAGTGTTCATGTTTCAACATAGTACCTTCAGTGCCAATTAAGTCAAGTAAAGTAGAGCTCTAGCTATCGTCTGAACCGGTGCCAGAAGTATGTTTTGTATAGTGAAGTTAAATATCCACGCATTCGTGACTCTTCTTCCACGTCTACAGACGCGGATGTGTTAGCCACTCTCCTGAGGGTCGATAACTACCTATGGGCACCATGGTTCTTGAAGACTGTCTCTAAGGGGGCGCATTTAGAATCCCAGGACACGATTCCCCCGGGAAGCGCCCTCACTACTCTGCCAGTGTGTAACGAGTCAACCTCCCTGAGTGCACATAGCGAGCGAGCCTTCAGCTTGGCGGTCGCTGTAAACAACTCTGGCCCACTGACTCGGTCATATGATCATGGTCTACCTACTGTCCTTGGTTATATGTATGGAGCCGTATTAATATCCATGCTTAGGGATGACTAGCAGAAATATAGTCATCCCAGGTTAAGTATTGAACCACTGAATGAGAGTTCAAGGTACCAGGTTGTTCCTTGCAAACTAACAGGAGGTATTGTATGTTACTATAATTGTGGAATTGCCCAGTGTGTTATGTATTCATCTGTAGTACCCATGAAAGAATAACCTGAGAGTATGTTGTTCTAACCACGAATTGAGAAGATAATTTGTTCCTTGTTAAAGTAAGACCTGCGGGTCCAGGGTTATTGACAGTGTGTAAGCATTTCTAAATCTTACTTGTCACAGAAATACTACAACAGTATCCAATAAAGTAATGAATATTTGGAGGTGTTTAATGAGGTAATAAGTTCTTGAAGTGTTTGATGACTTAATAAGTTAATTGCGGTTCTGTTTAGCCTGAGTGAATCTAAGATGCATCTTCTCCACTCACTGTATTAATAAATATTGAGTTAGTAATCTGAGTATCACCACTCTACTCCTTCTAAACATTGGTTCCCAGAAAATAATACTTACTCACGTGCCTATACATCTACCACACTACCCAAAACCCTTCCATGAGTTCTGTTATATAATGAAAAGTCTGGGTGGTGGCAGCTACCCCTTGTAAGTATAAAAAGTGTTATACAAAGAATAACATTGTTCCCCAGACTAACCCATGCATAAGAAAGACATAAAACAAAGTATACTTCAGAAAGGTAAGAACATTGAAACTGAGAATACAATCTATATGAAAGGAAATGAAAAGAAAGAACCTTGACTTGGAAAACATAAGTAGAGAAGCATAAGAGTTACTTATATAAGAATATATGAGAATAAAAGGTATATAGAGGTAAAGAACATATAAGAATATAAGTAAGAACATGTAAGAATAAATATATATGTAAAGAATGGAAGGAGAATAAGTATATTAAACAGGGTACTCATTGGAGGAATGCTACACAGAACAAATAAGTATATGAGTAAATAGAATACTACAGAAAACAATAGCTGGATGGTAAATTATTGAAAAGAGAAAACTCGGCCCGTTACACCGCAACTTGCACAGACAATTTTGATTAAAATACACAGCACAGCACTTCACAAAATACTTCACTTCACAGCACAGCACTGTACACAGCATAGCACTTCACAACACTGTAAGTCTAGAGGCTTGTAGTAGTCTTGCTGTCGGCTGAAGTTGAAGAGACGCCATTAACAAAGTCCGGGCGGGAAGGCTTGGTCCACTGTATCTCACTGAGAAATAATCACTGCGCCATCTAGCGTATTGTCAGATACCCAAAGAATATTCTATACTACTGAGGGTATACACAAACACTTGTTTTCTTAAAGTAGGTTCTATTCTCGTACGGGAGATATGTACACAGTAGGATGCAGAAGCCCGCGGTCACGCCACGAGGACTCTGTCTTCTCTCTCTACATCTATCTATGTATTACTACGCGCTGGCCTGTACAAATGCCAGCATTCACAAGCTAAAGACATAAAGTATAAATATGCTAATTTATATACATAACATGGTGCACAATAAATGGAATATTACATAGAATTAATACATGTTCTGTAATACTTTACTATACATAATTAATGGAGTAATATAAGAGTAATATAATAATACACAGCTGAAGGTACTACTTTGTGTCCATATATATCATACAAGTACAATATTATTGAAATGAGCAATCAATTTAAATTTAACTATTTTAAAAACATTATTCCATTGAATGGCATGATCAGAACCAATCATCCTTCTGATTAGAATTGTGTGTGCGTGTAATAATATTAATAATAATTCACGGTTTACAGTATTGAAAAAACTCTGCAGCCCGAAGGCTGAAAATATACATTGGACATAAATGACTTATTACATCCATTGACATTGGTGATTTAACAAAAACCTTCATTAGAGAAAGGTAAAGGAGCATACAGTGAACATACAGATTAATGTTTACATTGGAGGTCAAGTAGATCGTGTGCGCTGAGGTGTTGAACAGCAGACACGTTGTGTAGTAACTCCCTCACAGATGGTGTTATGAGGGGCATCACGTGGTGTAGTAGTTCCTTCACAGGTGGTGTTATGAGGGGCTTAATGTGGTGTAGTAACTCCCTCACAGATGGTGTTATGAGGGGTATCACATGGTGTAGTAATTCCCTCACAGATGACGTTATGAGGGGCCTCACATGGTGTAGTAATTCCCTAACAGATGGTGTTATGAGGACCTTGACGTGGTGTAGCAATTCTCTTTCAGATGGTGTTATGAGGGGCCTAATGTGGTGTAGTAATATTCCTTTTATCAGTTTTCGAATCGGTGGACGATGGGCACAATTATGATGTGGTATATCTCGACTTTAGCAAAGCCTTCGACAGAAACCCCCACGAAAGACTAATTAGAAAGATAGAAGCGCATGGCATCAAAGGTAACATCCTTAAATGGATTAGGGCTTGGTTACGGGACAGGAAACAGCGAGTGAGCATAAACGGCACTAAATCGCATTGGAGCAACTTCACTAGTGGAGTTCCCCAAGGCTCAGTACTTGGTCCATTATTATTTATTATATACATAAACGACATGGATATAGGCATAGACAGCAACATAAGTAAATTTGCTGATGACACTAAAATAGGACGTGTAATTAAATCTGACGAGGACTCTGCAGAACTACAGGAAGATCTAAACAAATTTTTCGAATGGTCTGAAAAATGGCAGATGAAATTCAATGTGGACAAATGTAAAGTACTCAGTATAGGAGATGTAAACAGGGAAACCAGTTACCAGATGAACAACGATGCCATTGTGGAATCCGACTGTGAGAGAGATTTAGGAGTAATGATAAGTAGGAATCTTAACCCAAGTAAACAATGTGTTTTTGCTCGTAACAAGGCTAATAAGGTACTTGGGTTCATACAAAGGAGTGTTAGTTACAAGACTAGCGAGGTCATCTAAAAATTATATCTAGAGCTTGTGAGACCTCACCTGGATTACGCAGTTCAGTTCTGGTCACCGTATTACAGAATGGATATAGAATCCTTGGAAAGAATTCAGAGGAGAATGACAAGACTAATCCCGGGCATTAGGAACCTTGAATACAGAGACAGGTTAAAGCATCTTAATTTGCACTCCCTCGAGAGACGTAGAGTGAGGGGCGACATGATAGAGGTGTATAAATGAAAGTCAGGGTTAAACAAAGGGGACATTACAAAGGTACTCAAGCTATCCAACCAGGAGCGAACTCGTAACAATGGTTTTAAATTAGACAAATTTAGATTTCGGCGTGAAATAGGTAAACACTGATTTGGAAACAGAGTAGTGGATGAATGGAACAAGTTACCAAATATCATCATTAACTCGAATACGCTTGATAGCTTCAAACATAGGTTGGATGCATATATGAGCAATAGGGGTTGGGTATAAACGGGACTGCCCAGTATGGGCCAATAGGCCCACTGCAGTTTCCTCCATTCTTATGTTCTTATGTTCTTAGGTGGTGTTACGAGGGACCTGATGTGGTGTAGTAATTCCGTCACAGATGGTGTTATGAGGAACCTCACATGATGCTGTAGCCACTCATTCACTAGGTGGTTTCGTAGCATCATGGGGACACCACGTGGTCTGGTGTCACAGGACCTCACTCACTCAAGTGAGTGAGGTGTGGTCCCAGGCCTCCCTATCGTGGACGGATTAACACATAGCTGGTGTTGTTGAGTCTCACGGGCAATTATCACTGGGCACCTGGGACCTCACTGTGTGAAGGTTAACTTGTGTACAACCCGGCTGTTATTGTTGAGTTGTTTTTCACTGACTTAAGCACTGTTCACCACTGTTCACCACTTTTCAACACTGGTTCCATTCCTTTCATAAATTAAATAATAACTTCTGGCGAGAATTTGTAGATATTCCGGTGGGGAGGAGGGGTTCAGGGGAGGGAGTTGGTATGGGCCAACATAACAGTTGACCTGGCAGCTCCCAGAGGAGCGCCAGGTACCTCTTGACCCTTCAGTGGTCAAGGATGAAATGTGTGTGTGTGTGTGTGTGTGTGTGTGTGTGATTTTACTTTTTCCACCACAGTGTTGCCTTCAAGCGCCTTTGAAGACGTTCCAGACTATTATCTTGAAACTTGATATGCTTTTCATCACCGTAAGTTTAAGAACTCTACTGTTCAGATCAGCTCTTTAACATGACCTTCTTCCTTCTGCTCCTCCTCCTCCTCCTCCTCCTCCAGACACCTGACCTTTAAGCCATACGCGGCGGGGACGGAAGCAGACACCCAGCAGGCGTTGTGGGTAGCGCTCTCGTACCCATGACTTGACAAGAATAGTACGGTGAGCAACGAATTCACCTTGGGCCTACTTCTTGCGTCACTCTGGATATTACCTGTTGTTCTCATATGCATCTCTAGGCTTACATCACTTAATCTTTGTCATACTTACTCATTACTCTTTTATTTGCTAACTTTTAAAATTGCATCGGTTTTATTTTTTTTTAATTTTCTCTATCGCTTTCATTTTACTTTTATTAATATATTTCCTTCGGTTTAATTTCTTTGGTATTCCTAAAAGTTCAACTTTTTTCCGTCTGTTTTGTTTTATTTTTTATTTTATCTACTATTCGGGTAACCGATTTTTTTGTAGTTTTGTGTTTCTTTTCTTGGTGTTTTACTGAAAAAAACAGGAAACTCTTGAGGAGTGATGTTTACTATAGTGTTGTCACAATCTCCACTTATATTCATGAGTCACTTGATACAGAAATTATGTATCAGGCTATATATAAGCTAGTAAGCCGAGGACAGACAATAATGTATCACATACTAGTTGAGGACAGACACACACAAAATGACTCAGAAAGAAGTACAGTGGCGTTACGCTATCAGTAGGGGTTGAATCTAAGCTATGAATACCCAATGGTGGAGCACGTGAAAGGTACGGATGAAGAGGATGAAGGCGAGGGATGAGAGGTTAGTATGTTAGTATTATCTTTCATCCTCTGCATCTACTGTATGTACCACCACCGCTCAACGTAGCTCACGGAGGATTGACACTTGTTTCCTAGAAGGTAGGGGGTGGGGGCGCTATTGCCCTACGCGGGAGGGAGGGCGCTGACGTTCTAAAAGGAAGTTGCTGGCATCCTAAAACGGGAGGCAGAAACATTTTGCATGGGGAGACGCTGACGTCCTAGTTAGTTAGTAGTAAGTAGTTTATTGACAAAAGTTTAAATACATGGTAAATATATACAAAGCATTCAAAATACATTTGTCCATCAAAATATTTTAAATTAAAACATAACATGTAAGGGGCAATTTCAAAATTAACTATAGATTCCTAGTACTTCATGTACACAATTAACTAATTCAGGCACATATATATTTTCATTTAAGAGTTCACTGATACTGAAGAAAGTCAGCATATGATACCTTTCACGACAATGTGCAGAGAGCGGACAATCAATCAACACATGTCGTTTACTTTGTACATGATTGTCGTCGCACTGACATAGTCTCAACTCTGCTGGTGTGCGATTCCACCTGCCTGTCTCTAGTTTAAGGTTGTGTGACATTAGTCTCAGCCTGGTGAACGACTCTCGCTGAAAACCGGAATAAATTTTTTTCTTAAGTATACCTCATGCACTATCATAAAAGAGTTCAGATCGAATATGTATGTAGCAAATTTTGTAGCGCCAGCTGCTCTCTCCATTACCAGATTCGCCACTCTGTCTAATAGGTTTGTGTTCGTCTAAGGTAATTGCTCTTGCCATGAATCTAAATCCTGGTGTATTTGCTATCCTACATAAATCATATACAAATTGAAGAGGTTGTTCCATGTCCATTGTATCATGTTTTGAATTCATAAACTTGCATCACCTCTTTGCGATAATGTCTTGCACTGGGGGAATACCTGAGTCGATCATGCACAGATTCATACTCGTGTTTTTCCTCACGCCTAACAAGTATTTCACCAGTTTATTATATTGTCTTTCCAATCCTTTCAAGTTATTGGTCAGCCACGACTCAGAACCGTATAATAATAATGACGTTACTGCAGAATCAAACACTTTTTTCTTGTATACAAATGGCATTTATGTGTTGGCTGCGCAAAAAATGGAAAACTTATTGACCGTGGCTTCACTTGCTGTCTGGTGTAAAGACAGTACACTATAAATTTTTCCAGAGTCGGTGAACCAAGCCCCAAGGTACAAGTACCTGCGGTATAGCTCACATCAATTCCCTCTGTCGTCAGACAACGTTTATTTCTTTCTTGGCCGTTGACAACAAATAAATTAGTTTATTTTCATTCATCATCATTCCATAGTCTTTACAATATTGTAATACAATGCTAAGTTACTTTTGACACATCTCCGTATTTGTTGCTAGTATTACAGCATCATCCATCGATAGTAAACCATGTAAGTTACCCAAGAAACCGTCTGTAGCAACTGCTCTCTTTATCATTTTTATCATATGGTCAATATATATGATAAACAACTAGCAGAATCGCCGCCCTCTGGGCGGCTCATCCGCTAGGCAACGGTAGGACGCCACCCTCTGGGAGGCTCCACATTGTCTCACTGTTCAGTCCCCAAAACTTCTTCTTCCATCAATAGTTATTTAATGGTGTATGTAAGTTCCACCATGGTTTTCACTACAAAGGTACAGCAAAGTATATTTTTTTAGCATTAAACTGTTATTATTTTATTGTCTAATCATCACTACATATAACACCACCCATCATCACTACATATAACATCATTCATCATCACTACATATAACACCATCCATCATTACTACATATAACACCATCCACCATCACTACATATAACACCACCCATCATCACTACATATAACAACATACATCATCACTACATATAACATCATCATCCATCATCACTACATATAACACCATCCATAATCACTACATATAACACCATCCATCATCACTACAGATCCGTAAAGTAGTTTCCGAGATTCTCGTGCGGACACACACACACACACACACAAACACACACACACACCCATCTGTGAGGGAATTACTACACCACGTGAGGCCCCTCATAACACCATCTGGGAGGGAGTTACTACACTACGTTTTTGCTGTTCAACACCTACATTAATCTGTGTGTTCACTGTATGTTCCTTTACCTTTCTCTAATGAAGGCTTTTGTTAAACCACCAATTTATGTAATAAGTCATTTATGTCCAATGTATATTTTCAGCCTTCGGGCTGCAGAACTTTTTCAATAAACCGTCAATTATTATTATTATTATTTACACATACTTCTTTGTTTTATATGTATAGATATATCGATAAACAGCTCGTCGGAACTCCCTGGCGGACCCCGATAGACGCATCAACTATTGCTGCTCTTAATACATTTTTGGTACAAGTATACATGTACTTTATCGCCTTTAACATTACTTTTCCACATCCTAAACTCTTAAGGTGGTCTATCAGCTTCCAACGAGGGACTCTGTCATAAGCTTTACTATAATCTATAAATAACACATATAACATAATTTTTTTTATAAACAGCATAATCACACAATAACCTTAAAGCAATAAATAATCTGCTCAATACATCCTCTATTTTTTTGTCACCGGCTTGACATTTATCTATATAACACCATAATCGAAGTCTGTTCAATATTAACGTATCATATATTTTCGCTAGAGTATCCATTATGCTAATTCCTCTATAGTTATTACACACCATTCTGTTTCCAGATTTAATCATAAAAACAGTTTGTTATAACACCACATTATCGGATACCATATGCCAGTGAACGCAACATTAAACAGTGTGAAGATAAACAATATCCATGATACAGGTAGTTTACTAATTATGCCTGGGTATATTTCACTGTAACTCTTGTTTTTGTTCATGCTTTTAATAACCCTGTCCAATTCTTGAATTGTAAACGGGTCATCTAAGACTGGTATGTAGGGCACCTTCTCTTCACCATCGTCAAATCCCATGTCTTGAACATTCGTTGGGTTTAAAAGTTTTTCAAAATGTTCTTTAATTTGTTTATCATCCGGTTGTTCCACATAAAATAATTCAATGTTTCCTTTCCAATTAATCGATTTTAAAATCAATTTACAATCGTTTTCATCCAATAATATTTTCCATCGCGGTTGAGCCTCGTCCCACACGTTTCCATATCCTGGTTGTTGCTTGGCGAATCTGTTAGCTGTGCCCAGAAAGATGCGACATCCCTCTGAGATAGCTGCGCCGATATCATCGCCGATATTCCACGTCCCGTAGTGCACTCGCCAGCTCTTCGGAGTCAATTGCCTAATGACACGGACTCTTCCATAATTTATGCTGTGTCGGTGGTCGGTAGTATGAATGTCCTAACGCTGATGACCTCTCTAACAGCTGGGCCGCTGACACAGGATTATTGTTGTCGCTTATTAACGTGATGCAGAGTGGGGCGTGGTCTGAACCTCCAACATCCTGACACACATCCAGTTCTTCAATTAATTTTATGCATTCATCCTTCTTGATACACAAGTCAATTTCAGATATCCATCTATCCCTCCGTCTTACAAGGTGAGCCGCTGGCGTCGTGCAAGGCGATGCGCTGAGGTCCTACAAGGGGAGGCATTGACGTCTTACAAGGCGAGGTGCTGACATCCTATATGGGGTGCACTGACATCCTATATGGGGTGTTGACGTTCTACAAAAAAGGCACTGACGTGTTACAATGGTGGCCCTGCCCCCCCCCCCCCCCGCCGAAAGGGGGCTCTGACGTCCTAAGAGGAGCTAACTGACGTCTTAAAAGAGGGTTGCTGATGTTCTAAAATAGTGTTGTTGACGTCCAATAAGGGGGGCGCTGACTTCCAACAGAGGTCCTACAAGGGGGTGCTTACGCGTATTTCAAGAGGATTTCTGATGTTCTACAAGCGAAAGTACTGACGTCTTACAAGAGTGGCCCTGACGCACTAAAAGGGAGCACTGACCTCCTAAGGAAGGTTGCTGACGTCCTAAAAGAGGGTTGCTGACGTTCTACAAGAGGATTGATGACGCCTTACAGGGGTGCTTTCATCTAAATACTGGGTACTGACGTCCTGCAGGGGTGTGCTCTGAAGTCCTATTAGGGTTTGCTAACTTTCTACGAGAGGTTGCTGAGGCTCTATAAGGGGGCGCTCTCATCCTATAAAGAGGGCACTATCTTCCTACTAGGGGCACTGACGTCCTCTATAGGGCGCATTGATGACGTCCAATATACGGGGCACTGATGACGTCTTAAAGCGGTGTGCTTGCATTCTACATACGGGGTACTGACGTCCTACAAAGGGGTTTCTGACATCCCATAAAGGGGTTTTGATGTCCTATTAGGGTTTGCTGACTATATACGAGGGGTTACTGACATTCTGCAAGGGGGGGGGGGGGGTTCTGATGTCCTCCAAGAGTGTTGCTGACGTCCTACATGGCGGGCACTGACGTCGTATAAGGGGGGATGTTGACGTACAAGGAATGCTGATGTCCTTCAAGGGGGAGTAGAAGTCCTTGAAAAGGATTGCTGACTCTCTATAAGGGGGGCACTGTCGTCCTATAGAGGGGGCACTGACGTCCAAAAGGGAGAGCACTAATGTCTTACAATGGGAATTAGTGAAGTCCTACAATGGGTGTGCTGCCGTCCTATTAAGGGGGGAGCGGCATCCTACGAGAGGGTGGCTGAAGTCCTACACGGGGAGGCACTAGCGTCTTAGTAGGGGGCGTAGACGTCATACAAGGGGGCGCTGACGCCCTTCAAGGCAGTTGCTAGGCGTCTTACTGGGGGGCGTTGATGCTCTACAAGGAGGTGCTGATGTCTTACAGAGGGCGGTGACATCCTACAAGGGGGCGGTGAAAGAGGGTAGCTTGACGTCTTACTAAGGAGTGCTAACATACCACAAAGGGGCACTGACGTTCTGCAGGGGAGTTCCTGGCGTCCTACAAGATGGTTGCTTGGCGGCTTACTAGGGGGGGGGGGGGGCACCGATACTCGACAAGGGACCACTGATGTCTTGCAGGGGGGCGCTGACATTCAGCAAGGGGGCACTAACACCCTATAAGAGGACGCTGACGTCTTACAAGGGAGTGCAGGATATGTAGCGTATCAATCAGCTTGAATAAAAACCAATTTGTAGTTTTGAATAATGGTTTAATATTTCCCCATATGAAACTGAAGTAATATATTTTATAGACACAATAATTATCAGTGTAATGAACTATGAAGCTCGGATTGACATGCTGAAACTGTAGGCAAAAAAATTTCTACCAGGCAATTTTATCTGGAATTATTTTGGTGCAATTAATCAGTTGGGAGGGAATTATGTTGTCATTTGGTATCAATCAGAGCGATAAATTAGCGAGAGTGTGAATTTTCTGTCCGGAGACGAAAAATAAGTGATGTTATTCCCTTTTATGGGGCCTCTGTGTTTGTTTGTCCTTTGTTGATCGAAGAATGTGCTGCATGAGGGTGTTTTTTTCCCTCTATTTTAGTTAGGATATTTATTGCTATCTTTCTGATTTTTATTGATATGATTACTATTGGAGTCATAAATATCATTATTGTAATGTAGTGTAACTCAGAGATTGTCATCTGTGTACAGGAAATGGTGTGGCTATTGAGGAAGACTGGAGGCCACGTTAAAAAAAGTAGGAGTACTTTTATTATTATTATTATTATTATTATTATTATTATTATTATTATTATTATTATTATTATTATTATTATTATTATTATTACAACTTTTTTATTAAGGCCTCAAGACTCCCCCAATATCCACACCTTCGCGGCCATTGTATTACCTTAAAATTAATTATCCTATTTCAAAAGTAGCTACCCTAGCTGTGCTGAGTTAGTTGAGCCGCAGATCTATGTGGGATTAAGTGATTGTTGCCTCATAGGCTATATCTGCGACCGTTGTCGACTTTGGGGCCGAAGACCTTGTTCCCCTGAGGCAGAGCAATGCAGACCTATGTCGAGAGGTCTGTCGACGTCTCAACCAGGCTGTAACGTAGGTTCTAAGCTACTACTACTACTACTACGACCACTATTATTACAACTATTTTTTATTTTTTATTTATATTATTTTTGCATGGCCTCCAGCCTCCGTCAATAACCACACATTCACCGCCATTTTATTACCTTAAAATTAACTATCCAAATACATACATAGCTACCCTAGCTGTGTTGAGTTAGTTGAGCAGCAGATCTATGCGGCATTCAGTGACTGTTGCCTCGTAATCAATATTTGCAACTGTTGTCGGCTTTAGGTCCCATGCTCTCGTTCCCCTGAGGCAGAGCAAAGCAGACTTAAAGAGAGAGAAGGACAGTCGACATCTCAACAAGGCTGTAACATAACTTCTGGGCTGCTGCTTCTAATCTGATGGCACCTCCGCGAGTCTGGCATAGAAGCGTCTAGCGCTTCGTCCCATCCCGCCAGAGGTTGTGAACACCAGAGGAGTGAAGCTGCCTTGATCAACATTCAGAATTCTTTCCCCATATGTCTTATTTTGTCGCTCTCATTCCTCCTGTATGCAGCATCGAGAGCTAAGTTACGGTGACATGCGGTCATGGGATAAAAAATCCTGATGTCAAAGAAGGCTCGCTATCCCGGCGTCCAGAATCCTCGAGCACTGACGTCAACACGGGCTTCGTTGGATGTGTTTGAAGACCTGTGATAGAAATTCTCACCTTCCAATGGAAGGAGGGTCAGTTCTATCCTGACATCACGACAGATTTCCTTCAACATATTTGCAGTAAGATCCCTTACTTCGTCATGCCTCATGCATATGAAGCCCCCTTTCTTGCACACCATGGCGTGATCGACGTCATTGGGAGGGCAAACCTTCTTCTGGCCTACCGTACCTTAGAGCAATGGCATCTGTAAATTCATGTTTATTAAGACTGAAACCATTTGCCCTTAGCGGTAACGTAGTTAACCAGTTCGAGGCGCCCACCTCCTGTGCTATAGCGCTTTTTTTTTCAAATTCTCTGGTACTTGCAGCATCAATTGCTGCAACTTATCACTTTGGCCGTGCTGTCGTTCAGTCATAATGGACCATCGAATCTTGTTTTATTTGCTGGTATCCACCTCGCCTGTTGCGTTCTGAGCTATTATGTGGTCCGTGAGGGCTGCCGTGAGCTTAACTGAGTTTTGATGTTTGGTGCCAGCAATCTCCTCTGGATTGGTCAATCCCTTTCCTCACAGTTTCGGTGGTAGTGCAAGGAGTGATCTTTCTGCTGGGGTAAAGTGAAGATGTTTCACTAATTTGGTAATGAAATTGACTGTGATAGCTTCTTCCAGAGGGTGGAGGAGGGGACAAATATAAGAGATAGTGCGCATCAGTTAGTTCCAGCGATGCTTGACTCCATGAGTGAATGCCGCAAAAGCCGCATGTGGCTCTGTGTTAACAATATCAGACAGAGCTTGGATTTACCTGACCCACTCATTCACCTTTCTCGTTATGTACTTGGTCTTGAAGTCCGTTGTGCCGATTACTGCGCCTAAGTGTCTTTGGACATCCTTTGCTATTTTGACCTCACTTCGACCAAACACCTCCATTGCCCGTTCATAATGTTCTGGCTTCACAATGAGGAAGGACTTGCTGGCATTTAGTAGGGCAGCTAAATGCAATTTTTCAAGAGAATCATGCAAATGGTGATAGAAGCACCAAATTTGGCATGGTAATTTTCTAATGGTCACTAGTCAAGTTTGCCTGATTGCCCATTTAAAAATCCAAGATGGCTCCATTTCTCAAGGTGGAAGCCATATTGACCTTTGAAAGTTGAATTTTCTTATAGAAATTGATGTAGTTGGTCAATCTGAGTGATCTTGATGTCGATATGTATGTTTTCAAACCTGCTCAGATGATTTTTTATAGTTTTAAGTCCATTGTAACATTTTTATCCACATAAAATAACACTGATTAAAAAAATATTACCAAAAAGAATTTAAAAATATATACTCACTATTAGCACTGGTTCCAGTGACTTCTGACAGTACATCTTTGGGCATTTACTGCTGTTCACATATGCAGCTGCAAAGTGCTCTGCAGGAAAGTCCAGAGCAAAAGCATTTGCATCTCTGGTTGCAGTCTTTTATACAGGAACATTTGGTCAGCTCCTGACAGCATGTCGCAATCAGGGGAAGAGTCGTCCAACTTATCTGCCATGCCTCTCCCTTCTGCGTCCATCCCCAGTCGACAGGATTGCTGGTTTTTGGATTGGAGATTGTTGCCTGGTCCCAGATGATACCAGCCTGGTAGGCAGCCCGCTTTGCATGTTCCTTGAGGGCTGCCTGGGTTGGTGGAATGGAGTCATATGGTCTCTGCTTGCCGGAAAAGAGATTTAGTCTTGCCTCATCTACACCAGTGGCTGCACTAGATCTGCTGTACATGATGACAACAAATTTTTCCAGCTTCTGCAGGTCAACATCAGTAACTGTTGTTGGAAATTGGCTGAGTTTGGTGAATGTTTCTGAAACTTCATCACAGACATTCCATGTCTGCCATGCAGATTTCTTTCCTTTCCCACGGAAGCCAGACACAACGTCACAGCCAGTGAAAGCATGAAAGTATAGGATCCCACTAGCTTTCTTAGGCCCTATCTCAGAAACTACATCATGAACTGGAATCCATCGATGACTGGCTCCTTGGCCAAAGGCAATACACATGTCATCAAGATCAACCTGCTGTAGTGATGGCAATGCAGATACTGCTATGACGACCACGTCAGTGTCATTGGCTTTGATGATGATGGACATGCTACCTTCCATTGCTGCATGGACAGCATTGGAGATGTCGGGGTCGATGCCAGGCCGGAACACAGTCTGTCTTGCACGCCGTTTGGTGGCCTCGGCTCCACGGTGACTGTCGTGGAGGCGAGCCAAGGCGTGGGGACGTGAAGCAGTAGGGACAACTACCGAAGGAGAGGTGTCACTGGCCAGAGGTAGGGGTAGGGCGGGAGCAGGGTAGTTGCTGCTCCCTTCGTGCACGCTGTTGGCGTATTTTACCTTGAGAATCGGCGTTGGGGAGTCCTGGGAGATGATGGCCAACTCTTGGCAATGTCTGTAGGACAGCAAAGGAGAAGGGGACACCATTATGCACGTCAATCCAGGCTTGACACGACCTGTTGCCAAAGGTGACATGTGCATAGAGTGAACCTAGGGCTGAGGCCATCTGTGAACCATCTGCCGTGACGCGGAGGCCCTTCGGAGGCGGTCCTAGATCACTTGGAGAGAGCCCCAAGCATTGCAAATGCTGGGGACCGATGACCGTAGCCTCAGCGCCGGTGTCGGGCAGCATCTCGAGGCAGGATGACACACTGCCGTAGGTCACGATGACGCTGACGTGCTGGGGATCTTTGGTCCTGGGATGCGAGGAGGAGTACTCCCTCCTAATATGGGTCGGGCTTTGTCCAGGGTCGTCGTGCCTCTGATTTGGCAGCTGTGGGCGGCCCTCACTGGTGGAAGGGCGCTGCTGTTTCCGCCGACGCTGTCCCATGGGTATGTTTGTCGGGCAACACTTATCGTAGTGGCCCAGACGACCACACACGTTGCACTGGACGCGTTTGGCTCGGCACCGTACTGTAAGTGACCCGTGGCCCTTGCTGTCACAACTGTCGTAGGTAGACTCAGCAGCTGGACATAGCCTGTGTTCCGTGCTGCCTACCACAGCTGTTGCAAAGGGAGCCTGGTGTGGGCGTGGTGGGCGTAGGCATTGGGGTAGACTTCTTGTCTTTCTTGTATTGAGACATAGCCCGTAAGTCTGTAGGGGGCGCTCGGATGGCAGAGGTAGCACACCTGGCAGCCTCATAGGAGCGACATACTGTCAATACATCCTTAAGAGAGGAGGAAGAGTCGAGGGAGGTGAGGCGTTGGACAAGCTCCTCGTCCTTCACACCCATCAGGATCACCTGCTTCAACTGGGTCTCCTCGCACTGCTGGTGATTACCGGGACATATGTCTATCTCTTCCGAGGCTCTCATGAGTCGTACGTAGAAATCGTCAAAATCTCGCCCTCCATCAGTCTACAGCTAAACACTTCCCTCCTGCGGAGAGGTTCATTCCGCTGACCTTTGATGTGCCGTTCTAGAACATCCAGTACCTCCTCTACAGACAACAAAGACGTCGGGGCACTTGAAACGTATGTTTCAACACATGCTGCGATCCCAAAGACAGGCACATACGTAGCTGAATGAGCTGTTTAGGCTGTGACAAGCGCAGGAGATCCACCATTGTAGCATAATCAGTCCACCGTCGCCGCCACTCACGAAAAGTCTGGAAAGTCTCATCAAGCTTCAAGGTGGGTGGGAGTTGGACAACCGCTTTGGTAGAGGGCATTGACGAAGTATCTGAGCCAGTCGGTACCGGAGTAGTGGAAGGGCCAAGGGCTTGATTAGCATTGAGGCTAGAAATCAAAGCTGCAAACCGTTCGTTATCTTCCAATCTCCGTTGTTGGTCCTCAGCACCTCTTTTCGCTTCCTCCTCGCGCCTTTCCTCCCTCATAAGCTTCATCACAGCAATTATATCTGAGGACGAGGCTGAGGGTCGAGGGGTGTGGCTGGGAGATGTGTTGGGAGAGGGTGGGGCGTCGCTCTCTGACTGGTCATCCATCTCTGTAGAGCTGTCATCTGTCTGATTCATCCAGGCGCTAGGGACACCCCTGAGTGCGGTCCGGGGCATAATTACTTTATCTGTACATTGTATCTCGAATCAGTGTTGACCGGTCAGCCCGTCAAATCAACCAGATCTGAGACAAAAAAATTAATTGAATACACAGATAAGTAACTTATATATATATAAAATATATATGAAGAAATGACCACAGTCGGTGTGTCCGTACGTGAGTTGGTGGGTGTAGGCGGGGGGAGGGCGGAGCGAGGCGGTGGGGGGTGAGCAGTGGGGGGTGAGCATTAGGAGGGTGAGTTACCCTCGAGGCAGCCGGGGACGGACGCGCTGACGCACCACTCCTCGCAAATGCCCTATATCAGCCTTCCACCTCAAGGAATCCTTTAAAACACGGACACACACTTTAGCGCTACACACACGAGGGGCACTTAAGACACTTCACAGGAACTTGCGGTCACTGCACACTGCTCAAAACTCGTTGGTCATTCTAACGAATTTTTGGGGGAGACAATGGCGACAGATGACGAAGTTGACGGAGGAGGTCTACCCGTCTTGATTTTACACGAACGCAATTATTTCCACTTAATCGATCACTTGATACTCACTGCGCCATGGAGATGTTCCGGGTACGTGTTTCTAACTACATGAGCGAACATAAACACCTGTAGAGTTCTGTAGGTTCTATTCAATGGAAATATACAGGACTGCACTCACAAGCACAGGTAGTCCTTACACTCCTATAGGGGTTAACTGACCTCTCTCTGACCTCTCAGGCGACATGTGGTAAGTGATACATTAGCAGCTTCTAGATGTCGCCAGGCACATTTATTTAAGCGTGTGGTGACATGAAACAGGGACATTGCCACACGCTACTGACTAGAGAAGTAATGTGTATATATAGAGTACATACAACATACAAAATGTACATACAGTATCTTGCTACTGCTGCTCTCCTCTGTAGCAACTGCAGAGGTTCGCCTTTTCTGAGCTCTATTTAACTTTGTGTTGTTGAACAGAAGTCTGCAACTCTCATGATACTGTGCCATGTTTCTCCTCAATGTCTCCTCTATCCCATCATCTTCAACAAGTCTTGCAGGGTCAAGCTTGATTGGCAGTGCAATGATTGAATGAAATAGAGGAATATTCCTTGCCAAGCTCTTGTA
Organism: Homarus gammarus; assembly: GCA_958450375.1. Classification (NCBI taxonomy): domain Eukaryota; kingdom Metazoa; phylum Arthropoda; class Malacostraca; order Decapoda; family Nephropidae; genus Homarus; species Homarus gammarus. Next base: position 243,319 of record CAUDMG010002468.1, read on the forward strand.
ACCGTCATCTCCTTTTTTGGCAGGATTTGCATGTGGAGACTTAAGATCTTCCTTCTTATCCCGTTGACAGACACAACACTTCGCCCAGGCAGTGAGGAATGAGTTGTTGGTAGATTTTGTGTCCATAACTATTTATGATCTTCAGCGCCCAGGGTTTATCCTTTTACCACCCTCATGAGCACTTTCTTATATGGGATACAACTAGGTTCATGCCTTTTGCCATACACCTAATCCGATCGTTCATCCAGTGCCATTCGTCCCGTGCGATCTGTACACCATCCAGATAACTAAAACCCCGTTATCCTTGGCTCGGCTCTCCCGCGCTGGCACATCCTGTCAATTCAGGTGCAACTGCTTAACTGATCTGGGGTTGGTTAAGCAGTATTTGGGACACTAAGCTGTTGCAGTATGACATGCTTTTTCTTAGCTAACAGTGAACCCCATGCTGGGTTGCACAACAGTGGTGTTACTAGTGTGCCTTGGTAGTGCCCGACAATCACTCCATCACATGCAGAGACCCTCTGCATGCTACCCTCACCTAGTTGGAAAAAACATAAAACCAATAGATAAAACCAGTCATAAATAAGACAAATATATATCTGAGAGTATCAGAAATAGACAAAATCAACTGAGCATGCTTGAAAACATACATATCGACACTAAGATCACTTAGATTTACCAACTACATCAATTTCTATAAAAAAAAAATCATCTTTCCAATGTCAATTTGGCGCCATCATAAAAAATGGCCGCCATCCTGGATTTCCAAATGGCCAATCAGGCAGATTAAACAAGTAGCCCCTAGGGTATGATCATGCCAAATTTCATGCTTGTATCACCATTTTCACCATTTTTCTATTATCCGCTCTACTAATTTGGGTGGTACCCTATTTGTGGAGCATATGATGTTATCAGGTCCCACCACTTTTTGATGTCCTCCACTTTTCCTGCTCCTTTAAGGTCGTCAGCATACGCCACTTGTGTGTTGGAGCCCGGCTATGTCTATTGCGCACCTCAACATTGCAACAGTGTCCCCTTGCGTTGTTCCCTCAGTTGACTGTATGATGGTATCACCTCTTAGAGCCTTGATGTTTACTATATAGAGGTCTGATTGATTCCTATAGGTGTTTTCAACATACATTGCAAAGCTTGGACACTTCATCTTGATGATGTGCAGTGCGGCCTTGCGGTTAAGTATGTTGAATGAGTTGGAAGCATCCACCAGCAGAACTGCCTCACAATCACACTGCTCAAATATCGCTCTCATGGCGTGAATGGCAGCTTCCCCTCCAGCCTGGTGGCCAGCACAAACTTGGAGGTTCCCTGCCGCAGGTCCCCTTTACCATCTCCATTATGAATTTTCCAATGATCCGCCTGAGGACTTCCCCCACCCCCATAGGCCTACATCCTGGGTTCTTATCCAGGGGAATGAGGCGGCAGGCCATCAGAGCGTGGAGGTGGCGGCAGCACTAGGTTGCTAGCTTTCTTGCAAGGTCGGCAATGGCAGTGCAGAAATCACTTGCTACAGGGCCAAACATGTTAGTGCTGAGGATGACTCCCCAACCGTTTGCATCCAGGCCTGATGGGCCAGCCCCTCGCTGAGTTTTCAGCATTTTTTTCCATACAATCCCTCCTGTTATTTTCTCGAGCAGGACAGCATTTGGTGGGATATAGCCACCCTGGAACCTGATGCCTTCCTCTTCTCTTGCAGGCGGAGGTTTTTCCTTCAGTTGTTTTAATGTCTCTCTCTGTTTATTGGCAGAACACCACCGAGGAATTCCTCTGTGAGAAATCTGACCGTCAAAGACACTTCCTACATGCCTTCTGTTTCCAAACGTTCTCGCAACGTCATCGGTGTTTTGCTTTCCGTCTCTTATAAATTTTAGTCTCTCCTGCAGTGTTCTTGCTTCACATAGGAGATCATCAAGGGCCCCATTCTGCCACGTTGTCACTCTTCTCTTCATTGCTGTCACATTTTCTTTGTGCTTACTGTAGTCATTGCGTGTGTCCTCTTACAGAATAGGTAGGGTATTACTGCCAGTATTTGAAGAGCTAAAAGGGCAATGAAGCAGTATTGAGTGTACTCGGTTCTGAGGCGAGTCATCTCCCGAACCATTTCTTTAGTGGCAGCCCACTTGGGTGGTTCAAATAGGTTAGCTGGCGACCACCGAGAACCCATACGTCCCCATTTTCCATCGACATGCCATTCCACTGTGGTGGATGTCTGCCATTCACCTCGTGAACATCTGCTACTATTGGAGCAGCGTTTATTGGCACCACATTTTCAGATTGTGTACACTCACGGCTATCATCTAGGATATCATCGGGCGGTTGAGTCCTGGCGATATCCACTGTGGCCTCCTGTGTCGGCTCCCTGCCGTATGGGTTCCGACAATTGTTTCCCTTTCTGCAACCACACATTATCGGTTGTTTCTCGCACATTCACAGCTAGTGCAATTTTGGTTCTGGCTAGCACACATGCAACAATGTCTGTTACCCGGCATAGTGTTCCATACTTCAGGCGACAGTTACGTCCGCCTCCGACATCTGCTTTGGTCCCATACAGAAGAAGAAACTAGTTCTTATGAGGCAAGGGCGGAGACGTGACAGGCTCGATTGCTATGTCCGGGTAGTAGGGGCATACGTTCACGCGTGGATGTGTAGGCCAACCCCCTGAGGGCGACAATCCACACATCAGAGTGATACACTGGGAGCAAGAATTGTCTCACCTAACACTTGTTTATATATCCTTGGCAGAAATAACCACTATTTCTATGGTCGCACTGATGTAAGATTAGTTATATATACTCACGTGGTCGGCTGTCATTACATGAAGTGACCGTTACTTGTGGGAGGCGAACGCAAGCGTAAAACACTTGGCCTTCTATCAATGACCATAGAAACGAGAGTCGCGAGGCCACCCCCGCCAAAGTAGGCCTATCGACACTGGCACTGGCACCTGGCATCTGCACCAGCCGTCCTGCCAAGCACTCACAACTCGCTTGGTGATCCCCGGTGAGCACACGGAATATTTGCGATTAATGCCGTAAGGGATGAGAAGATTCTTCGGTGACAGTGCTTATGGTGACATTCGATATTAACCGACAAACTGTGAAATTACCGCTCCCACACTCCGAATATGTCCCCTCCAATAACACTTTAGATTGGGGTCGACACTCCACCACACCCACGCCGCGCTGGCCGCCTACTGCCTACTCCTACTACTACTACTATTTTTCATTTTTTTTAAATGGCCTCCAGCCTCCCCCAATAGCCATTCCTGTGTCGGCTCCCTGCCGTATGGGTTTCGACAATTGTTTCCCTTTCTGCAAACCACACATGGTAGGTTGTTTCTCGCACACTCACAGCTCGTGCAATTTTGGTACTGGCTAGCACAGACGCAGCAATGTCTGTTACCCGGTATAGTGTTCTGCACCTTAGGCGACAGTTATATCCGCCTCCGACATTTGCTTTGGTCCCATACAGAAGAAGAAACTAGTTCTTATGAGTAAAGGGCAGAAAGGTGACAGGCTGGCCTGCTGTGTCCGGGTAGTAGGGGCATATGTGCGCGCGTGGGTGTGTATGCCATCCCCCTGTGGGCGACAATCCACACATCAGAGTGATACACTGGGAGCAAGAATTGTCACACCTAACACTTCTTTATATATCCTTGGCAGAAATAACCACTATTTCTATGGTCGCTCTGTATTGTAACAGTTTTATTGTAACAGTTTATTTAGCCAGAAAAATACAGATACAGAATGGATAATAATAACCATATTAACATGGCTGAGCCAGTTGAGAACCTGAGCTCTCTTTGAGGCACCTGTTATATACTATACATTTATCTCAAGGAAGTATTATGTAACATTTAGTATCATCTGGAATAGTACAATAGCATGGTAGTAGCAGCAGAGGCCCGGGCGGCGTGGGTGTGCCTTCCCTGATTTAAAGTGTTATTGGAGGGGATATACTCAGTTTATGGGAGCGAGAGTTTCACAGTGTGTCGATGAATGTTGGATGTCACCTTGAGCATCGTCGCCAACGGCTCTTCTCATCCCTTACGGCATTAAAAGCAAATATTGCGTTTGTTCACCGGCGATCTTCAAGTAAGCCTGTGAGTGTTTGAATGGTCAGTGACTGGAGTTGCCAAGTGTCAGTGCGAGTGTGTCGATAGCCCTACTTTAGCAGGGGTGGCATCGCGACTCTCGCCCCTATGGGGCCAAGTGCCTCGCGCCTGCGGTCGCCACCCCCCCCCCCCCCCCTGCCTACCCACATCAAGTAACGGCCACTTCATGTAGTGTCGGCTGACCAAGTGAGTATATAAAACTAATATTACATCAGTGAGACCATAGAAATAGTGGTTATCTCTGCCAAGGATACATAAACAAGTGTTAGGTCTGATAATTCTTGCTCCCAGTGGATTATTCTGATGTGTGGATTGTCGCCCACATGAGGGGTGCCCGACACAACCACGTGCGCTCGTATGCCCCTACTACTCGGACACCGCAGGCCAGACCGTCACCTCTGTGCCCCATACTCATAAGATCAAGTTTCTTCGTTCGTATGGGCCCAATAGCAGAGGTCGGAGGTGGAAGTATCTGTCGCCCAAGGTGCTGTTCACTATGCCTGGTAACATTCAAGGCTGCGTCTGTTCTAGCCCGAACCAAAACTGCACAAATTGTGTTTGTGCAAGAAACAACCGACCATGTGTGGATTGCAAGAAGCGAGACCAGTGTCGGAACCCACGTGGCAGGGAGCCGACACAGGTGGCCACAGTGGATATCGCCGGGACCCAACCACCGGATGATATCCGAAATGATAGCAGTGAGTCTACTCAATCCGAAAATGTAGTACAAATAAATGCTGCTCCCTTAGTAGCTTATGTCCACGAGGAGAATGAGAGACAGCCACCTCAGTGCAATGGCATGTCGATGGAAAATGCAGACATGTGGGTCAAAGAAATCTACTCAGAAATCGTCAAGTGGTCGCCCGCTAACTTATTTGAACCACCAAAGTGTGTGGCCACCAAAGAATTGATTCGGGAGATGACTCGCCTCATCACTGATTACACTCAGGACTGCTTCCTCGCCCCTTTAGCTCTTCAAATACTGGCAATAATACCACATCTATTTTGTCAGAGGACACACACAAAGACAAAGCACAAAGAAAATGTGGCAGCAATGAAGAGAAGATTGGCAATGTGGCAGACTGCAGCCCTTAATGATCTCCTATGTGAAGCAAGAACACTGCAGGAGAGACTAAAAATTACAGGTGACGGAAAACAAAACACCGATAACGTGGCAAGAAAATTTGGAAAAAAAATGCGTGCGGGAAAAGTGTCTCTGGCGGTAAGATCATTACAGAGGAATCCTCCGGTGGGGTGATGCCAATAAACAGAGAGACATTAAAACTACTGAAAGAGAAACATCCCCCTGCAAGCGACGAGAAGGCATCAGGTTCGAGGGTGTCTATATCCCACCAAACGCTGTCCTGTTCGAGAAAATAACAGGAGAGATGGTGTGGAAAAAGGCACTGAAGGCTCGAGGAGGAGCCGGCCCTTCAGGTCTGGATGCAAACGGTTGGAAAGTCATCCTCAGCACAAACAAGTTTGGACCTGTAGCAAGCGATCTCTGCACTGCCATTGCCGCCCTTGCAAGAAAGCTTGCATCCTCTTGCTGCCATCACCTCCAGGCCCTGACGGCCTGCCGCCTTATTCCTCTGGAAAAGAAACCAGGACGTAGGCCTATATGAGTGGGGGAAGTGCTGAGGCGGATCATCGGAAAATGCATAATGAAGGTGGTAAAGGATGATGTCAGGACAGCAGCAGGGAACCTACAAGTGTGTGCTGGCCACCAGGCTGGTGGGGAGGCCGCCATTCACGCCATGAGTTTGATGTTTGAGCAGCGTGATTGTGAGGCCGTTCTCCTGGTGGACGCTTCAAACGCATTCAACATACTTAACCGCAAGGATGCACTGCACAACATCAAGATCAAGTGTCCAACCTTTGCAATGTATGTTGAAAATTCGTATAGGAGTCCATCAGACCTCTATATAGTAAACAACAAGGCTCTAAGAGGTGATACCATCTTACAGTCAACCGAGGGAACAACACAGGGGGACCCTGTTGCAATGGCAATGTATGCAATTGGCCTATCTGTGCTCCAACAAGAAATAAAATTTGAAACAACTGGGGTCAAACAAGTGGCATATGCTGATGACCTTACAGGAGCAGGAAAAGTGGAGGGCATCAAAAAGTGGTGGGACTTGGTAACATCACGAGGTCCACAAATAGGGTATCACCCAAAAGCCAGCAAGTCCTTCCTCATCGTGAAGCCAGAACATTACGAAAGGGCAATGGAGGTTTTTGGCGGATGTGAGGTCAAAATAACTAAGGACAGCCAAAGACATCTAGGCACAGTAATTGGCACTACGGACTTCAAGACCGAGTACGTAGCGGGAGAGGTGAATCAGTGGGTTAGTGAAATCCAAGCTCTGTTTGAGATTACTAGCACAGAGCCACATGTGGCCTTTGCTGCATTCACCCATGGAGTCATGCATTGTTCGAACTACCTGATGCGTACTATCCCTGATATCCGACCCATCCTCCACCCTCTGGAAGAAGTTATCAGTGTCAATTTCATTCCTAAATTAGTGAAACACCCTGACTTAACCCCAGCAGAAAGAGCACTTCTTGCACCTCCATCAAGACTGGGAGGGATGGGACGAAGCAATCCAGAGGAGATTGCTGCCACTGAACATCAAAATTCACTTAAGCTTACGGCAGCCCTCACGGACCACATAATAGCCCAGAATGCAACAGGGGAAGTGAATAACAGTGAAGTAAATACGATTCGTAGGTCCATTACGACAGCTCGACAGCACTGCCAAAATGATAAGTTGCAGCAACTGTTGCTGCATGTACCAGAAAATTTGAAAAAAAAAGTAGCTATAGCAAAGGAGGTGGGCGCCTCGAACTGGTTAACTACGTTACCGATAAGGGCAAATGGTTTCAGTCTTAATAAACAAGAATTTACAGATGCCATTGCTCTAAGGTACGGTCGGCCAGTACAAGGTTTGCCCTCCCAATGCGTGTGTGGCTCTTCCTATGATGGCCATCACGCCATGGTGTGCAAGAAAGGGGGTTTCATATGCATGAGGCATGACGAGGTAAGGGACCTCACAGCAAATATGTTGAAGGAAATCTGCCGGGTTGTCATGGTAGAACCGACCCTCCTTCCATTGGATGGTGAGATCTTCCAACACAGGACTTCAAACACATCTAACGAAGCCCGTGTGGACGTCAGTGCTCGAGGATTCTGGACGCCGGGACAGCGAGCTTTCTTCGACATCAGGATTTTTGATCCCATGGCCGCATGTCACCGTAACCTAGCTCTCGATGCTCCACATAGTAGGAACGAGAACGACAAGAGAAGGGCATATGGGGAGAGAATATTTAACGTTGATCAAGGCAGCTTCACTCCTCTAGTGTTCACAACCTATGGTGGGATGGGACCAAGTGCAAGATGTTTCAATGCCAGACTGGCGGAGGTGATCTCCGAACAGAAGCAGCAGCCCAGAAGTTATGTTACAGCCTGGATGAGATGTCGACTGCCTTTCTCTCTCCTTCGGTCGGCTTTGCTCTGCCTCAGGGGAACGAGAGCTTCTGCCCCAACTCCGACAACTGCTGCAGATATTGACTATGAGGCTACTGTCACTGAATGCCCCATAGATCTGCGGCTCAACTAATTTAACACAGATAGGATAGCTACTTTTGTATTAGATATTTAGTATTAAGGTAATTAAATGGTGGCGAAGGTGTGGCTATTGGGGGAGGCTGGAGGCCATTTAAAAAATAAATAAAATAAAAAATAAGTACATCTCATAATGTTACCACGGTTATCACTTCAATATTTATTTATTTTATTTTTTATTATTTTAACTTTTTTATTTATTTCTTTTTTTTAATTTTTTTTTTATTTATTTATACACACATTTATATATATATATATATATATATATATATATATATATATATACATATATATATTTCATTAGCCCAATAAAGCACGCGGACTTCTACATACAATCAACACCTCTACCCGCCAGGATTCGAACCCACGGCCCACAAGCCTATGACTATGACCGGGGAACGCTAACCGCTAGACCACCAGGATACTAAAAGCAGTCCTAGACTTTGTTATATTTCACACAAAGCCTGTTCAACGAGCTTATGGCGCCGTGAACCTCTAATGGGGACCACCCGCACCACTTAGGTGGTCAGAGTAACGTTTTACCAAATCCGGCTTCGAAACACGAGGATCCATATATATTTCATTAGCCCAATAAAGCACGCGGACTTCTACATACAATCAACACCTCAACCCGCCAGGATTCGAACCCACGGCCCACAAGCCTATGACTATGACCGGGGAACGCTAACCGCTAGACCACCAGGATACTAAAAGCAGTCCTAGACTTTGCTATATTTCACACAAAGCCTGTTCAACGAGCTTATGGCGCCGTGAACCTCTAATGGGGACCACCCGTACCACTTAGGTGGTCAGAGTAACGTTTTACCAAATCCGGCTTCGAAACACGAGGATCCACGGCGCCATAAGCTCGTTGAACAGGCTTTGTGTGTAATATAACAAAGTCTAGGACTGCTTTTAGTATCCTGGTGGTCTAGCGGTTAGCGTTCCCCGGTCATAGTCATAGGCTTGTGGGCCGTGGGTTCGAATCCTGGCGGGTTGAGGTGTTGATTGTATGTAGAAGTCCGCGTGCTTTATTGGGCTAATGAAATATATATGGATCCTCGTGTTTCGAAGCCGGATTTGGTAAAACGTTACTCTGACCACCTAAGTGGTACGGGTGGTCCCCATTAGAGGTTCACCGCGCCATAAGCTCGTTGAACAGGCTTTGTGTGAAATATAACAAAGTCTAGGACTGCTTTTAGCATCCTGGTGGTCTAGCGGTTAGCGTTCCCCGGTCATAGTCATAGGCTTGTGGGCCGTGGGTTCGAATCCTGGCGGGTTGAGGTGTTGAATATATATATATATATATATATATATATATAACCTACTAATGTGTGTTCATACATTCATTATTATTCTGCCCACCACAATAGAGTCAAACAGTCAGTATTTTCAACAATGTTTTTACGTGCTTTGAGAATTAGCAGCCCGGAATTCATTGATGAGGAATATAAATATATCTATAACATTGGCTCAAACCTTAAATACCCTAGATATTTCATAGACAAATGCCTGAACATTACTAAGAAATCTTTTTATAGAACTGATTCCAAGCCCACCCATTACCATAAGAATCTCCTAGTATTACCATTTCACAAAAATTTCTCTCAAATTTCTTTACAACTAAAAACCTGGAACGTCAACGTGGCATTTAAAAACTCATGCACTGATAAACAGATGTTAATCAAGAACTCTCCCAATAATACAAATGGCTGTATTTATAAAGTCCCTTGCAAGGAATGCAATAGGCTTTGCTTAGGCCAAACAGGTAAAGATCTTGTAACTAGACTTAAACAACATAAATACAGTGTTAGGACAGGCCAGGAATCCAATGCTCTGTTCGTTCATTTGAGGGATAATAAACATTGCATTGACTGGGATAATGCCTCCTCAATATTACCTTGTAATTCAATTGACAGTAGGAACATCATAGAATCTAGTCTCATTAAACATACCGAATCCGTTAACATGAATTTGAGTAACGGTATGTACAAATTGGACAATTTTGTAATTAAGAAGATTTGTAACCAGGTGAGAAGGTTGGGTCAGTTTTCCCTCTGACCTGATTACCAACCGCTGCGGTACTATTGTAAAGATTAGTAGGGTCATTACATATACTTAACCTCTGTGGACTTGTTCTCACCCTCCTCTGTATACGTATAACTTGTTCTGCACTTCTATTTTAGTCTGTACTCACCCCTGAAGATGTGAATTACACGAAAGCGCTTGGGAACTTCGTGTTTTCCTTTTCCTTGTGGTTATCAGCCTATACCTGGATCACGCGTACCTACAGTGATTTCCTTGCACATATATATATATATATATATATATATATATATATATATATATATATATATATATATATATATATATATATATATATATATATATATATATATATTTATACATACGTACACATATACATATACATATAAATTAGAGCTTTCAGGATTATGTCTAGTTTGCAATTTTGTGTATTGCAATGGTAATTACTTATTTATTTGCATGATAATTTCTGATAAAACGGATTTAGTGATACAATAAAAGCAGGTACTGAAAATATAGTAGGTGTTACAAGAAATATTAATACTTCGACAAAAGATATTTTTTAAGAGATGATTTAAAGGAAGGGAGTGTAGTCTTTGCTCTGATGTGTGGGGGTAAGTTGTTCCATACCTTCACACCATGATATTATATGGAGGTCTGGGACTGAGAGGAGCGCAAGGGGGGTGGTCTTAATAGCTCTGGGTGCCTTAAGTTGTATCTCTGATTATTCCGGAACTGGAAGTAATTATTGTCAAGCAAGTGATTGATACATTTGTAAACAAAGAGGGCACAGCAGTAAGTGTTAATATTTTCGAATTTTAAAAATTTTAATATAGCAAATTTTTCGTTTGTGTGATCTGTTTTTTTCAAGTAGGTCATTGTCCGTACAACTCGCTTTTGTGCAGTAACCAGAGATTGTGTTTTTGAAGAGCCAGAGGCCCCCCATAGTGTGTGACAGTGTATCAGGTGTTGGTAAACAAGATCATGATAGATTTCTTTCATTGCTGTGAGAGTGAATGACTGTCGAGTGTGATACATGATACTGCACTGTTTATTGATTTTACTGTGTATGGCTTTTATGTGGTTTCTCCAGTTAAGTTTCTCATCAACAATAACTCCGAGGAATTTAGTATTTTGTTCGCGTTTGAGGACTATGTTACCAAGGTTCAGGGGTTCAAGTCTGGAGGTAAGTTTTTTCTTCTGTGAAAGATCGTGTAGTGGGTTTTCTCAAGATTTAGGGTCAGTTTATTACTCTCCACGTCTCCAATACAGATCCCTGCCAGGCTGAAGTACAACTACAACCGGTCCAACTAGGAGGAATTTAAACAAGGTTAAACAATCATCAAATCACCCAACTGCACAACAAACATATTTCCCAATAGACGACACACTAGAGATATGGTACGAAAACGTGAACCAAGCGTTTACAGAACCCAATAGGGAAGCATGCAGAGTTCATACTTGCCTTCGTGATTCATGCATTAAGGACGCAATTGCCAGAAGGGCCTTTTTTCAGCAAGTTACATATAGTGACAGGATGACGAGTGTGTGCGTTGGGGGGTCGGGAGAGTTCACGATACAAATTATCTGTTTATGACAAGGCGTGAAAGGTTCCTAATATTGTCAAGTGTCAGGCCTGTCTCGAGGAGGAGGGATACCTGGTGTGGGAGGGACGAGGTGTTGGTAATGGCAGAGGGGAGACAGGCAGTGCCTGGTCACACGAGATTTCATCAGCTGTTCCTGCAAGTGGCCATGACGTCACATGTATAGCCAGCAGGATATGGTAAATTTGCAATTATATAGTTATAAAGAACTTGATCCAGTCAGAAAATTAAGAAATGGCAGGATTAATAATCACCGCTCTTCAGACAAAGATCCCTGCCACTAAATCTTAAATAAAAATTTAAAATATGCCAACAAGAATTATATTACGCCACTCTCTACCTAACATGACAAATAAAATTAACTATCATCAAGCCACAATGCAGGAATTAGTTGAGATCAAAGAAAATAAATAATTCACCAGTATTATAAATTCAGCGTCTGTGTTTGTCTGGGTCCCAAGGGGACGCCCAGGACTTAGTATTCTCTGGTTGGTCTGACATTGGTGGGAAGAGGTCAGGCGCTCAGCAAGTGTTTCCCTGAGCACCGAAAACATCTTTTCTGTCGAGATTCCAAGTAAATTAAGACCTTTTACTGCAAGTTAGTAATATTTCAAGCAAAAACACAAAGTGGAAAGGCGTTAATATGTGTAATGTAAAGTAAATTATGGGCATGATTTTCGAGGCTATTGGATTAAGGACATTGGATGTGTACTTCGGCTTTTGGGGAGTAATAAACTACCACGGCTGAGCGCACAAGTAATCAGGACAAATACAGGGAATGAAAGAGAGCGCCATCTAATATGTTGTGCAAAACATTCATTACAGGAAGTCAGTATTACCCTTGTACAGTAGGTTGTCCAGGATTTGCGGGAAACCAGGTACCAGAAAATTAAAGTAGTTACCCCACAGCTGCACGTTTGGCAAGGAGAACTCTTCAGAGTGTGAATGTGATCAACTATCAGCAGGTTAATGAAGGTTTGGGCAGTATTTGAGGGTTGTGTTTCATTACTATCAAGTAACATAAGAAGGGAGTTGAGAAAAATAACAGGGGATTTCATTCAGCATGAACAAAATCATTTACAAAGAAAAAGATGCCTGAATAATATAGTTTACCCTCGCTACTTACTAGTCAACTAGATTTATCTTGGACTGGGGAATTTTATTCAGTATCACCAAATTATTGAAAAATTTCAGAACTCAAATAAGCATGTCTTACCCACATTTCGTAAGACAATTTGTGCCAAACCAAGAAACTTACACTAATTCAAATTAATCTCAGTTGGTCGGAAAATCAGTGGGAAACATCACCTAATGTGAACCTGAGTATTATTACAGAGTGAAACTTACAGATAAAATCTAGAGAAAATCAGGAATGAAATTGTATATTGGGATAAAAATGGGGTACCTACTTTTGCTTGCCTATACAAGATTAGATATTAGGTAAGTATTGATTTTAACCTGATTTAAATAATTTTTTGGCATTTTATATATTTTTTATAGAAATTAAAAAAAGAGTGCAGATCTTTTATTTTTGTTATTTATCTGTTTCATTGGTGCGAACGGGTGTTTGAGGTGTTAAATCACAATTACGTAATTAACCCCAAGAAATAGTTAATAGTTAATAACTATTAAATATGAAAATTTTAGCAATATTTTCTTAAATTTTACGGGAACAAATTTCACGTAAGCTCACTTTGAAGTTAACTTTCCTAGAATTTTTCCTCTCAACATTAGTGCAGTGATTCAGTTATCTAGTTGTGAGTAGTGCAAAAGACTTAGTTGTATTGTAGAGTTTAAAGTTTTTATATTATTTTATGTGTAGTAATTCTACAAGTGACATAACTTACTACATCACTGAGTTAATTCATTTTCTGTGATCAGTAACTAAAGGAAGCCTTTTTCAGTGATTCACCTAGTTTGACAATTAACTTAATTAAAAAATTTTGAATTAATTAAACCAAGAGGTATTAGGCAATGGCTGTCATAACCTAACCATATATATTCCTTGTATGTGTACGATGAGTAAGAGTATTAGTTAGGTAACAGAGGTTGCATGGTGTCATAAATATCTGATTTTTTGTGCTTTGAAACATCTATTGGTATATTAATTTGTCATATTAAAACAATTGTTCTGCAGATTCAAAAGGGTACTTTAAAACTGTGAAGGAAATCCATCCTGAATTCAGTCATTCATATTAATTAGCTAGAAGTAGAGTAACCACATAAATCCACCTTTACCAGTGATTCAGGATTGGTTTCTAATAATTCTAAGGTGGAATTTTATGATACATCTATGTATGCTTGCTAACTTTTCAGATATGGTATACGGGTGTTTTAACACACAGTTGCTGATAATATTGCTGCTATTTTTTTTTGTATCTTGAATAGTTTGTGCTGATGTAGATTTATTCTGATCTCTGTCAGTAGACACGTTTACAGGTTCATGGTGATTTAACAAGTGTTATGCATTGTAAGTGAAATATGATAATACTCCGATAACCAAATACCAGTAACAACTCAATATTTTTTGTTGCTTGTATGGAAAGCACTCAATACTGTATCATTTTAGTCACTAAATTCATACAGTAGTGAGTATAGTGACATTGAGGAGTGGATGGCTTAAAACAAAATCTAAATACAAAAAGGAGCCATAGAGTGTATATACAGGGTATCTTTTAAGCATTGGTAACTTAGTGTTGTAGATGATACTAGGTTCAGGTGGTGCTGCCTCATAACCTGAAGGCCTAAAATACAAAGTTGCTGGCCCCAGATGGTGCTAGCCTTAGATGGTGTTCAATGTTTCTGACCTCATATGGTCTTGGTCTCATATGGTGCTGACCTCATATGGTCTGACTTCAAATGGTTTTGACTTCATATATTCATAACATGCTAACCTCAGATGGTGCTGGCCTCATTTGGTGCTAGCTTCAAATGTTACTAGCCCCAGATGGTGTTGGTCTTAAATAGTGTTGACCTCAGATAGTGTTTGTCTCAGATGGTGTTGCTCTCAGATGGCGCTGATCACAGCTAGTTCACCAATATGTGTGTGTGTGTAATAATAATAATAATAATAATAATAATAATAATAATTGACGGTTTATTGAAAAAGTTCTGCAGCCCGAAGGCTGAAAATATACATTGGACATAAATGACTTATTACATACATTGGTGGTTTAACAAAAGCCTTCGTTAGAGAAAGGTAAAGGAACATACAGTGAACATACAGATTAATGTAGGTGTTGAACAGCAAAAACGTAGTGTAGTAACTCCCTCCCAGATAGTGTTAGGAGGAACCTCACGTGGTGTAGTAGTTCCCTCACAGATGGTGTTATGAGGGGCCTCACGTGGTGTAGTAATTCCCTCACAGATGGTGTTATGAGGGGCCTCACGTGGTGTAGTAATTCCCTCACAGATGGTGTTATGAGGGGCCTCACGTGGTGTAGTAATTCCCTCACAGATGGTGTTATGAGGGGCCTCACGTGGTGTAGTAATTCCCTCACAGATGGTGTTATGAGGGGCCTCACGTGGTGTAGTAATTCCCTCATAGATGGTGTTATGAGGGGCCTCACCTGGTGTAGTAATTCCCTCACAGATGGTGTTATGAGGGGCCTCACGTGGTGTAGTAATTCCCTCACAGATGGTGTTATGAGGGGCCTCACGTGGTGTAGTAATTCCCTCACAGATGGTGTTATGAGGGGCCTCATGTGGTGTAGTAACTCCTTCACATATGGTGTTATGAGGGGCCTCACGTGGTGTAGTAATTCCCTCACAGATGGTGTTATATGAGTGAGGTGTGGTTCCAGGCCTTCCTATCGTAGACGGATTAACACATCGCTGGTTGTTGGGTCTCACGGGCCGTTATCACTGGGTACCTGGGACCTCACTGTGTGAAGGTCAACTTGGGTACCACTGTTACTGTTGAGTTGTTCTCACTGACTTAAGCACTGTTCACCACTGTTCACCTCTGTTTAACACTGGTTCCATTCCTTTCCTCAATGAAATAGTAACTTCTGGCGAGAACATGTTGATATTCCTGTGGGGAGGAGGGTTCAGGGGAGGGAGTTGGTATGGGCCAACATAACAGTTGACCTGGCTGCTCCGAGAGGAGCGCCAGGTACGTCTTGACCCTTCGGTGGTCAAGGATGTAGTTTGTGTGTGTGTGTGTGTGTGTGTGTGTGTGTGTGTGTGTGTGTGTGTATGTGTGTGTGTGTGTGTGTGTGTGTGTGTGTGTGTGACTGTGTGTATGGTGTAATAAACTTAAAAGTCAAGATCATGTGAAGACATGATCAACGGAGGAAGAGATAGATAGAAAATAAAGAGTTGACAAAAAGACTAGTATGCACAAACATATACAGGCAACTACTTATGTTAGCAATTATCAATTTAAAGACAAATAGACATATATTAATAGATGAATGAAGATCAAAACATACCGATATTTGTCAGTATATTTCGAATAAATGGTTTGATAATGGACAGAATTATCATGAGAGTAGCATAAATATTGATCCATTAATATCCTCTCCACGCGTCCCCTCAGTCCCCCACGTCCTCCTTCGCGTCCACAGTCTCCCCAGTCCTCTTACTCGCAGTCACCTAATCCCTAGTTTCTTCGGTCCAAGAAACCTCTACATACTCTCTCGCTTCCCATCCACCCACATTCTCCTTCACTCCCCTAGTCCTAGTCCCCCTGTACCAGTCCATCCTCACGTCCTCCTTTGCTGCTCCAGTCCCCCAGTCCAAAATCCCCCTGTCCTACCTCCATCCTCAGTCCCTCATCCTATTTTTTCTCTCCCTGTCCCCAGTCTCCCGTCTCCCTGTCCTACCCCCTCGGCCCCAGTCCCTCTGGCCTACCCCTCTCGTCCCCAGTCCCCCTTTCCTACCCCCTCTAGTCTCCGTCCCTGTCCTCTATCAATTCCCTTGCCTGTCAACTTCACCCAAGGCAGTCACCAGTCTATTCTGCCTCTCTGTTTACTTTGCAAAGTTAAATAACCAAGCTGAACACACGAAGGGCGGGAGACCTACCCTCTCCCTCCCTCCTACTCTCCGACTGTGAGAAGAGGATGGGGAAAAAAAAAGGGGTGAGGAGAAGAAAAGAATGATAAAGGGACAATGGGGGTGAGAGTAGGAGGGAGAGGAAGATGATGAGAATGGGAGGGCGAGGGTGAATATGATGCTGTGTTAGTGTTAAAATATACACTATTGTTATTTCTCAAAAAACAGAGGTTTTGTGATTTTCCAACAATATAAATTCCTGTGATTTTGTATTAATAAATATATTCAACTTTTTCCTACACATTAAAGAGTTGTAGTAAAATTATGCGCGCCCATAAAATAACTTCTTATATATATTTTCTTGCTCTCATATACAATTTTCTTCATGTATATTTTTTGTGTGTGTATTTAAGTAATGAGCTTAAATCTATTAAAAAAAAAGAAGTGCCATAAAACGCAAATAAAATATCATTAAAAACTATACAACTTAAATGAAGAGAATAATTAGTTATTGGACAAAATTAAAATACATTTCTAGGATTAATAATACAAATACTTTCAATATTTCCATGTTTCACCCCAGATACTTAATTAACATGATTAGATTTGAAATTCTAAAGGAATTCGAAAATTTCAAATAATCTTGCAGTCCCTCATCTGAAATGTAATTGAAAGGATTGGATTTTTAGGAAAGATATTGGAAGCATAATGTATTGTCTAATGGTAGACCCTGCTGCTATATGGCATCACGAAAATTGTGACCAAGTCCCAGGTTGCTGATCTGTCTTTCTGCCTTATTTACACACAATTGCAGGTCTCAATTGTTTCTCTTACTTGACAACACAACATACATATAGCATTTCTCACTATTGATTTTTTTTGTATCTCTTGATAGTCATTTATTATTATTATTATTATTATTATTATTATTATTATTATTATTATTATTATTATTATTATTATTATTATTATTATTATTATAAATATTATTATTATTATTATTATTATTATTATTATTATTATTATTATTATTATTATTATTATTATTATTATTATCATTATTATTTTATTTTGCTTTTTATTATAAATTTTGTTTATTATGAATAATTATTACATTTTCGCCTCCCAGGCTCCGATGTGGGTCAGTGACCTGTGCCTGGGTGGGCTAATCCCCGTAAAAAAAAAAAAAAAAAAAAAAAAAACCTACGCTACATAATGTAACAATGTCATGAGTTTCCCGCCACCTTAGAGTTCCCGCCAATTTCAAACCAATAGTATGAAGGCCTTAGGCCTGTTGTCGACCAATGAGAAAGCCTATGAGGCGTGACGTCATGAAAGAAGTGGTGTCCCTTGTGGGCTGACTCAGTTTCAAAAGCTAAGTCTGTGTTTGGTCAGAGTTAAGTGTGGGGTGTCCTGGGTGTCACCCACACCCTGCCTCCTCACCCTGTCCTCCCAGCGCCCGTCTTTCTGTTCGTATTTAGTTATTAGAACTTAGTGTAGTTGACATTTAGAGATGGATTTCTGTAAAGACCTTCCCTAGTGACCTGTTTCCTGCTATTACACCCTCGCATATATTTGAAAGTAATGACACCTGTCCCATGACATAACCACGTATAGCTTTCTCTCTCGCTATCCTGCATGGGTTACTTTCTGATTAACGAGATAGACACTATACTGCATAATATCATGAAGGCATTTAGAGACGTAATAATGTTAAAGAAAATGATATTCACATCTAGACATTCGGATTAAGGAAAATTTAGATCCCCCTTATTGAATGTCACATTGTTCACAATATATGGTCGAGTTGGGATTTACCTGAGATACCTAAGGATTATGGGTAACTGTAATCTAAAGGGTGTGTACACCGCCTCCGGCCTCATGACCCCACGATGTCTCATATTGATCTCACTTCCAGCCAGATGTAAATCCAGTATTTGCAGGTCTAGCAAAATCCTGCTAGTGGGTGTGAAATCCATGTCACTAAACTTCCCCACTAGAGTCATACCTCTGTCACTCACACACTAGAGGGAGAACAGACGACCATGGCTGTCAGTAACCAGCCAAAAAGCAGCAAAACCTGTTCTGGATGGCGACAACAATGTATCCCTGCCAGATCATTCCAGTGATGCACTCCTCACCATACAGAGAAACCAGATGGGGAGAATGACGTAGTGTCGCTGCCAGCATGCCCTTCCGTCAACTTGGGTATGCCGGACGCAGAGATGTCCCCAGCTGGGATCCTGTCATCATTTTTCCAGCCAGGCCGCTAGCCCGACGACATCATCTGGTGGATTGCTGGTACCACAGTCATCGGGTTAAAAGCAAACATCTAGGGACAACGGAGTCGACTTGGTGCCTCTGTTTGACCCAGGGTCCATACCTTAATTGGTTTGGTAGGAGGGGGCTGACCTTAACTGTGTTGGTCGGAAGTCAACGTGTTGGCTACAGAGAGCATTTGCAACGTCCAAACTACTTGTGAACGACAGCTGCTAGAAGCAAGGAGGAGGAGAGAAGTGAGAAGTGGATGTCCAAGAGTAGTTACGCATACTGTCCTGGAAAGTCCGTGTCCCGTTGGTAGCTCTATTAAGGATAGGCCCCATAGACACCTACCGGTGTAGATGTGTCATGCCGATGGAGGGAAGCGTACAACGGTGCAACACAACAGTTCACGAAGGTGTTAGTACAGATGGGATGGTGGTCACTGTGGATACGAGTAATGCTGTGTGTCCTGATCGGAGTTGCAGGAGAAGATTCTTGTGGAGCTGCGAGAAGAGAAGGAGAGGATCCTATGTCCTGTGAGATGGACATTCCCAATGTTGAAATTTGACTGACTGGTCCCCCTACTATTGGAACAGCTCCCGTTCCCGTTATGAGTTCTGAAACTAGGCCGCCCAGTAAGCTGCTACCATTGTGGAATGAGGCTATGCCCCTGAAATTTGTTACCAGGGAAGAGGTACAATCGATTTGTCTAATACGAGTAACTCTAGGCAGTTAGTGCATAGTGGATAATGTAGTAGGGTGTGTCATACAGAGGGGGAATTTTTTTTTTTTTTAGTTTGAAAAATCGGCCCATGGTATTAATGATGTAGTTCTATGTGCAGAATCATGTGATATCTTCAGATTTGAAAAACTTTTATTTTTTGCTAGGTAAATTTTAACTTGCCATCTTATGAAAATTCAGTATTCCCACCCTTTTACCAACACCACTAAATAGCTTATTTAAAGTAAAGTAAATGTATCAGGTTAATTTATTAGGATGAAAATGATCCAGAATAGTGAAACGAATGATCTTGACACATTTATTAAATTTAATATTCCTTTAGAAAACAAAATCATCAAATACAAAAACCTGTTTTACTACTACGACCCGGTGTTGCTGCACACCATAGAGAACATGTCTTTCTTGCTTCTGTTTCTACTCATCACCTCCCTGCTGACCACCTG
This sequence comes from Homarus gammarus, assembly GCA_958450375.1. NCBI lineage: Eukaryota > Metazoa > Arthropoda > Malacostraca > Decapoda > Nephropidae > Homarus > Homarus gammarus. The sequence continues at coordinate 263,165 of CAUDMG010002468.1, forward strand.
AGCTCGGATGTAGCCTTCCCTCATCTCCTGGCTGTACACGTGACTGCTGGCCTCGCTCACTTGCTGTACACAACCCTCTATACTCTGGGTGTGCTAGGGCCAGGCAGGGACATGCATGGGGTTGTCCAGGAAAGCTCTGACTTGAACATTGGTGAGGCTGCAGGTAAGAGGGGGCTCACTGCCAGCCTGGATGTTATCCAGATCTATGAGATCAGTGAGGGTCTTGGCACCTAGATTGACTTCAGGAGTCTTCCTGACCCTGAAGGAATCGTCACCAACTGATTCGTCATGCCCAGATCCTCTCATAAGTCTCATATCCAAGATCTTTTTGACTGCCACTCTTCTCTCCTCCTCATCCTTACTGCAGAGCATTGTCTGCAGAACTGCCTCGGGATGAGCATACCAGGAAGATCTCCTCACAGTCTGCTCCACAATCTAAACAACCTTCCTTGCCTGACTCCTCAGGAGCTCAAGCTGGAAGAGAACATGCCTCGGACCTTCGGAGAACGATAACTTGACATTGGTGTTGAACCAATTTGGCAAGTAGACACTCACGATGAATTGGACAATAAGTCTCAGGTTGTGAAGCTGGTTCCCTTTCAGTTTATGATGAGCGACCCAAATTCTGCAGAACCTGAGAGCCGTTGTGAGCCACCTAGAATGTGAGACTGGACCTATCTGCAGGTAAGCAAGTCTATCAGGCATGACTCCAGTTTTGATGGCACTGCAAATCATGTAACCATAGTACTGGTCAGTACTCAGGTCGTCAATGACAGTATGTGCAAGCTCAACGAGTGGAGGGCCAACTGTGATTTTTTCAAAGCTCGGATATATTTCTAACTCAGTGGCAGAGTCCAGCATCTTGCCAAGAGGACCAGACCATCTGTTGTTTGAAAGAGTCTTGCCATCCAGCTCCTGGATCAGATGTCTGAGTGGCAACTCGTTGGTGTGGAGGTCACAAACAATCCAGACCAGCTTCCTCCCAATCTTCCGCTCTATCCACTGTATGATCCCCCCTTGCCACCCTGTGTTCGTGTTGGTGCTGTCCCCTCCAATGGCCTGCAGGGTCTGGTGTACGTTCCTCTCTCTGATCCAGTTCACAATGTTATCTGCCACTATCTCAGCTGGTTTCCTGATGTCATCTTTCTCTGGAGTGAAATGCCACAAATACTTCCCTCCTGGTTCACTGCAGCAGGAGTAGTGTTCCTCCTTCACCATGGCAGGGAACAACTTGTCAGAATCTCCAACTTTCATGAACACTTTAGTGTCATCCCTTCTCCCATCAAAGAACAAACAATTGATTCCATTTTCTCTTATCCCCTTATCAAACTCCTCTTCTCGGTTGCTGACAAGTTTCTCCTGAGCTCTCCTTACTTTGTTATGATCTCTCACCAGGAGAACATCATCAGGTGTTATCAAACCACCGTCAATCCAGGCAGCTGTTGCTATCTCTGCAGTTTCTCTAAGACCAGTGTGGTGTCGCATGGTGGCCAGAGCTATGCTCGGGATATCTTCCTATTTCGAATCTTATGCTTGGAAGGTTTGGGATCATTATTTTCTGGGTTAGGGACAAAGTCACCATTCTCCTGGTCAGCACTCGGATCAGCCATGGGGAAGTCATTAAACTCTGAATCAGCTTGACTCCAATCATCGGCCTTTTTTACCTCACCCTGGGCCTTCTCAAGTCTCTTTTCCTCGGCATCTCTTCTCCTCTTCTGTCTCTCTGTGTGGCAGCCTCCTGTCTCTTGAACTCCGGAATATCTTGGCTAGAAATCATGAGAGCCCCTATACTGCCAGTCTTCTCTCTCTGTGCTTTGACAAATGCCAGTTCGATCACAGGAATCTTCAGTTCACGCTTGCAAATACAGGAGATGTGGGCCTCGGATTTACAGTCACGATCGCATCCAAACTCAGGACAGAGAACAATTGGGCACTTGCAAGTAATTATGTCAAATAACTGGTCCAGTTGCTTGGCAAAGCTGTCCTTAACTGCAAGTTTTCCTCTCCCAAGAGAGATATCTCTTGCCTTTTCCCAACTGGCTAGCAGTCTCTCACTAATCTTCTTCTGACTTGTTATGACTGGAGGCTTGAACTGAGCGTTAGCCAGAGTGTACTGTGCCAAGACAGCTTTGGTCATATCACTGGCAATGTCTTTGTTTGTGTAAGTTCTTTGGTTCTTTTCACTGATTTGCCTGATTAAAACACCGTATCTCAAAGCATCTCTCAATGTAGTCAACTCCGACTTCAGGAGCTCTCTCCCAGACCCAAGATAGTGACTGAGATGGCTGGATTTTTGGTTCCTCGTCCTGACACAAGCAGCCATCGCAAATATTATCAACTTATAAATGCATCAGAATCTGAAACAGAAAAAAATATTGTTAGTTGGGTTGTTAAAGAATGAAGTCAGAAAGCAATGTTCACTATTTAATTGTAATGAACTAATGCAGCTGTACGTTAGATTTTCGATAAATTTCACGCTGAAATTTACCTAGCAAAAGGTTGCAAAATATTGAAACTGAAATTATTTTCTGTTTATATACACTAAAATCTACCAAAAAAGTGATGGGCCATTAGTTTTAGCTTATCTTCCCTCCTATGACACACCCTAATAATGTAGTCAATAAAGTCCATGTCTCCAGAAACGATTTGTTCACTCATAGTAGCTGGAAGCTGAAAGGCAGTGAAAGTAAGCAAGTGTCTGTGGACGACCTGCCATCTGCAATGTTAGCTCTGTATCTCTGCCTGCTGCCAGATGTACGTTCATCAATTTTGAGATGAGAGACCAGAGCAACAGAAAATAAGATATGCAAAGTGTGTGTGTGTGTGTGTGTGTGTGTGTGTATGTGTGTGTGTGTGATAAGATCCATGATATACCAGAATATGTAATGGAAAATGTATATGTGAAATTAATTGAGAGAATGAAACCAAAGTTTTAAGTAATTAAGATAAGAAGAGAAGAAACTCTGTTTTGAGAAGTAATGTAAATTTATGTTGAAAATTTATATATTGAAATGTTAGTAATTTTGAAATTAATGTTGAAAATTCACGAAAAGTTCGAAAATTTATTTAAAAAAGTAATTAAACCTTTTGTTTTTCATTTGAATGATTTTATTATGAATATTTTCCAGTAATTTGATTTCTCATTGATTTGTATTTTGAGTTAATACCTAATTGATCTGAATTTATGAGAGCATTTTGACTTACCATTATTAAAGATTTATATTTTTGAGTACTATAATTGCTCATTTTTTTTATTGAATTGTCCATCATTAAGCTCTCATGATTTTGTGTTATTCGTATTTGACATGTTTATGCTTGTTTCCAATAATTTCTAGTTTTCTTTTCATAAATTCTAAGAACATTTTAATATTATTTTGGCATTTCCAGGATTTATTTTCTTTCATTTGTGAAATCTAGCGAATTACAATTTGATGTGCAAATATTGAAAAACTTAATTTGTGTTTTCAATTTAATATGCTAATTAATTTTAGATATTCCTAGCTAAGATTAGGAATAAAAATATGCAAAATATTTTGTGAACATCTCACAAATTTTCATATAAGCCACCAGGGGGAGTATTGTAACAATGGCATGAGTTTCCCACCACCTGAGAGTTCCTGCCAATTTCAAAACAATAATATGAAGGCCTTAGGCCTGTATTCGACCAATGAGAAAGCCTATGCGGCGAGACGTCATGAAAGTATTCAATAAATAAAGCAACCGTTAATAATCATCCCTCCCTTATCAAGAAAGATAAATTTGTTACATAAAATATGTTACAATAAATTTGGCACAGTAAATTTTTTTACAATAATTTCTTAATATAATAAAATTAGGGAACCTATATTTAAAGAAAAGTAAAAGAACAAATGAATGACAAACAGCCGCAGCCTAAATTAACCAAAACCGAAACCTCAACCTTAACATACACTAGAACAGTACAAAAGTTTAAACCACTCGTAGACCAGTGACCCACACAGTGCTGATATCAGGTTGACAATTATCAAACTATTTTACCTAACTAATACACAACATAGGCTGATTTTTTAATACTTATATATTATAAATATATATATATATATATATATATATATATATATATATATATATATATATATATATATATATATATATATATATATATATATATATATATATATATGCTGATAACCACCAGGAAAGAAGAACACACGAAGTTCCCAAGCGCTTTCGTGTAATTCACATCTTCAGGGGTGAGTACAGACTAGTCTGTACTCACCCCTGAAGATGTGAATTACACGAAAGCGCTTGGGAACTTCGTGTTTTCTTCTTTCCTGGTGGTTATCAGCATATACCTAGATCACGCGCACCTACAGTGATTTACTTGCATATATATATATATATATATATATATATATATATATATATATATATATATATATATATATATATATATATATATATATATATATGCTGATAACCAGAAGGAAAGCAAAACACGAAGTTCCCAAGCGCTTTCGTGTAATTCACCTCTTCAGGGGTGAGTACAAACTAAGTAGAAGTTCAGAACAAGTTATATATATATATATATATATATATATATATATATATATATATATATATATATATATATATATATATATATATATATATATATATATATATATGCTGATTACCACAAGGAAAACAAAACACGAAGTTCCCAAGCGCTTTCGTGTAATTCACATCTTCAGGGGTGAGTACAAACTAAGTAGAAGTTCAGAACAAGATATATATATATATATATATATATATATATATATATATATATATATATATATATATATATATATATATATATATATATATATATTGTCGCGATCCCACTACCCTTTATACTTGGGGAGTGAATCCTACCCCAAGTTATTAACAAATAAAGGTACAAATAGGGAACACGGCAATAATTATCCTCACCAAAAACCTACTCAACTAAATGTACTTGAATAAGTAAGAACAGTTGAAATAAGTGAATCACAAAAGGGAAGATAATTAATTAATTCAATTTATGTTCTAAAGGGAGTAATGATTAGCAAACATGAATTTAAGGGAATAAGTAATTGTATAATAAAATAAGAGTGATGCCGGAAGGGCGAAAATATACTGTAAGGAGTTAGACCAAACAAATATTACTTAACATTACTATATTACACAAGACATACAAAATATATATATATACAACAATCACTACAAAATGATTATCCCTACCAAACAAGAGATTCCTTACCACCAGGATCCCTTCCTAGGCCTAACTAAACGTGTCACTAATACCTGATACCCCTAGGGCATTGCAGAAGACTGGATAAAGCACGAGACAAGGGTCAAGGCTAGAGAACGAATGGACACGTCTAACCTATGCCACGTTTTTTCACTACTGAGGGAGCGTGCCCACGCGGGGAGAGCGTCTCATATCACGTGATTCAGGACATTTGCTGGATATTTTATATAATTAATTAATATTACTCTTGAGTTGACTTAACAGAGTAAGACAATGATGCATATAAATTACATACATAAATATACAATTAACCTAAGTAACTAAGAACAATAATAATATAATAAGTACAATTAACAATTTATTAACAGCTTGTATGAAATGTAGGCGTGAACATATGCCTCACGCTATGCGAGTTCCCGAGAACTACAGGCACGTGACACCTCCCCCAAAAAAGTGAGCTTACAACTAACTGGAAGCGAAAATGGATATACAGCTACACAGTGAAAGTAATAACTAACACAATCAGTTTAAATCAATATGAGGCAAAATAATTCATAATATAAACACAAGGTACTCAATGACAATAAAACAAAAAAATATTTTGCATATAGACATAGTTACTAAATAATCAGACTCGAGAAAGTGCATCAGCCAACACGTTCTCTTTTCCGCGGATATGGGAAATGTTCAAGTTATAGGGCTGAAGTGATAGAGCCCACCTCAAAAGTCTTTGGTTGGTATGTTTCATCTTGTCAACAAAAGTAAGTGGGTTATGATCATTGAACACTTGAATGGGATAAGCAGTGCTGCCAATATATACTTTGAAGTTTTCTAGTGCCATGATCAGTGATAAAGCCTCCTTTTCAATGGTGGCATAGTTTCTTTGATATTTGTTAAATTTTCTAGAAAAATAGCACAACGGATGAAGCACTTGATCACTCTCACCCTTTTGCAGAAGCACAGCACCGGCGCCAATTTCACTGGCGTCGACATGGAGAGTGAACTGTTTCTGGAGGTCAGGTGCAAGTAGTACAGGAGCATTTGCCAGCAGGGATTTAAGATTCTCAAAAGATTCCTGGCAAGCCGTAGTCCACTTGAAGGTTTTCTTGCCACTCAGCAGGTCAGTCATGGGAGAGGCAACGGAGGAGAAGTTTGGACAAAAACGGCGGTAGTACCCTGCCATACCCAGCAACCTCATCACACTCTTCTTATCGCCTGGCACTGGATACTGTTGAATTGCCTCAATTTTGGCTGCTATGGGCTGGACTTCCCCTTGTCCGACCACATGCCCCAAGAAGGTGACGTGGGCATGGCCGAACTCAGTTTTGACGAGGTTCACCGTCAGCTTGCTTGCAGCCAGTACGGAGAAGAGGGCTTGTAGACGACTCATGTGATCTTCCCAGGTACTGCTGAAGATGATAAGGTCGTCTAGGTAACAGCGGACACCTTCCAGATCAGACGTGATGAAATTCATGAGACGTTGAAAGGTTGCAGGGGCGTTCCACATACCAAACGGAAGGACTGTGAATTGGTACAACCCCTCAGGAGTGACAAAAGCAGAGATGGCCCTGGAGCGTTCAGTCAGTCTTATCTGGTAGTAGCCCTGGAGGAGATCCAACTTGGTCACGTACCTTGCCTGTCCAAGATCGTCGATCACGTCGTCGATGCGTGGCAAGGGATAACCATCGGGTTCAGTGATAGCATTCACCTTGAGATAATCCACACACAGCCGCATTGACCCATTCGGCTTTGGAACTAGAACAACAGGGGATGCCCATGGACTGATGCTGGGTTCGACGAGGCCTAGCTCTTGGAGACGCTGTACCTCGGCTCGCACACACTCCCGCTTGAAGGCATTAAGACGGTAGGTACGCTGTCGGATTGGCTTGGCTCCCCTGGTCTCAACGTCATGCTCCAGCACTGAACAAGAGAGTGGGTAATCACCAACTATAATAAGATACTCCTGTAATAGAGACTTTATATTATTGGCTTGGTCACTAGAGAGATGACACAACTTAGCACTGGGGTCCTGCAACATAGTCGAGTTTTCAACTTTTACACTAGACCCATTCATTATTTCAGAAAAACACTGATCTTTATCATCCTTACACTCTGGCACAATGATACAATTTGGCAAGGATTGATCAACACAAGCAACTGCTTTTCCCAGGGTTTCGTTACGAACATGATATGACTTTAAAAGATTGACATGGATAAGGCGTTTTTTCTTACGCCGTTCAGGGGTGCTAATCACATAATTCACGGACCCCTGTTTTTCTAGTACTTCATATGGACCACTGTATTTGGATTTAAAAGGGTGATCATGTAAGGGCAGGAAGGCCAACACCTGCTCCCCCACTTGGAATTCTCTAGGTTTTGCCTTATGGGCCTTATCAAAATGCAGTTTAATTTTCACCTGAGCACACCTTAAGTTGGACTGGGCAAGTTCTACAGTCAGACACAACTTCTCCTTGAATTGGACCACATATGAAGCTAAGGGCGTCGCTCTCTGATCACTCAACCAACACTCTTTTAACACCTTGAGAGGCCCTCGCGCCTCATGTCCATAGACGAGCTGGAAGGGTGAGATTCCTAGCGACTCTTGTTTACTTTCCCGAACAGCAAACAAAAGCAGGTCAACTCCCTCGTCCCAATCCTTCCCAGTCTCCAGACAGAAGGTGCGCAACATGAGTTTTAGTGTCTGGTGAAATCTCTCTACCACCCCCTGTGACTGAGGGTGATAGGCCGAAGACCACAACTGCCGGACTCCCAGGGTTTGCATTACCTGATTAAACAACCGGGAAGTAAAATTGGAACCCTGATCTGACTGCACCACTGTAGGAAGGCCTACTTGAGTGAAGAAGTGGGTTAAGGCTTTGATAACATTCTTCGCTGTGATGCGGCGCAAGGGAATGGCTTCAGGATAACGGGTTGCACAATCAATAATGGTTAGCAAGAACTGATGACCACGAGGGGTCTTAGGTAAGGGACCGACACAATCTATGACCACCTTACTAAAGGGCTCTTCAATGACTGGGATAGGCTGCAGAGGGAATGGTTTAACACTGGGGTTCGGTTTCCCCGCTACCTGACAATCATGGCAAGTGCGACAGTAAGAGCTGACGTCTTTCTTCATCCTAGGCCAAAAGAACTGGGATAAAATTTTTGCATAAGTCTTCATAACTCCTAAATGACCACCCACCCCATCATGAGCGATACTAAGTATGTCCTGCCGCAAAGGTTTGGGAATAACAACTTGATGATGAACTAACCAAGGGTGATTGGCAGGAGAATTGGAGGGACGGAACTTCCGCATTAATACACCAGACCTAGTGTAGTAGCAATTTGATTCTTGCTCAGCTTCTGTCTCAGTGACTGACCTATTGAGAAAACCTACTAGCTCAGGATCCCCTGCTTGTAGCTCAATAAACTTACTCCTAGTGATGGGAGAGGAACCAAAACTAGTGACATCTGGGTTCCTATCTCCATCAGAACTACTCTGGAGGTTATCTGGTTGTGGGGAATCCTCAAAAAATTCACTGAGACCAAGATCAGTATGGTCCGGCTGGATAAGATTATCCTCGGACTTCTCACAGTCCTGGAGGGAAACTTCATCAACTTCACTAGTCTCTTCTACCTCTGTACTGCGGCTCATGCTACGGGTCACAGCACACGCAGGGAACAACCCTGGAAAGTCTACTTCTAACTGCACAGTATTATTCTCGGCAGTGGGACAAGATGAGATCACAACATTAGGGAACATCATGTCGCCAACGAGGTCATTTCCTATCAATAGAGAGACCCCTTCTACAGGTAAGCTATCTACTACTCCTAACGTGACATAACCTGACTTTATGGATGACCGCAGGTACACTTGACAAAGGGGAATACGCGACCCACCGGTCAAACCGTTCACAAGCACCCAGCTACCAGTATAGCATGAATCCAGGAATGGAGCAGCTTCTTTAGTAACAAGAGATAAGGCTGAGCCTGTGTCTCTCAAGAGTTTAACAGAAATGGGTTGACTGAATTGATCCAAAGCTAAGGAACCAGGAGAACAAAATGGTTCAAAGGTTGATATCATAGAAGAGGGGGAAGCATTCAGGGCAACAGTCTGACTGAGGGCAGTGACACAGGGCTCCAATAATTTCTCGGATTGCTCGGCCACCCTGACCAAAAGAGCGGGGGATCCTTGGTGAGAGGAATTTCTTTTCTTTAACTTGAGACAGTCGCTGATGACATGTCCTGGCTTCTTACAGTACCTGCAACTAGAGTTTCTCTCACCAGTAGGAGTGGATCCACCTGTCCCATGGACCATGGGCTCACCCGGGGTAGATGATGCAGAACCTGAGGGTCGGGTCGGTATGACAAGAGGCAGGGACCCCGATGTAGATGTTGGTGTGGGCCGCTTGAAGGAAGTGAAGGACTGGGACATGGGAGCATAAGACCTGGAATTTACATTTCTATTAGTTAAGGAATAATGGTCAGCCACTGGACCAGCATCAGCCAGAGTACAGATACCTCTCTGATCCAAGTGTGCTCGAATGTCGCCTGGGATACACTTTCTAACCTCCTCTAGCAGGATTAGTTCAACAAGCTTGTCATGTTCTACATGGGCAGACTCACTTTCAATCCACCTCCGACAAAGGACCTGTTTCTGCCTGAAGAACTCCACAAATGTTTGTTTGTCAGTCTTCCGGCAGTTACGGAACTGTTGCCGGTAGGCTTCAGGAACAAGTTTATAAGCACTCAAAACCGCGGACTTAACAAGGGCATAGTCTCGACATTGATCCTCAGAGAGGGCAGAAAAAACATCTAATGCTTTACCAGTGAAAGATCTATAAATAAGTTGAGCATTGAGAAACAGGCCACTTGTTAAGTCGGGCAATTTTCTCAAAAAGAGAGAAGACTTTGTCTGGTTCTTCCTCATTAAATTTAGGAACACTGTTGAGACATTTGTCTACACTGAATGTTGAAGTATTACTACCTTGAGCCAAACCTCGTTGTTTGAGAGTTTCCAGCTCCACCTCGAGTCTTTTGAGTTCAACTTGTAAGGCCAAATTACTTGGTGTAACAATTTCCTCTGAATTTCCCGACGGTTGGGCTATGATTTCATTGTCAATAAGGTAGTTGAGGACAGCCTCTTCTAACCTAGCCTTATTCATGGAAGAGCGGCCTTCTACTTCATAATAAGCAGCGAGGGATTGCCACTCTGCCTTAGTAAGCCCCTTCAGTACTTCGGCTGAAGGCGAAGCCAAAAAGCTTTCCAGGTCAAACATGTTGAACTCAAAATCGAGTAGCGAAAAAAAAGTAACCGTGGCAGCTAATCTAACTAGCTAGCTAATTAATAATATCAAAATGCAATAAACTGTGAAACACAGCAAGGGATTAACCAAACACCTGGTACACAAGATAAGGGTTAACTCACCAGTAGCTTAAGCAATAACAGGAGCAATATAAATGATCACTGTGAACACAGCAACTTGCATCCAAAAATACTTAGCGATGAAACAACACCTGGCGAGTAACAACACTTGATATGACAACAATGGTGGTTAGCTCCCGGACACAGGCCCCCACTTGTCGCGATCCCACTACCCTTTATACTTGGGGAGTGAATCCTACCCCAAGTTATTAACAAATAAAGGTACAAATAGGGAACACGGCAATAATTATCCTCACCAAAAACCTACTCAACTAAATGTACTTGAATAAGTAAGAACAGTTGAAATAAGTGAATCACAAAAGGGAAGATAATTAATTAATTCAATTTATGTTCTAAAGGGAGTAATGATTGGCAAACATGAATTTAAGGGAATAAGTAATTGTATAATAAAATAAGAGTGATGCCGGAAGGGCGAAAATATACTGTAAGGAGTTAGACCAAACAAATATTACTTAACATTACTATATTACACAAGACATACGAAATATATATATACAACAATCACTACAAAATGATTATCCCTACCAAACAGGAGATTCCTTACCACCAGGATCCCTTCCTAGGCCTAACTAAACGTGTCACTAATACCTGATACCCCTAGGGCATTGCAGAAGACTGGATAAAGCACTAGACAAGGGTCAAGGCTAGAGAAGGAATGGACACGTCTAACCTATGCCACGTTTTTTCGCTACTGAGGGAGCTTGCCCACGCGGGGAGAGCGTCTCATATCACGTGATTCAGGACATTTGCTGGATATTTTATATAATTAATTAATATTACTCTTGAGTTGACTTAACAGAGTAAGACAATGATGCATATAAAATACATACATAAATATACAATTAACCTAAGCAACTAAGAACAATAATAATATAATAAGTACAATTAACAATTTATTAATAGCTTGTATGAAATATAGGCGTGATCATATGCCTCACGCTATGCGAGTTCCCGAGGGCTACAGGCACGTGACAATATATATATATACAGAGGAGGGTGAGATCAAGTCCACAGAGGTATAGGTAATGACCCTACTGATCTTCACAAAAGCACGGCAGCCGTCGGTAGTCAGGTCAGAGGGAGAGACTGACCCAACCTTCTCACCTGGTTACAAATCTTCTTAATTACAAAATTGTCCAATTTGTACATACCATTACTCAAAATCATGTTTACGGATTCGGTATGTTTAATGAGACTAGATTCTATAATGTTCCTACTGTCAATTGAATTACAAGGTAATATTGAGGAGGCATTATCCCAGTCAATGCAATGTTTATTATCCCTCAGATGAACAAACAAAGCATTGGATTCCTGGCCTGTCCTAACACTGAATTTATGCTGAAGATGTGAATTACACGAAAGCGCTTGGGAACTTCGTGTTTTCTTTTCCTTGTGGTTATCAGCATATACCTGGATCATGCGCACCTACAGGCACGGGCAGTTTCCCATTGAGGTTCACGGCACCATCAGCTCGATGAACAGGCTTTGTGTGAAATATAACAGAGTCTAGAACTGCTTTTAGTGTCCTTGTGGCCTAACCGGTAAGCGTTCCCTAATCACACCCAGTAGGTTGAGGGTTCGATTCCTTGCTGGTGAGGTCGTTGATTATATGTTCAAAATCCGCGTGTTTTATGGACTAAAAATGGAGTATATATATATATATATATATATATATATAATATTCAGAAATTTCAGTGTAATTTCAAACGCCGCGCCATTGGCGATGCTGAGTTTCAAGGTCGTCTGAGGGGGGACGACATAGATATCGACATAGACAGCAACATAAGTAAATTTGCTGATGACACCAAAATAGGACGTGTTATTAAATCTGACGAGGACTCCGCAAAACTACAGGAAGATCTAAACAAATTTTTCGAATGGTCTGAAAAATGGCAGATGAAATTCAACGTGGACAAATGTAAAGTACTCAGTATAGGAGATGTAAACAGGGAAACCAGATACCAGATGAACAACGATGCCATAGAGAAATCCGACTGCGAGAGAGATTTAGGAGTAATGATAAGTAGGAACCTTAACCAAGTAATCAATGTGTTTTTACTCGTAACAAGGCTAATAAAGTACTTGGGTTCATACAAAGGAGTGTTAGTTACAAGACTAGCGAGGTCATCCTAAAACTGTATCTTGCTCTTGTGAGACCACACCTGGATTACGCAGTTCAGTTCTGGTCACCGTATTACAGGATGGATATAGAATCATTGGAAAGAATTCAGAGGAGAATGACAAGACTAATCCAGGGCATTAGGAACCTTGAGTATAGAGACAGGTTAAAGCATCTTAATTTGCACTCCCTCGAGAGACGTAGAGCGAGGGGCGACCTGATAGAGGTGTATAAGTGGAAGTCAGGGCTAAACAAAGGGGACATTACAAAGGTACTCAAACTATCCAACCAGGAGCGAACTCGTAACAATAGTTTTAAATTAGACAAATTTAGATTTAGGCGTGAAATAGTAAACACTGGTTTGGAAACAGAGTAGTGGATGAATGGAACAAGTTACCAAATATCATCATTAACTCGAATACGCTGAATAGCTTCAAACATGGATTGTATGCATATATGAGCAATAGGGGTTGAGTGTAAACGGAACTGCCCAGTATGGGCCAATAGGCCCGCTGCAGTTTCCTCCATTCTTATGTTCTTATGTAACTGTAGGGGTAGAGTCGCGAACTGCGCCCTTATAATATTAAGTATACTGTGCCGACTTTATCTGGAGGCGAATTATGAAATGAAATATCAGTTATTAAATTGAAAATAATTATAGATCATTTCCCAGTCTGAAAATGTTGTGTACATCCTAATTAAGTTGTTAATCGTCTGGTAAATAAGTCACTCCTGAAAAGCAAGAATGCGTGAGAAAGCGTGGCTTGGGGAGTTGTGAGAGAAGTCAAGCTAACAGGGCCATCTCTGCACTGTAACCAGGAGAGACGTCCATGCGAACTAGTTTCCTTCGTTTATTCAACATCAGTATTAACAAGTAAGTTTTATTCAATCTCTCAGAGCTTAGAGAGGGTGGTAGAAACAAACAATGAGTGAGTACAATAGCTAACAGAAGGTTTTTGGCAGGGATTCTGTAGACCTCACACCAGCGGTGAAGCGGGCGGTATCAGGAGAGCGGTGAGGCGAGTGGTGAAGCGGGCAGTACGAAGCGTCCCCACACGAGCTGTATGAACGTCCACTGACCTGAGTTTGAGCCAAACTGTTGAGTATGGTGCGAGTTGGAGTGAAACCAGCTGTTTGGGTGCCTAACTAACGACATGACGATCGTTTGGGGTCATCAGATCTCCTCTACCTCGGCTCACAATATCACATATCTTCAAGCAGTTTAGTGAAAACCTTTTACTAACGGGAAGCTAAAGCTTCTCTTAACTGTACAAGGTCTTAGTTGCTCACTCCCTTCCGTTCATGGATGTACTGGGTATAAAGTGAGCCCATCTGAGTGAATGAATGATCACACACTGAGGCCAAGAGTCTAGTGGAACTTAGAGGTACATTTTCCAAGGTTGAGAAAGGCTGGATTGGGCCTTAAACTACGTGTGCCTGTTGGTTGTGCCTTAAAAACTACGGGTGCATGTGGAATCTATTTACTATGTTAGGAAGCATGGTTCACGGGTATTGGTGGACTCAGTAACTTCTTAATCAAGTGATAATAATTTTTTCAGTTACTGATATTTTCTTGCTGTGTGTAATTAATATTTCTTAAATAATTGTAGTATTGTTTTTAATGTTTGTGTCACTAATTGAAACCAGAGAATGAGGGAACTGTTTTTCAGATGAGTTTTCTCCCTTATGATGTAAGTGATACTGTGATTTAGTTCCTTTACTGCATTTAATATTTCTTTATAATTTCAATCTCAGGTATAACCTTTGTTCCCCAGAGTAGTGTTTAAGTTAGGTTAGGAGGTGTGTATCTGTTGGGGTATTAAATTTTGTTGAGTGCCCTGAAGGCCTATTCATTGTGGAGCTATTAATATCTTATTTTTTTAATACCATTTTCTCAGTGATTGATATTATTTTGTTGAAAACCCTTAAGGCCTGCATCTGTTGGTGTAACATAATTCTATTGAGTGCCCTTTAGGCCTATGCATGGTGGAATTAATAATTTCTTATTTTTTCATACCATTTCCTCAGTGATTGATATTAATTTGTTGAAAGCCCTTAAGGCCTGTTTCATGTGGGCAAGCAACATTTCTTAATACTTTGAATTTATTGTTGTCTAATGAGGCATTGTCTGAGTTTCTAATAATTTCAATATCATGTATAACTTTTATTCCCCAGAGTAGTGTTTTAAGTTCAGGTTAAGAGGTGCGCATATGTTGGTGTACCATTATTTGATTGTGTTTCTAGTGTTGGAGGGAATATAAGTGTCTAAATTTTACAGTGTGTCTCATTCATCCCATTCACAGGCGCTATCCTTCCACTGGTCACGGAGAATTCATTTTGATTAATAAATTTAAGTGTTCTTGTGCTTGTTCAGGGTTTTTCTCAAAGAGGCACTTGCACTGCAATTTCCATCTAATAAATAATTAACCCCAAGTCAAGTGAGAAATTAAGATCCAGTAAATTCCAACCGGTTGCATATATATATATATATATATATATATATACACTTCATTTTATTCCATATAACACGCGGACTTGAACATATAATCAAAGACCTCACCAGCTAGGACTCGAACCCTAGACCTTTTGCGTGTGACCAGGGAATGAGACCAACCATGCCACAAGGACACTTAAAGCAATCCTACTGTAGACTATGTTATATTTCACACAAAGTCTGTTCATCGAGCTGATGGCACCGTGAACCTCCCTTTGGGTATTGCCCGTGCCACGGTCACACGCATAAGGTCTAGGGTTCAAGTCCTGGCTGGTGAGGTAGTTGATTATATATATATATTTATATATATATATATATATATATATATATATATATATATATATATATATATATATATATATATATATATATATATATATATATACATATATATGCAAGTAAATCACTGTGGGTGTCAGTAATTTGACAAGTGAAGAAGTGAACATGCGTAATGGTGTTGTGTATGCATCTATGTCCAAGCCATGTATTCCAAACTGTCCAGAAAGATTCACCAAAGCAATCCAAGCCCTTAAGAAAAATAAGGATCTACATGTCACTAAAGCAGATAAAGCCAACACAGTAGTGATGTTAAACAAAGATGATTATATTTCTAAAATGAATGACCTTTTATGTGATACTACAACATATTCTAAACTCATAAATAATCCTTTCAACACAGTTAACACCCAGTTCAACAAAAAAATGAAGTCTCTGTTGAGAGGCAAAGCTACTCTCATTAAACATCTTACTTCAACGTCCCCTCCACTGCCATACATGTACGGTGTAATCAAGACCCACAAGCCTAATAACCCAGCAAGACCGAGCATTAGCTCAGTTGGGTCAATCTCTTATAAACTATCTAAATTGTTAGTTTCTTTACTAAATCCCCTAGTTGGCAACATTTCTAACTCTAATATCAAGAATAATATGGATTTGGTTGATAAACTCAATAACTTACATATTAATTATGATTTTAAACTGGTCTGTTTTGATGTAACATTACTCTTTACAAAGGTCCCAGTTGATGATTTACTAGAGTTCCTTATAGATTCCCTGGATAATATTTCATTGCCCGTCTCGAAAGACGACTTCATCGAACTCATCAAACTATGTATTAAGGATTGTAAATTTGAATTCAATGGAGAATATTATGCTAAAAAATTTGGTATGACAATGGGTAATCCACTCTCATCTGTATTAAGCAACCTATATATGGAATTCTTTGAAAAGAAACTATTAAGTAATATTTTACCACCTTCCATAGTCTGGTTTAGATATGTTGATGATGTATTATGTCTCTGGCCATGTAATGAGGACCTAAAAGCTTTCCTGCCACAACTTAACAACTTAGCCCCCTCGATCAAATTCACTGTGGAATTAGAGCATGACTGTAAATTGCCATTCCTAGGCTGTCTGATACGCAGAGTAGGTAACACTTTTAAGTTTAGTATTTATAGAAAACCTCATAATGTGTCTTCATACATTCATTATTATTCTGCCCACCATAATAGAGTCAAACAGTCAGTATTTTCAACAATGTTTTTACGTGCCTTGAGAATATGCAGCCCGGAATTCATTGATGAGGAATATAAATATATCTATAATATTGGCTCAAACCTTAAATACCCTAGATCTTTCATAGACAAATGCCTGAACATTACTATGAAATCTTTTTATAGAACTGATCCCAAGCCCACCCATTACCATAAGAATCTCCTAGTATTACCATTTCACAAAAATTTCTCTCAAATTCCTTTACAAGTAAAAACCTGGAACGTCAATGTGGCATTTAAAAACTCATGCACTGTTAAACAAATGTTAATCAAGAACTCCCCCAACAACACAATTGGTTGCATTTATAAAGTTCCTTGCAAAGAATGTAATAGGTTTTACTTAGGTCAGACAGGTAAAGATCTTGTAACTAGACTTAAACAACATAAATATAGTGTTAGGACAGGCCAGGAATCCAATGCTCTGTTTGTTCATTTGAGGGATAACAAGCATTGCATTGACTGGGATAATGCCTCCTCAATAATACCTTGTAATTCAATTGACAGTAGAGACATCATAGAATCCAGTCTCATTAAACATACCGAAACATTCAACAGGAATTTGAGTAATGGCATGTACAAACTGGACAATTTTGTAATTAAAAAGATTTGTAACCAGGTGAGAAGGTTGGGTCACCTTACCCTCTGACCTGCCTATCGACCGTTGCAGTGTTATTTAAAGATTAGTAAGGTCATTACCTAATACATGACCATTGTGGACCTGATCTCACCCTCCTTTGTTTATATACACCTTGTTTTGTACTTTTCCTTATTCTGTACTCACCCCTGAAGATGTGAATTTCACGAAAGCGCTTGGGAACTTCTTGTTTTCTTCTTTCCTTGTAGTTATCACCATATATATATATATATATATATATATATATATATTATATATATATATATATATATATATATATATATATATATGTAACCGGTCGGAATATACTGGACTTTAATTTCTCACTTGACTTGGGGTTTATTTAAAATTAATAGATGGTAATGGCAGTGGAAGCGCCCCTTTGAGAAAAATCCCGAACCAGCACAAGAACACTTAAATCTACTAAACAAAATAAATTGTCCGTGACCCGTGGAAGGATAGCGTGTGTGACTGGGATGAATGAGACACACTGTTAAATTTAGACACTTATATTCCCTCCAACACTACAAACACAATCAAATAATGGTACACCAATATGCGCACCTCTTAACTTAAACTTAAAACACTACTCTGGGGAATAATAGTTATACATGATATAGAAATTATTAGAAACTCAGGCAACAATAAATTTGGAGTATTAAGAAATGTTGCTTGCACACATGAAACAGGCCTTAAGGGCTCTCACAAAATAATATCAGTCACTGAGGAAATGGTAATAAAAATAAGAAATTAAATACTCTACAATGAATAGGCCTTAAGGGCTTTCAGCAAAATAATATCAGTCACTGAGGAAATGGTAGTAAAAATTAAGAAATTAAATACTCTACAATGAATAGGCCTTAAGGGCACTCAACAAAATTATAGCACCCCAACAGATGCACACTTCCTAACCTAACCTAACCACTACTCTGGGGAACAAGGTTATACCTAAGATCAGAATTATGAAGAACAATTAGAGGCATTAAAAGAATCAAATCACAGTATCACTCTGGTTCCACTTAATGGCACAAACATTCAAAACAATATTATCAAAATTATTTAGACTATTAAACTACACACGTCAAGATAATATCAGTCTGAGGAATGGTGTTAACTACACCCGTAATAAGGGAGGGAAAATGTTCCTCTAGGTATCTCCTAGAGACCTAGACTCACCGTCTCAGTGTGTGACCATTAGTTTACTCAGATAGCCTTAGTGTACTCCCAGTGCGTCCATAAAGCGGAAGGGAGTGAGCCAATCAGACCTTGTACAGTTGAGAGAACTTTAGCTTCCCGTTAGCAAGAGGGTTTCACTAGCTGCTCGGGACATGTGAGGTTGTGCACCGGAGTGGTAAGAACTGATCACCCACTGCTGATGCTGGTCCCTTGTCGTTTTAGTTGTCGGGAGCACTCGTTCACTCAAGAGATCCTTTGCTACCCCGCTAAACAGTGACAAGCCTACACTGATGGGTCCAATGGCAACAATGGCCACCCTCAATCATCAACGGCAGTCTCAAATGGCAGTCAATCTCTCGCAGTCAACTCCGGTCAACTCCAGTCAACTCCAGTCAAGTGGGTTCTGACGGAAACCCTGAAATGAACTCACTGTTAGCTCTAGTTTACTTTATCACTGCCCTATCTAACCCTGTCTGAGATCGAATGAGACTTACTTGTTATACTGCAATAGCGCAGCACAGGTGACTAGGCCACGTGACTATTTCTGTGACGGACGCGCAGGAACGTCTTGTCTGTGTGAATGCTCTCCGGGACTGGGGCCTAGCCAGCGTTGCGTCTCCTCTCAAGGCGTTAGCTTGTCTACGTGACATATTTTCCGCCTAACTAATAACTCCTTGGGACACCCGTAACATTATTCAGACTGATAAACGATCTATAATAATTTCAAATTCAATAATAGTCCCTTACTTCATGAATCGCATCATTATTAATTCGGTGAATTACATTTAATATCATATAGGCCTAGTTCCACCATCTCTCGCTACGAGCAGGAAGCGCTCTCTCCCCTCAGATGACCTTGAACGCTCAGTATCGCTAATGGCGGGGCATTTGAAATTACTCTGAAATTTCTGAATATTACATATATATATATATATATATATATATATATATATATATATATATATATATATATATATATATATATATATTATATATATATATATATATATATATATATATATATGTTAATCAAGAACTCCCCCAACAACACAATTGGTTGCATTTATAAAGTTCCTTGCAAGGAATGTAATATGTTTTACTTAGGCCAGACAGGTAAAGATCTTGCAACTAGAATTAAACAACACAAATACAGTGTTAGGACAGGACAGGAATCCAATGCTCTGTTTGTTCATTTGAGGGATAACAAGCATTGCATTGACTGGGATATTGCCTCCTCTATATTACCATGTAATTCAATTGATAGTAGGAACATCATAGAATCTAGTCTTATTAAACATACCGAAGCATTCAACATGAATTTGAGTAACGGCAGGTACAAGCTGGACAATTTTGTAATTAAGAAGATTTGTGACAGGGTGAGAAGGCCTGGTCACTTGACCATCTGACCTGACCACCAACCGTTGTGCGCTATTTAAAGATTAGTAGGGTCATTACCTAATACCTGACCATTGTGGACCTGGTCTCACCCTCCTCTGTATATATACACCTTGATTTGTATTACTCTCTCTAGTCTGTACTCACCCCTGAAGATGTGAATTACACGAAAGCGCTTGGGAACTTCGTGTTTTCTTCTTTCCTTGTGGTTATCAGCATATACCTAGATCACGCGCACCTACAGTGATTTACTTGCATATATATATATATATATATATATATATATATATATATATATATATATATATATATATATATATATATATATATACATATATATATATTTATGTGTGTGTGTGTGTGTAACCGATCGGAATTATGGATATTATTCTCACTTGAGTTGGGGTTTAATATTATTAGATGGTAATTGCAGTGGAAGCGCCCCTTGGAGAAAAAACCCGAACCAGCACAAAACACTGAAATTTACTAACAAAATGAATTCTCTGTGACCCGAGGGAAGGATAGCACCTGTGATTGGGGTGAATGAGACGCAGTGTAAAATTTAGACGCTTCTATTCCCTCCAACACTACAGACACAATCAGTAGTGGTACACCAACATATGCGCACCTCTTAACCTGGCTTAAAACACTACTCTGGGGAATAAAAGTTATACATGATATTGAAATTATTAGCAATTGAGTAAATGCCTCATTAGACAACAATAAATTCAAAGTATTAAGAATATGTTGTATGCACACATGAACAGACCTTAAGGGCTTCCAACAAAATAATATCAATCAATGAGAAAATGGTAAAAAAATAAGAAATTATGAACTCCACCATGCATAGCCCTTAAGGGCACTCAACAAAAATATGTTACACCAACAGATTCAAACCTCTTAATCTGGCTTAAAACACTACACTGGAGAACAAAGTTTATTCATGATATTGAAATTATAAAGAAATATTAAATGCATGTTTGGAACTAGATCACAGTATCACTTACAACAGAAAGGAGGAACCTCATCTGAAAAACAGTTCCCTCGTTATCTGACATCAATTAGTGACACAAACATTAAATCAATACTATCAAAATTATCAAAGAATATTAAACACACACAGCAAGACAATATCAGTCACTGAAAAAATATTATCACTATATTAAGAAGTTACTGAGTTCATCAATACTGGTGAAAACATGCTCCTTAACCTCACACATAGATTCCGCATGCACCCGTATTTCCTTAACTTACAACCAAGCAGGCACCCGTATTTTAAGGCACAAACAAGCCCTTCTCAACCTTGGAAAATGCACCTCTAAGTACCCACTAGACTCCTGGTCTCAGTGTGTGACCATTCATTCACTCAGCTAGCCTCATTTTACACTCAGTACATCCATGAAATGGAAGGGAGTGAGCCAATCAGACCTTGTTTAGTTGAGAGAAGCTTTAGCTTCCCGCTAGTAAAAGGTTTCCACTAAACTGCTTGAAGATATGTGATATTGTGAGCCGAAATAGAGGAGATCTGATGACCCCAAACGATCGTCAAACAGGGACTGACGATAGTCCCACTTCGTTAGTTGTACACCCAGACAGCTGCTTTCACTCCAATTCTCACCATACTCAACCGCGTGTGCTCAACTCAGGTGAGTGGACATGTACAGTCCGTGGACGTTTCGTACCACGTGGGCTCTACAGAATCACTGCAACAAACCCTCTGTTGGCTATTGTGTCACATCACCGTCACTCACTCACTGTTTGTTCCTACCGCGCTATCTAGCTTTGTCTGAGATTGAATAAAACTCATTTGTTAATACTGATGTTGAATGAACGAAGGAACCAGTTCACGTGGTCGTCTCTCCTGGATACAACATAGGGGTGGTCCTATCTGTTTGACCCCTCCTCACGACTGAGCAAGCCATGCGCTCCTACAAGGCGCTCACGCATTGAGGGAGTGACTTATTTACCAGACGACTAACAGCTTAATTAGGAAGTGCGCAACATTTTCAGTCTGGGAAACGATCTATAATCATTTTTAATTTAATAACTGTTATTTAATTTCATAATTCGCACCAAAATTAAGTCGCCAAAGTATACTTAACATTATATGGGCGCAGTTTCCCGGAGTTCTCACTACGGTTGAGGGAACTCTGTCCTCCCTCAGGCGACCTTGAAAAACTCAGTATCGCCAATATGGACTGGCGTCTCTAAATATCGCACTAAAATTTCTGAATATATATATATATATATATATATATATATATATATATATATATATATATATATATATATTTATATCTATATATGCAAGTAAATCACTGTAGGTGCGCGTGATCAAGGTATATGCTGATAACCACCAGGAAAGAAGAAAACACGTAGTTCCCAAGCGCTTTCGTGTAATTCACATCTTCAGGGGTGAGTCTGTACTCACCCCTGAAGCTGTGAATTACACGAAAGCGCTTGGGAACTTCGTGTTTTCTTCTTTCCTGGTGGTTATCAGCATATATATATATATATATATATATATATATATATATATATATATATATATATATATATATATATATATATATATATATTTCATTTATAGTCCATATAGCACGTTGACTTTGAACATATAATCTACGACCTCACCAGCCAGGACTCGAACCCTTGACCTAATGCATGAGACCAAGTATGGTCGGTAGCGTTCCCTCGTCCCATGCATTAAGTCAAGGGTTCGAGTCCTGGTTGGTGAGGTCGTTGATTATATGTTCAAAGTCCGCATGTTATATGGACTAAAAATGAAGTATACATGGTACCTCGTGTTTCATACCAGCTGGACTCGGTAAAATGCTACTGACATCCACATAAGCAGCACAGGCAGTTCCCAATGAGAGGTTCACGGCGCCATCAGCTCGATGAACAGGCTTTGTGTGAAATATCACATAGCCTAGAAATATCACATAGTCTAGAACTGCTCTTGTGGTATGGTCGGTATCGTTCCCTGGTCCCATGCATTAGGTGAAGGGTTCGAGTCCTGGCTGGTGTGGTCGTTGATTATATATATATATATATATATATATATATATGCTGATAACCACAAGGAAAGAAGAAACACGAAGTTCCCAAGCGCTTTCATGTAATTCACATCTTCAGGGGTGAGTACAGTCTGTACTCTCCCCTGAAGATGTGAATTACACGAAAGCGCTTGGGAACTTCGTGTTTTCTTCTTTCCTGGTGGTTATCAGCATATACCTAGATCACGCGTGCATAAGGTTAGGTTAGTATAGATTGTCTGGCTGTAAGTTATTTCGCAAAATTACCAGCATGCCATGCCATCCCTAGAATTTTGCAAAATAACCGATTTCGCAAAAAAGACAACTTAACATGTTCAATTTTTTGGCGGAATCGGTTATTTTTCAAAATGACCGGCAATGATATTGGTAAAATTGCTAAATAACTTACAAACAGACAACCTAAACTAACCTGGAGGCCGGGTTGCTGTAGTGGGCTAGTGGCACACACAAATCCTAGGAGGTAATACCAGCCAGTTAGGTCGCTATCGGCAGCCCACACAGGTCACCACACCACCACAGTGCAGCAGCTCTGCCACTCCATATATAAAAAGCTGAAGGATTGATCACGTCCTTAGTTTCGTACTAACTAAACTATTTACTTGCGACGCAAGGTTAAGTATGCCACTTCTTTTGATAAACACACCATAAACATATATATTAGTAATTAATCGTACTCACAGGTACGTACTGGTCTATGCTGCATTCAGTGACTGTAGCCTCATAGTCAATATCTGTCAGCTTTGGGGCCGAAGCTCTCGTTCCCCTGAGGCAGAGCAAAGCCGACCGAAGGAGAGAGAAAGACAGTCGACATCTCAGCCAGGCTGCATCATAACTTCTGGGCTGCTGCTTCTGTTCTAAGATTACCTCCACGAGTCTGGCGTTGAAACATCTTGCACTTGGTCCCATCCCACCAGAGGTTGTAAACGCTAGAGGAGTAAAGCTGCCTTGATCAACGTTCTGAATTCTCTCCCCATATCCCCTTATCTTGTCGTTCTCGTTCCTCCTGTGTGTGCAGCATCGAGAGCTAAGTTACGGTGACATGCGGCCATGGGATCAAAAATCCTGATGACGAAGAAGGCTTGCTGTCCCCCGGTCCAAAATCCTCGAGCACTGACGTCAACATGGGCTTCGTTGGATGTGTTTGAAGTCCTATGTTGGAAGATCTCACCGTCCAATGAGAGGAGGGTCGGTTCTACCATGACATCCCGGCAGATTTCCTTCAACATATTTGCTATGAGATATCTTAGTTCGTCATGCCTCATGCATATGAAGCCCCTTTTCTTGCACACCATGGCGTGATCGACGTTATAGGAAGGGCCACACACGCATTGGGAGGGCAAGCCTTCCCCTGGCCTACCGTACCTTAGAGCATTGGCATCTGTAAATACTTGTTTATTGAGACTGAAACCATTTGCCCTTATCGGTAACGTAGTTAACTAGTTCGAGGCGCCCACCTCCTGCGCTATAGCTAGGTTTTTTTCAAATTCTCTGGTACTTGCAACAACAGTTGCTGCAATTTATCACTTTGGCTGTGCTGTCGTTCTGTCGTAATGGACCTTCGAATCTTGTTTACTTTGATGTTATCCACCTCCCCTGTTGCGTTCTGAGCTATTATATGGTCCGTGAGGGCTGCAGTGAGCTTAACTGAGTTTTGATGCTTGGTGGCAGCAATCTCCTCTGGATTAATCAATCCCATACCTCCCAGTCTCGGTGGTAGTGCAAGGAGTGATCTTTCTGCTAGGGTTAAGTGAGGGTGTTTCACTAATTTGGGAATGAAATTGACGTTGATAGCTTCTTCCAGAGGGTGGAGGAGGGGACCAATATCAGGGATAGTGTGCATCAGGTAGTTCCAGCGATGCTTGACTCCATGAGTGAATGCAGCAAAAGCCGCATGAGGCTCTGTGTTAGCAATCTCGGCCAGTGCTTGGAATTCACTAACCCACTCATTCTCCTTTCCCGTTACATACTCGGTCTTGAAATCAGTCGTGCCGATTACTGGGCATAGGTGTCTTTGGCCTTCCTTTGTTATTTTGACCTCACTTCCGCCAGACACCTCTATTGCCCGCTCATAATGTTCTGGCTTCACAATGAGGAAGGACTTGCTGGCGTTTAGGTGTTACCCTATTTGTGGGCCTCGCGATGCTACCAGGTCCCACCACTTTTTGATGTCCTCCACTTTTCTTGCTCCTGTAAGGTCATCAGCGTACGCCACTTGTTTGACCTCAGTTGTTTCAAATTTTATTGTGTGTTGGAGCACGGATAGGCCTATTGCGTACATTGCCATTGCAACTGGGTCCCCCTGCGTTGTTCCCTCCGTTGACTGTATGATGGTATCACCTCTTAGAGCCTTGTTGTTTAGTATATAGAGGTCTGATGGATTCCTATAGAAGTTTTCAACATACATTGCAAAGCATGGACACTTGATTTTGATGTTGTGCAGTGCGGCCTTATGGTTAAGTATGTTGAATGCGTTTGAAGCGTCAACCAAGAGAACAGCCTCACAATCACGCTGCTCAAATATCGTTCTCATGGCGTGAATGGCAGCTTCCCCTCCAGCCTGGTGGCCAGCACAAACCTGCAGGTTCCCTGCTGCTGCCCTGACATTATCCTTTACCACATCCATTATGCATTTTCCGATGATCCGCCTCAGCACTTACCCTACCCCTATAAGCCCACATCCTGGATTCTTATCCAGGGGAATGAGGCGGTAGGTCGTCAGAGCATGGAGGTGATGGTAGCACGAGGATGCCAGTTTTCTTGCAAGGACGGCAATGGCAGTGCAGAGATCACTTGCTACAGGACCAAACTTTTTGGTGCTGAGGATGACTCTCCAACCGTTTGCGTCCAGACCTGAAGGGCCGGCTCCTCCTCGAGTCTTCAGTGCCATTTTCCACACCATCATTCCTGTTATTTTCTCGAACAGAACAGCATTTGTGGTCCATAGTTATAGGTTATGCATCTAAGCTACTGTGCCGAGTAGTAACCTTGTAAATAAGCTACTGTGCCGAGTAGCATTTATATATATAATTACGTGGCAACACTGCACGTGTTATGTGGCAACATTGCCCCGAGGTTGCCATATGGCAAGGCAGTCTCAGTCTGACTGTGTGAGCCGTGCATGGCACACGCTAGTCACCACTTGTATTTCTCCTATCCCTTAATAAACGGACTTCAGTGTTACACGGTGTTTCCCTACCCATCACTGCATTCCTCAGGGAACACTTGTAACCATCATGGCGCAGTGACTGGGATCTGTGGACTTGCAAGTGTGTAAACAATGCCGAGACAGTTACGTCTGCCGGTGATGCGCGTCGACTCATAGTGTGTTGTGTTGTGTTGCGCTGTGTTTCACCGCGATGTGCAGTGTTGGGCCGTCACAGTGCGTTTTAGTGACGGTGGCAGTGTTAGTGTCAGTGTATTAGTGTGTGTCTAGAGCTGAGAGTTGAGCATTGGCCTTTTTTGTGTGGTACCCAAGGAGCACGCAGGCACACACCCTTCTCGTGTGACATCCCTGAGACACTGACGGTCTCACTCCCGCGGCGCCTCTAACCACCGGCATCAAGGCCACCACGAAGTGCATCTGCTGCCTCAGACACACACACACACACACACGCACGCACGCACTCACTCACGGACAGAACAGTGGACTCCGCGCTATTTCTGCCCTGTTTATGTCATATATATGTGGATCGAGCTGTTGAGGCGCCACTTTATATACTAAACAGTGCAGTCCACGCACACACAAAGATGGGCGGTAAGAAGGGACAACGTCAAGATGGGGGACACGACTCCCCACCACCTTCTCCTCCACCGGGCGCAGACTCTCATCCTCCACCTCCAGTGATGGACATTGCCACAATTCTGTGGTGGATGGACGACTGGGATGAGCGACGTAGAGAGATGGAACTTCAGAGGAAGGAGACACGAAGAGAGGAGGAAATGTTGCGTTTTGAGGCACTTTTGGCGACCCTGGTGCTAACCCACCCTCCCTCACTCGCAGGTAGCGCGCTTCAAGGCGCCAGAACACTCCCTCCTCCACCACATCAGCGTCCTCCAGGTACTCTTTACTCCAAACAAACAGCTCCCAAGGCATCTGTTCAACCCCCACCCGCCCTCTCACCAGACGTCACGTTTCAGCTTTTTCGTGAGTGGAGGCGGCGTTGGACAGATTACTCCACGATGGTGGACCTTGACAGCATGCCTCCAAACAAACAGCTCATCCAACTGCAGATGTGTTTGTCGCTGGAGACACAGAGAGTTTTGGAGCACACGTTGCAAGTGCCTCCCGATTCTACCTCTTCAGTGATGGATGTGCTCGACCTTTTACAGGAGCATGTTAAGGGTCGGAATAACGAGGCTTTGCGTCGCCGCGCCTTCACCAGCTGCAAGCAGGCGGAGAACGAATCCTTTGACGACTTTTTTGTACGCTTGAAGAGTTTGTCAGAGGAGATCGACGTCTGCAAGGCGCACAGCCGGGAATGTGAGGAAGCCTGGATCAAGCACGGTATCTTGACAGGTGTCAGGCACGAAGAGTTGGTGCAGCGACTCATCCCCCTGGACGCTTCCTCCACACTCCAGGTGGTAGTGACTGAATGTCGGTCGTACGAGGCCACCAAGTCCGCCACCTCTGTCTTACGGGCCCCTCCTGCTGTGAGAGCAATCTCTCAGTACAAGAAGGGTAAGAAGGCAGCCAACAACGGGAAGGCTGCCACACGTTCTTCCACGCCTCCGCCTAGTGCTTCCTGTGGCAGCTGTGGAAAGCAGCACAGCCCCAAGACATGCCCAGCCGCCGACGCACTGTGTCGTAGATGTGACCGTAAGGGCCACTGGTCTAACACAGATAGGTGCCCTGCACGAGGCCACAAGTGTCAGGGCCTGTGGTTGCTATGGACACTACGACAAGTGCTGCCGCCAACCCATGCCCAAAAGCCAGAGACGAGGAGGAAAGCAGCGCACTTCCCTCGGGGTGGTTCGCACGCAGCCCCCTCCAGATGGCCCACGCAGCCCCAAGCAGCAGCGGAGTCACATCAGGAGGGTGGAATCGACCACACGCCCCAGGGCTACCCCTTCCCCCACCATCCGCGTCGCCGTCACACACGGTGATGTGTCGGGTCACATCGAGGTGATACCGGACACCGGCGCTGATACTACGGTGATTGGGCTGAAGTACCTCCAGAAACTGGGCCTCACCAAACGCGGCCTGGGACCACCGCCGCAGCTGCTGTACTACAATGCGGACGGTTCCCAGATGCTGGACGCTGTGGGCTCCTTTCAAGCGGAGATCACTTGTGGCGACAGGTCGTGTCACGGATGGCTCGACGTGCGGCCTACTCTCGCTATACCCTTGTTGCCGTGGGAGCACTGCAAGGAGTTAGGCGTGGTGCCCAGAGACTTTCCTGAGCAGATCCCAGCTGCTCGGTACACCGCCAGCAGGGTGTGTGAATCAACGAGCGACGCCCCTGGCGCTGCCGCACAGAGCTGCCCAGAACCCGCGTCCACTCCCACCCACACAGGACGCTCCCCTGCCCACATCCTGTATCGTCACCCTCTCCGCTCTTGCATTCCTGCACACGCCAAGGCCTTTGCGAAGGAGTGGCAGACCAGAGCCGAGAGCTGTGATCGCCGCGCCCCTTCACGTGCCCAGGACGCCAAGGCTCGGTATGACGACCGTGCCCGCCCTCTTCAGCCAGTGGAGATTGGTGCCCTTGTCCTCGTCCAGGACCCGACGACGACACGTTGGGACAAGGTGGGCATAGTGATGGGCGTCGGCCGGTCGCGGGACTACAAGGTCAGGATGCCGAGCGGCCGTGTCTGGTGGAGGAACCGCCGCTTCCTCCAGCCAGTCCCACCCCCTGCTGCTGGCCCCCTGACCGAGGACGAGTCACCGACACCTCACGAGGATCCGCCCTCAGTGCACCTCGACGCTCAGAGCGACTTAGGACTAAGAAGTCCGCTCAAGACAAAGACTATGAGCGTGAGGGGGGAGGGAGATGTAGGTTATGCATCTAAGCTACTGTGCCGAGTAGCAATCTTGTAAATAAGCTACTGTGCCGAGTAGCATTTATATATATAATTACGTGGCAACACTGCACGTATTATGTGGCAACATTGTCCCGAGGCTGCCATATGGCAAGGCAGTCTCAGTCTGACTGTGTGAGCCGTGCATGGCACACGCTAGTCACCACTTGTATTTCTCCTATCCCTTAATAAACGGACTTCAGTGTTTCACGGTGTTTCCCTACCCATCACTGCATTCTTCAGGGAACACTTGTAACCACCAATAGTCACCCTTGAACCTGATGTCTTCGTCTTCACTTGCAGGGGGATGTTTTTCTTTCAGTAGTTTCAATGTCTCTTTGTTTATAGACATAACCCCACGGGGGGATTCCTCTGTGAGAGATCTTACCGCGGAAGACACTTTTCCCCCATGCAGTGTCTTTCAAAACTTTCTTGTAACGTCATCGGCGTTTTGCTTTCCATCACCTGTAAATATTACTACTACTTTATTTTTTTATTTATCTTTTTTTAAACGTGGCCTCCAATCTCCCCAATAGCCACACGTTCGCCGCCATTTTATTACCTTAATACTAAGTATCCTAATACATAAGTAGCTATCCTAGCGGTGTTGAAGTAGTTGAGCTGTGTAGTGTTAAAGTGTGTGTCCTTGTTTTAAAGGATTCCCTAAGGTGGAAGGCTGATATAGGGCATTTGTGATGAGTGGTGCGTCAGCTCCCAGGCTGCCTCGAGGGTAACTAACCCCCCCACTGCTCACCCCCCACCGCCTCGCCTCCCTCCGAGCTCCACCGCGCCTACACACACCAACCCACGCACGAACACACTGACCGCGGTCATTTCTTCATATATATTTTATATATATATATATATATAAAAGTTACTTATCTGTGTATTCAATTAATTTTGTTGTCACAGATCTGGTTGATACGAAGGGCTGACCGGTCAACACTGATTTGAGATACAATATATAGATAAAGTAATTATGCCCCGGACCTCATGCAGACGTGTTCCTAGCGCCCGGATGAGTCAGACGGATGACAGCTCTACAAAGATGGATGACCAGTCAATGCGCGACGCCCCACCCTCTCCCAGCCACACCCCCCGACCATCAGCCTCGTCCTCAGAGATAATTTCTCTGATGAAGCTTATGAGGGAGGAAATGCGTCAGGACGAAGCGAAAAGATATGCTGTGGACCACCAACGGAGATTGGAAGTTAACGAACGGTTTGCAGCTTTGATATCTAGCCTCACTGCTAATCAAGCCCTTGGCCCTTCCACTACTTAGGTACCGACTGGCTCAGATACCTCGTCAATGCCCTCTACCAAAGTGGTTGTCCAACCCCCACCCACCTTGAAGTCTGATGAGACTTTCCAGACTTTTTGTGAGTGGCGGCGGCGGTGGACTGATTATGCTACAATGGTGGATCTCCAGAGCTTGCCACAGCTTAAACAGCTCATTCAGCTACGTATGTGCTTGTCTCTGGGAACGCAGCATGTGTTGGAACACACGTTGCAAGTGCCCCCGACGTCTTTGTTGTCTGTAGAGGAGGTACTGGATGTTCTAGAACGGCACATCAAAGGTCAGCGGAATGAAGCTCTCCGCAGGAGGGAAGTGTTTAGCTGTAGACAGATGGAGGGCGAGATTTTGACGATTTCTATGTACGACTCAAGAGAGCCTCGGAAGAGATAGACATATGTCCCGGTAATCACCAGCAGTGCGAGGAGACCCAGTTGAAGCAGGTGATCCTGATGGGTATTAAGGACGAGAAGCTTGTCCAACGCCTCACCTCCCTCGACTCTTCCTCCTCTCTTAAGGATGTATTGACAGTATGTCGCTCCTATGAGGCTGCCAGGTGTGCTACCTCTGCCATCCGAGCTCCCCCTACAGCTGTACGGGTTATGTCCCAATACAAGAAAGACAAGAAGTCTGCCCCAACGCCTACGCCCACCACGCGTACGCCCAGCTCCCTTTGCAACAGTTGCGGTAGGCAGCAAGGAAACACAGGTGTGTCCAGCTGCCGAGTCTACCTGTGACAGTTGTGACCGCAAGGGCCATTGGTCACTTACAGTAGGGTGCCCAGCCAAACGCGTCCAGTGCAATGTGTGTGGTCGTCTGGGCCACTACGACAAGTGTTGTCCGACCAACAAACTTAAGGGACAGAGTTGGCGGAAGCTGCAGCGCCCTTCCACCAGTGAGGGCCGCCCACAGTCGCCAAATCAGAGGCACGACGACCCTGGACAAAGCCCGACCCATATTAGGAGGGTGTACTCCTCCTGGCGTCCCAGGACCAAAGTCCCCCAGCACGTCAGCGTCATCGTGACCTACGGCAATGTGTCATCCTGTCTCGAGATGCTGCTTGACACCGGCGCTGAGGCTACGGTCATCGGTCCCCAGCATTTGCAATGCTTGGGGCTCTCTCCAAGTGATCTAGGACTGCCTCCGAAGGGCCTCCGCGTCGCGGCAGATGGTTCACAGATGGCCTCAGCCCTAGGTTCACTCTATGCACATGTCACCTTTGGCAACAGGTCGTGTCAAGCCTGGATTGACGTGCATAATGGTGCCCCGACTCCTTTGCTGTCCTACAGACATTGCCAAGAGTTGGCCATCATCTCCCAGGACTTCCCAACACCGGTTCTCGAGGAAAAATACGCCAACAGGGTGCACGAAGGGAGCAGCAACTACCCTGCTGCCGCCCTACCCCTACCTCTGGCCAGTGACACCTCTCCTCCGGTAGTTGTCCCTGCTGCTTCACGTCTCCACGCCTTGGCTCGCGTCCAAGACAGTCACTGTGGAGCCGAGGCCACCAAATGGCGTGCAAGACAGACTGTGTTCCGGCCTGGCATCGACCCCGACATCTCTAATGCTGTCCAGGCGTGTAAGCCCCGCCAAGTACTACAACCCAGCCAGCAGCAGGAACCCTTCATGAGTGACGACAACCCCACGCGCCCCTTTGAGTCTGTGTCGGCCGACTTTTTCTGTGTGTCAGGAGAGTCCTTCCTGGTTATCGTCGACCGTCTCTCTGGTTGGCCGGTTGTCATCAAGTGCTTTAATGATACGACATTTGCCGCCACCATCAGTAAGTTCTGCCACTACTTCCGTTACGTGGGCGTTCCTGCGCGCCTGCGAACCAACGGAGGGCCCCAGTTCACAAGCCGAGACTTTGCCTCGTTCCTCGACCGATTGGGAGTCCGGCATGTGTTGTCACCGCCTCATTACCCGCGGTCCAACGGCCACGCTGAGGCTGCTGTCAAATCCCTGAAGCACCTCATCCTCAAAGTGGCCCCTTCTGGGAATATTGACTGCGAGGCCTTCGACCAGGGTCTCCTTGAGCTCCGCAACACACCCAATTATACCGGACGCTCCCCTGCCCAGGTCTTGTATGGACGCCCCCTCCGTTCTTGTGTCCCTGCTAACCCTCAATCCTTCTCCAAGGAGTGGCAGGCCAAGACAGAGGATTGTGATCGCCGAGCCGCCGAACGTATTCAAGACGTCGTCGCCCGCCACAACGACCATGCCCGTCCTCTCCCCAGGTTGAGTGTCGGCATCCAAGTCCGTGTCCAGGACCCGACCTCCCTACGTTGGGACAAAGTGGGCTTAGTCATGGGTCTCGGCAGGTCAAGGGACTACCAGGTGCGGTTACCCAGTGGTCGGGTGTGGTGGAGGAACCGCCGTTTCCTCCGCCCCGTAACGCATCCCATCCCGCTGACCCCATCACCAGTGCTAAGTCCCACATTCCCCCCCCCCCCCCCCAGTGATTAAGCCCCTCGACGCTCAGAACGGATCCACAGGAAAAGGTCTGCTCAAGACTTTGCTATGAGCGTATTGGGGGGGGGGGGGGGGGGGGGGTTGGGGGAGGTGAATGTATATTATGTATGTTGTATGTATACCATGTATGTACTCTATATATACACATTATTTCTCTAGTCAGTAGCGTGTGGCAATACCCCTGTTTCATGTCACCACACGCTTAGATAAATGTGCCTGGCGACATCTGGAAGCTGCTAGTATACCACTTACCACATGTCGTCGGAGAGGTCAGAGTGAGGTCAGTTGACCCTATAGGAGTGTAAGGACTACCTGCGCTTGTAAGCGCACCCTTGTATATTTCCGTTAATAAGAACCTACAGAACTCTACAGGTGTTTATGTTCGCTCCTGTAGTTAGAACCAAGTACAGCGAACATCTCCAGTATGTACAGTGGTAGTGGTGGTGATGGTGATAACGGCATGTTTGTGGTGATAGTGGTAGTGGTAGAGACTTGTTGATAGTAGTGGTAATAATGGTGGTGGTAATGATGATGGTGGTAGTAGTGGTGGTAGTGATGATGGTGGTAGTAGTGATGGTAGTGATTGTGGTGCTATATGTAGTGATGATGGATGGTGTTATATGAAGTGATGATGGATGGTGTTATATATGTAATGATCATGGATGATGCTATATGTAGTGATAATGGATGATGCTATATATAGTGATGATGGGTAGTGTTATCTGTAGTGATGATCTATCTATATATAACAAAGAAGTATGTGTTTTTGTTTTTGTGTGTGTTTTCATTTGTGTGTCACACGAGAATCTCGGAAACTATTTTGCGGATCTGTAGTGATGATGGATGGTGTTATATGTAGTGATGATGGGTGGTGTTATGTGTAGTGATGATGGATGATATCTAGTGATGATGCATGTTGTTATATGTAGTGATGATGGGCGGTGTTATATGTAGTGATGATGGGTGGTGTTATATGTAGTGATGATGGATGGTGTTATATGTAGTGATGATGGATGGTGTTATATGTAGTGATGATGGATGTTGTTATATGTAGTGATGATAGGTGGTGTTATATGTAGTGATGATGGATGGTGTTATAAGTAGTGATGACGGATGGTGTTATATGCAGTGATGATAAATGATGTTATATGTAGTGATGATGGGTGGTGTTATATGTAGTGATGATTAGACAATAAAATAATAACAGTTTAATGCTAAAAAAAATACTTTGCTGTACCGTTGTAGTGAAAGAGATGGTGGAACTTACATACACCGTTAATGAACTATTCATGGAGGAAGAAGTTTTGGGGACTGAACAGTGAGACAATGTGGAGCCTCTCGGAGGGTGGCTTTCTACCGTGGCCTAGCGAATGAGCTGCCCGGAGAAGTGTTCAGACACTCACCCTATCCACAAACATGAGAGTACATCTGGAAGGAGATCAGGATGCTGGACGTTTTACAAACCTTCTACTACAGATTGGGAATGGAACTTTCCCCTGTTGATTCAGAAGGACAAATAATCATTCCTCAAGGATGTGGAAATGTTGTAAAGTCCTCAACTGAGCTCACTAACATGGTCTACCGAAACATTATCCACCCTACAAGGATCACAAGTGGCTGCGTGAATACGCAATTCTGGCACTAAAGAGTGAAACAGTGGCTGAAATCAACATGACTCTACTTAGACAGCTTCCAGGCAGTGAGACCTCATTCAAATCTGTTGATACAGTAATCGACCAGGGCCAAGCAGTCCAGTCCCCTGTAGAATTCCTTAATTCTTTGGAGCCTCTTGGAATGCCTCCTCTCCACCTCACTCTCAAGATTGGAACTCCTATAATGCTCTTAAGAAAGCTTAAACCACCAATCCTCTGCAATGGCACAAGACTGGTGGTGAAGAACATGATGCCACATGTACTGGAAGCTACAATACTGACAGGAAAAGCTAAAGGAGAGGGCGTTTTTATACCAAGGATACCTCTCATCACCACTGACCTGCCATTTGAGTTCAAGCGACTTCAGTTCCCGGTAAAAGTGAGCTTTGCCATGACCATCTACAAAAGCCAGGAACAGTCCCTAAAGATGGTTGGCCTAAACCTGGTGTTTCCTTGCTTCTCTCATGGAAAGTTATATGTTGGATGCTCCAGAGTGGGAACTGGCAAAAAATCTGTACATACTTGCTGCTAATGTGCAAAACCAAAAATGTGGTCTACCTTAATGAACTACAGTGAGACAATGTGGAGCCTCCCGGAGGGTGGCGTCCTACCGTGGCCTAGCAAAAGAGCCGCCCGGAGGGCGGCGATTCCGTTAGTGCTATCTAGTGCTATCTAATTCATATAAAAATTTGAAGATACAAATCATTTACGATCGATCCTGCAGCAAGGAAGAATACACAGATTTAGAATCTAGAATGGTTGGTAAAAAGTGTAAAAAAAAAAAAAAAAAATATCCACACTCCTGCCACCATGATGATTCTCTTGAAATGATAAATTAAAATTTATTCTCCCACTGCCGCTTTAATGCATAGAAGCCAAATTATCTCACCATCACCGACTCTTCGTCACTAGGAGGCAAACAAAACAAGACAACCTAAAAATAAAACAAAAATAAATGTCCTTGCCGCTTCCTGCTGGCACGGAGAGGCAGACAAACTGTAGTATCACCCAGGCACTTCAGCACGCGCTACCCCCGACATGAAGCCACTTACTTGAGGTTGTTATGTGAGTACAAGTATCCTCGCTCCTGATACTAACTGCACGCTGGGGCAGCAAAAACTCTCCTGTATTGTGTTAAACTGTTTAATTGTTTTTACGTTTCAATAAACCCTATTTATGCTCGTAAAGGTGCAATGGTTGTACGTGCTTATTGTGTTTTAGATTGTAATTGATTGTTTGAATTTAATATAATTATTGTCTATCTTGTAATAATTCGTTTATTTCCTGTCTTACCGGTGATATTAGGATTTTTTAACAATGTTGCCTTTATAATAGATGATTTATATTCCTTTGCGCTGAGTATAATGCCCCTGGGAGCAGCAAATATGTGTTGTATATTTATATATATTAATACCCGCACTGTTAACCGTCTGATTCACTACTTGTGATCACCGAACATGAGTGACTAACTCACTTCTATTGTGAATATCTAACAAGAGTGGTTGTTTTTCACCATCTCATCTTATCTTGCATATATTATTAACAGCTTCCTTCACACAGGTGTGTTGTGTGTTAAGGACGCAGGAGTCTACTCAGTATCAAGGTCATATACTTTGCCCCTGTCAAAAAAATTAACAAAATTAACATACTGTAAAAAAAAAAAAATGAAAACGCTAGCAAACACCTGTGTAGTATTTTTGTCATGTCATATTTTCATAACAATGGCAACAACTGGTGTTAGTGGGGCAGCTACAATTTTTCAAGAGAATCATGCAAATGGTGATACAAGCACCAAATTTGGCATGGTAATTCTCTAATGGTTACTAGTCAAGTCTGCCTAATTGGCCATTTGAAAATCCAAGATGGCTGCCATTTTTCAAAGATGGCCGCCATATTGACCTTCAAAAGTTGACTTTTCTTATAGAAATTGATGTAGTTGGTCAATCTGAGTGATCTTGGTGTCAATATGTATGTTTTCAAGCATGCTCAGATGATTTTTTTTTATAGTTTTAAGTCCACTGTAGCAGTTATATCCACATAAAATAAAAATTTTAGTAAACAAATATAACAAAAAAGAACTTACTAAATAAAAGTACTCACTATTAGCACTGGTTCCTGTGACTTCTCATGACAGTACATCTTTGTGCATTTGCTGCTGTTCACATATGTAGCTGCAAAGTGCTGTGCAGGAAAGTCCAGAGAGAAAGCATTTGCATCTCTGGTTGCAGTCTTTTATACAGGAACATTTGGTCAGCTCCTGACAGCATGTCGCAATCGGGGGAAGAGTCGTCCAACGTATCTGCCATGCCTCTCCCTTCTGCGTTCATCCCCAGTTGACAGGACTTTTTTTTTTTTATGGGGATTAGCCCACCCGAACACAGGTCACTGACCCACATCGGGGCCTGGGGGGCGAAAATGTAATAATAATAATAATAATAATAATAATAATAATAATAATAATACAAATAAATAATAGTCATAATAATTCATAATAAATAAAATTTATGATAAATCAAACAAAAATTAAATAATAAAATAATGATGATAATAATACAGTAACTGTAATAATAATAATAATATTAATAATAATAAAGAACTATATATACAAAAATGAAAAAATAGATCAAAAGTGAGAAACGATATATGTATGTTGTGTTGTCAATGGTAAGAGAATCAATTGAGACCCTGCAATTGCGTGTAAATGAAGCAGAAAGTCAGATCAGCAACCTGGGACTTGGTCACAATTTTCGTGATGCCATATGGCAGCAGGGTCTACCATTAGACAACACATTATGCTTCCAATATCTTCCCAGGCAGTAGTACCTCCCTGTTTGGTAGCTGCCTACTACCTACTACCTACACCTACTACCTACTGGTTTCTGGATTGGAGATTGTTGCCTGGCCCCAGATGATACCAGCCTGGTAGGCAACCCGCTTTGCATGTTCCTTGAGGGCTGCCTGGGTTGGTGGAATGGAGTCATATGGTCTCTGCTTACGGGAAAAGAGATTTAGTCTTTCCTCATCTACACCAATGGCTACACTAGATCTGTCGTACATGAGGACAACGAATCTTTCCAGCTTCTGCAGGTCAACATCAGCAACTGTTGTTGGACATTGGCTGAGTTTGGTGAATGTTTCTGAAACTTCATCACAGACATTCCATGTCTGCCATGCAGATTTCTTTCCTTTCCCACGGAAGCCAGACATAACGTCACAGCCAGTGAAAGCATGAAAGTATAGGATCCCACAAGCTTTCTTAGGCCCTATCGCGGAAACTACATCATGAACTGGAATCCATCGATGACTGGCTCCTTGGCGAAAGGCAATCCACTTGTTATCAAGACCCAGCTCCTTTAGTGAAGACAGTACAGACACTGCTATGACGACAACGTCAGTGTCATTGACTTTGATGATGAAGGACTTGCTACCTTCCATTGCTGCATCCCTAGCATGCACAAATATTCGTGTGTCTGCTTCCTCATGACAGCATGGAGCCACAGCTTCTAGGGACTTTTCTGTGTTCCTAATGGCATCTTTGTCACAACCACCGTGCTTGTCGTCTGTGCTTCACACATTTTCTCCGCGAGAAAATGGAATAGTTCTGTCTTCTTTTTGTCATCTCGGAGAAAGCTTCTCCAGTTTTTGGGAGTTTTACTGGTTCCTGTAACTCTTCTCGTGATGCCCTGTCCTCGTTTCTACCTGGCATCAGACTTCAGATATGACTTTTTGTACACATCAAACACTACATCCACCCTATTGTATTTGGCACCATAGAACTCCACTTTGGGCAGGATGTCTTCTCTGGCATAGGCATCAAAAGTCATTGAGGTGCGTGGAGGCAGGGCATTGATCAGTGCTGAGCCATCTAGGATGATAGCATCTCCATGTGGTTCTCTCTCTGTAGCAGTCACTTGTGCTTGAAGAATTTCAGCCAGCTGTGACATCTCACATGTATGAAGCTTGCCATTGTCACTGAGGGAGGCAGGAGCTGACTGGTTCTCATGCTCGAAGAATTATTGCAAGTCATACTGTCTGTTCTGACTGGAGATGAAGAGTCGCGAGAACAGCTGACAGTCGTCTTTCAGTACCTTCTCTTTGGAACTGCTAACAACGTGGTCATGTTTGAAGAAGGAGGGTCTGTTTTTCTTGATTGGATGGTAGAACAGGCATTTACCTTTATTCTTTAGTCCCTCTAAGAATGACTGGAACGGCTCTTTTCCTGTGTCATGGTGTGTACCAATCATTTTTGCAATATCTGGATCTACAATGTTCATTATGTCAAACACCAGAAGGTCAGATGACTCTTCTTGGAAAGGGTCGCCCATCTCCCGCAGCACCTTGGAATGTGCTTCCACCTTCTCAAAGAAAGATTTCTGTGCACTCAGGGTCTGCTCATGATGTCGGCTGCTTGTGGTGGTCCCATCTTTTGCACCTGACGCAGCTTCATATCCAGCAATAAGACGATTCACTTCAGGTCAAGCCACCATCCACCTACGAAGTGCTGCTGGGTCCTCAGTCAACTCAATTGCTTCTCCATCGCCTTAAATCACTGCCCTTGCTTTGTTCATGGGCTTGATCAATAGCAATGGCAGAGAACTCTCTTCCTGACTTTTGGACAACAAAGTTCCCCTTGTAGAACTCCCTCGCTACCTCTGGATGTTGTTGCTCAAGGATATCATGTCTCTAAGGTGAATTGGAAGCCATCGGGCATAATTAGCAATGTTGTCCGCAAAGAAGTAGGGGATCAGCTCTGAGAGTGCTTCAAGGTAGAGTTTGAAATTGCCTTCCCTGAATGAGCGGATCAACATGAAGATGTTGAGCTCCATGTCCAGCACAATGTTCCAGAATTGGAACTGTGAACTTTCAAGCCTCCGTTGTTTACACCAGTCTTCAAAGCTCAAAGTTGACCTTTCAGACTCATCAGAGCAATAGTCCTGGTATGCCTCCTTCATCAGTTTGTACAAGCTGCATGCTGTGACTTGATGTACTAGTTTTGTCTTAGTTACACTTGATACAGGCAGAAAAGACTCTGCTGTACCAGATGAAGCCACTCCTGCTTCAACAAGGGAACCGGTCCAACCACTGTCTTGTAGTAGCGTTCCGAGTGATCTCAGTGCAGCGATCTCTATGTGAAGTCCCCCGAACATAATAACATACCTGTCTTCTCCATACTCAGGCCAATGCCATTGGATATATTTAGCCAGGGAATACAGTGACTGGTCAGCAGCTATGACTGGGATCTGACCTGAGTTCAGAAAAGCCACTGTATCACGAACCTTTTCCATGACATGCCTGATGGTTGCCACAGAGTGTGCCTGATCTCACTTCAATTGGCTGACACCCTCTTCCGTGCTGCATGGTGAGCTGCCCACGTGATGCAGATTTCATCAGCCACATCCAAAGTGAACAAGACCTCTTCCGGCCAAGCATACTCTTCCTGCAGGTGTGACTGGATTGACTCAGGTGCTGGCAATGACTGAGGTGCTACCAAGGGAGGATTGGGATTCTTCATAATATAAGCTGGTCGGATATTGGTGAATGCCTCTGGAAGCTCAGGAACTTTCTTGACCATCGTATCTGCATTCCGTGTGAGTGGCTCACGCTCCTCACTAGCCTGCTCAGGGCTTGGATGCTGGAAGATGGACACACTGGTCCCATGGAAGGACGTTTTGGCAGTAGTAGCAGTGGGGTTGTGGTCAATGTTGTCCACTGCTGAAGTCGTGAACAACTGCTTCCTGAAGATTGGTGGACACACCACTCCATCTTCCACGTACTGGCATACACTGCTTCTCCTAGCTGGGCTGATAATTGTAGAACTCTGTCATATGAAATGCTGACCCCATTTTCATGCAGCATGTCGATGAGCTGCCTCTTTCTTGTCTTAGCAAACACAGACATGTCGACGTAGATAGCAAAAGGTGTCTCATGATCCTTGGAGTGTCTGTGGATTTGTGTTCCTACCTTGTAGTTGGCAAAGCAGTTGTACTGTAAGAGCTGTGACATAGCAAGGTCAGACTTCGATGCGCCATGCTGAAGTTGGGATTTGATATCTGCACCATGTTCGATCATGCATCCAAATTGAAGCAGTGATGATGGAACAGTCTGTTCAATGCATCCTCCATGAAATGTACTGCTGAAGTGTGACTTGTGCTGAAACATGTCCCATCGTATCATCCCAGCAGCCTTGGCCAGATGGATCACGTCACCGTATTTGTTTGCTTGTGCTAGGATTGAGCCAACATCCTTCTCAAAGGCCAATAGGATATCTCTTCTTTGGTGATGAGCTTGCAGCTGGGGGATGTGAAAAAGGAGCTGGTCCTTCAGTCGAGTAGCATGAACATCGGGCGATCCAACACCCAGCTGCTCAAGTCTCTGTCTGTAGAGTGTGACCAGGTCAGCAAGTCTGAAAATGGGTGGTTCATTACCTTTACTAGAAGCTTTCATCTGAGTGATGGAAGTGACCAGTTCAGAGAAAGCAGTTGGATATGCGTCCTTGTTCGGATGAAGCTTATGTGCTTCTTCTTGCTCATGAGCATTTCGGTGTGATCTTTCTCGGTTGTACAGGTCTGCCAGGCAGCGAGGGTGATACTTCAGTTCTTGTGCCATGCACAACATCTCCTGCACTTAGTTTGGCAAGGAGTTTTCCATCGCTAAGTGTCTTCGCACAATCATTCAATCTTTTATTTAGTTTCATCGTCATTGCATGTCTTATGTCATCTTATGTCAACTCTCATGATACTGTGCAGGGTCAAGCTTGATTGGCAGTGCATTGATTGAATGAAATAGAGGAATATTCCTTGCCAAGCTCTTGTAACCGTCATCTCCTTTTTTGGCAGGATTTGCATGTGGAGACTTAAGATCTTCCTTCTTATCCTGTTGATAAAGACAACACTTTGCCTACTCAGTGAGGAATGATTTGTTGGTAGATTTTGTGTCCATACCTATTTTTGATCTTCAAGGCCGAGGGTTTATCCTTTTTACCACCATGATGAGCACTTTCTTGTATGGGATACAACTAGGTTCATGCCTTTTGCCCTACACCTAGTCCGATCGTTCATCCAGTGTCATTAGTCCCGTGCGATCTGTACACCATCCATATAACTAAAACCCCGTTATCTTGGCTCGGCTCTCCCGCGCTGGAACATCTTGTTAATTCAGGTGTGGCTGCTTAACTGATTTTGGGTTGGTTAAGCAGCATTTGGGACACTCAGCTGTTGCAGTGTGACATTCTTTTTGTTAGCTGACACTGAACCCCATGCTGGGTTGCACAGCAGTGACGTCACCAGTGTGCCCTGGTAGTGCCCGACAATCACTCCCTCACATGCAAAGACCCTCTGCATGCTACCCTCACTTAGTTGGAAAAAAACATGAGACCAGTACATAAAACTAGTCATAAATAAGACAAATATATATACCTGAGAGTATCAGAAATTGAAAAAATAATCTGAGCATGCTTGAAAACATACATATTGACACAAAGATCATTTAGATTGACCAACTACAGAAATTTCTAAAAAAAAAATCATCTTTCGAAGTTCAATTTGGCAGCCATCTTGAAAAATGGTCGCCATCTTGGATTTCCAAATGGCCAATAAGGCAGATTTCACAAATAGCCCATAGGGCCTAGGGTATGATCATGCCAAATTTCATGCTTGTATCACCATTTGCACAATTTTTCCATTATCCACTCTACTATGTAAAGCTGCTGTGTCGTAAGCTTACACCATATGTCAGAGCCATCAGTATAATTGTTGTATTAGGGTGTGTCATACGGAGGCGAATTTTTTTTTTTTGAGTTTGAAAAATCGGCCCATGGTATTAATGATGTAGTTCTATGTGCAGAATCATGTGATATCTTCAGATTTGAAAAGTTTTCCTTTTTTGCTAGGTAAATTTTAACTTGAAATCTTATGAAAATTCAGTATTCCCACCCTTTTAC
Organism: Homarus gammarus; assembly: GCA_958450375.1. Taxonomy (NCBI): domain Eukaryota; kingdom Metazoa; phylum Arthropoda; class Malacostraca; order Decapoda; family Nephropidae; genus Homarus; species Homarus gammarus. The sequence continues at coordinate 305,646 of CAUDMG010002468.1, forward strand.
CAACACCACTAAATAGCTTATTTAAAGTAAAGTAAATGTATCAGGTTAATTTATTAGGATGACAATGATCCAGAATAGTGAAACGAATGATCTTGACACATTTATTAAATTTAATATTCCTGTAGAAAACAAAATCATCAAATACAAAAACCGGTTTTACTACTACGACCCGGTGTTGCTGCACACCATAGAGAACATGTCTTTCTTGCTTCTGTTTCTACTCATCACCTCCCTGCTGACCACCTGAGCTCGGATGTAGCTTTCCCTAATCTCCTGGCTGTACACATGACTGCTGGCCTCGCTCACTTGCTGTACACAACGCTCTATACTCTGTGTGTGCGAGGGCCAGGCAGGGACATGCATGGGGTTGTCCAGGAAAGCTCTGACTTGAACATTGGTGAGGCTGCAGGTAAGAGGGGGCTCACTGCCAGCCTGGATGTTATCCAGATCTATGAGATCAGTGAGGGTCTTGGCACCTAGATTGACTTCAGGAGTCTTCCTGACCCTGAAGGAATCGTCACCAACTGATTCGTCATGCCCAGATCCTCTCATAAGTCTCATATCCAAGATCTTTTTGACTGCCACTCTTCTCTCCTCCTCATCCTTACTGCAGAGCATTGTCTGCAGAACTGCCTCGGGATGAGCATACCAGGAAGATCTCCTCATAGTCTGCTCCACAATCTGAACACCCTTCCTTGGCTGACTCCTCAGGAGCTCAAGCTGGAAGAGAACATGCCTCGGACCTTCGGAGAACGATGACTTGACCTTGGTGTTGAACCAATTTGGCAAGTAGACACTCACGATGAATTGGACAATAAGTCTCAGGTTGTGAAGCTGGTTCCCTTTCAGTTTATGATGAGCGACCCAAATTCTGCAGAACCTGAGAGCCGTTGTGAGCCACCTTGAATGTGAGACTGGACCTATCTGCAGGTAAGCAAGTCTATCAGGCATGACCCCAGTTTTGATGGCACTGCAAATCATGTAACCAAAGTACTGGTCAGTACTCAGGTCGTCAATGACAGTATGTGCAAGCTCAACGAGTGGAGGGCCAACTGTGATTTTTTCAAAGCTCGGATTTATTTCTAACTCAGTGGCAGAGTCCAGCATCTTGCCAAGAGGACCAGACCATCTGTTGTTTGAAAAAGTCTTGCCATCCAGCTCCTGGATCAGATGTCTGAGTGGCAACTCGTTGGTGTGGAGGTCACAAACAATCCAGACCAGCTTCCTCCCAATCTTCCGCTCTATCCACTGTATGACCCCCCCTTGCCACCCTGTGTTCGTGTTGGTGCTGTCCCCTCCAATGGCCTGCAGGGTCTGGTCTACGTTCCTCTCTCTGAGCCAGTTCACAATGTTATCTACCACTATCTCAGCTGGTTTCCTGATGTCATCTTTCTCTGGAATGAAATGCCACAAATACTTCCCTCCTGGTTCACTGCAGCAAGAGTAGTGTTCCTCCTTCACCATGGCAGGGAACAACTTGTCAGAATCTCCAACTTTCATGAACACTTTAGTGTCATCCCTTCTCCCATCAAAGAACAAACAATTGATTCCATTTTCTCTTATCCCCTTATCAAACTCCTCTTCTAGGTTACTGACAAGTTTCTCCTGAGCTCTCCTTACTTTGTTATGATCTATCACCAGGTGAACATCATCAGGTGTTATCAAACCACCGTCAATCCAGGCAGCTGTTGCTATCTCTGCAGTTTCTCTGAGACCAGTGTGGTGTCGCATGCTGGCCAGAGCTATGCTAGGGATATCTTTCCTATTTCGAATCTTATGCCTGGAAGGTTTGGGATCATTATTTTCTGGGTTAGGGACAAAGTCACCATTCTCCTGGTCAGCACTCGGATCAGCCATGGGGAAGTCATTAAACTCTGAATCAGCTTGACTCCAATCATCGGCCTTTTTTACCTCACCCTGGGCCTTCTCAAGTCTCTTTTCCTCGGCAACTCTTCTCTTCTTCTGTCTCTCTGTGGCAGCCTCCTGTCTCTTGGACTGCCAGTCTTCTCTCTCTGTGCTTTGACAAATGCCAGTTCGATCACAGGAATCTTCAGTTCACGCTTGCAAATACAGGAGATGTGGGCTTCGGATTTACAGTCACGATCGCATCCAAACTCAGGACAGAGAACAATTGGGCACTTGCAAGTAATTATGTCAAATAACTGGTCCAGTTGCTTGGCAAAGCTGTCCTTAACTGCAAATTTTCCTCTCCCAAGAGAGATATCTCTTGCCTTTTCCCAACTGGCTAGCAGTCTCTCACTAATCTTCTTCTGACTTGTTATGACTGGAGGCTTGAACTGAGCGTTAGCCAGAGTGTACTGTGCCAAGACAGCTTTGGTCATATCACTGGCAATGTCTTTGTTTGTGTAAGTTCTTTGGTTCTTTTCACTGATTTGCCTGATTAAAACACCGTATCTCAAAGCATCTCTCAATGTAGGCAACTCCGACTTCAGGAGCTCTCTCCCAGACCCAAGATAGTGACTGAGATGGCTGGATTTTTGGTTCCTCGTCCTGACACAAGCAGCCATCGCAAATATTATCAACTTATAAATCCATCAGCATCCGAAACAGAAAAAAATATTGTTAGTTGGGTTGTTAAAGAATGAAGTCAGAAAGCAATGTTCACTATTTAATTGTAATGCACTAATGCAGCTGTACGTTAGATTTTCGATAAATTTCACGCTAAAATTTACCTAGCAAAAGGTTGCAAAATATTGAAACTGAAATTATTTTCTGTTTATATACACTAAAATCTACCAAAAAAGTGATGGGCCATTAGTTTTAGCTGATCTTCCCTCCTATGACACACCCTATTGTTGTATTATTAGCCTATAACACTCGCCACCGCTGCCTCCGTGAGTACCGAGAGGCTTATTTTATACAGTGCAATATAGCCACAATGTCTCTAACGGACCGTCAAGTGCAAATGACCGATATTCAAACTTATAAAAACAGTGAGAGTTAGGAGTGTTAATTGTTTAAAAAAGTGGCAGCCAGGATATTAATGATTACGAAAGTACTGATAACCAGGAGTATTAATGTCCACGTCTCTCCTCCGGGGGCGGTGCAAGGCCAGGTAGTATATACCTACTTTGGTTGTGACGAAGACTTTCGACTCCTTCAACTTTACCCTCAGTGGCTGCTTTATTCTCATCAGATACGGCGACAATTATCAGGGTTAATGAGGTACGTTTAAGAAGAATTCCATTGACAACTTGGTGCACTTATTATCTTAAGGTTCTATCATATATGTTTGACATCTTTATGGGAGCCAACCAAGTATATTTGATATTTTCAGCTGCTAACAGTAACGCCACGACCAGCAGCCTCCATCCGTGAGTCGCCAGACGTTAGCCGCTGGCTACCAAGTTAACTTCACAAACACATCGAATAATCCACTCATTAACCACTGTGCATAGAACTTCCTCATCCCTATCTAATCACTGTATGCAATTTTACTGAACTTACCTCTGAGTAATGTCGATGTCGCTCACAAGAGTCGTGAACTCATGGGGATTTTTGTCCCAGGGTACAGACTGGGCACATCTTTATGCCACTACTTAAGATCTTTCTGGTTAGATCTCAAATTCTCCACTGATGGTCCTTTATTTCTTTTAGGGAAAGACTAGCACTATTTAAATACCGATTCCCATCTTTAAATCAGGACACGAACGTGTCAGAAATATTTTAATTATTCGTGAAAGTGCATGACGTTTTCTCGATGGCAAATTATCCTAGGTAACTTTTGCTAATATTATAAATGATTTATAATTTTGTTAACAGTGTATTAATTAATTTGATAAAATATAATGGAGACAGATGAACACTTAGTTCCAGTTTCTGCCATTCGGCACGCATGGGACCTCGGACAATGGCTCTGTAGTAGGGTGTGTCAATTTAGGGGGTGAACTGGCTAAATTGAAAATCGAGTAATTTGGTAGCAATTTATTGTAGTCTTTACGCATGCAAAACAATATTCTGGCATAAATTTTTTTTTATAATAAGTCCTACCTACATCAAATGGATTTTTAAATGTACATATTTGTGAATTTATAACATAACCAGCGTTTGCACACATGTTACTGTTTCAAGTTTCAAATTATTATATTTTATTATCCGTAGTCTATTTGAAAGTAACCAATGCCTTCATACTCTCTTTGCTTTGGTTTCTTGTCATCAGTAGTCTGCTTGCTATTTGTGCTTTGATGTAACCTTCTCGCCTCTCGTGGCTGTAAACATGGCCCGCTGCTTCTGTGACCATTTTCACACATCTCTCCACACTTTGAGTGTGGGAAGGCCACTTCGGCACCTGCATTGGAGTCTCTTTAAGGTTTCTCAATTCTTGGCTAGTTAGACTTGTTGTCAATGGTGGCTCTAAGACTTCCAAACTCAAGTCAACCAATTCTGACAATTTGGTGGCATTGACGTTTATTGGGGGAACTTTTCTTGAATGAAACGAACAGTCTCCCAACTGGTCGTCATCTATTAGCGTTCCTCTAATCTTTAGAATGACTTCTACAGCCTCGGTTCGGAGATTGGTACATTGACTGCAAAGCATTGCTTGCAAAACTGCTTCTGATCGAGCATACCAAGCGGACCTTCTTGCCACAGGTAACACGATGTCCCTCACTACCTTCCTCTGTGTTCTTACTAGCTGCAATTGAAACAAAAGGTGATTGGGCCCATCCACCCACATAGGATTAAGTTTCACACTAAACCACTGGGGAAGATAAACTCCAATAATAAATTCAACAATTAACCTCAAATTCTTCAGCACTTTGCCCTTCAATTCGTGTTTGGAAATCCAAATCCTGCAGAAACGAAGAGCTGTAGTTAACCAACGGCTGTGACTGACAGGTCCAATCTCCAAGAGAGCCAATGACTGAGGCACTTCTCCTGATCTTATTGCTTGGGCAATACGATAAGCATAGGATTGATCTGTGCTGAGATCTTTGATGACTCCTTCAGACAACGCCGGAAGGGGAGGGCCAACTTCGACCTTTGGAAAGGTTGTATTTATTTCTAGTTGTGTTGCTTCATCCAGCATGATGCCAAGGGGACCTGACCACTTGTTGTTGCTCTTTGTAGGACCATCAAGTTCCTGGATGAGATGACGAAGAGGTAGCTCGCCTGTATGTAAATCACACACAATCCAAACAAGTCTTCTTCCTAGTTTTTTCTCTAAATGCGTCATTACACCCCCCTGCCATCCGGTGTTCACTGCAGTTGAATCTCCACCAACAGCCTGCAGTGAACTGCCAAGTCCTCTGTCCTGAACCCAACATAAAATATGATTAGCAATGACCTCTGCATGTTTCTTCCCTTCTACTTCAGTTTCGGGAGCAAAGTGAAACAAAAACCGACCACCAGGCTCAGAACAGACAGAGTAGTGTTCTTCTTTGATGAGACCTGGAAACTTTCTGTTCACTCCCTCTACTTCTAGCAAAACTTTTGTGTCATCTATTCTTCCATCAAACAAAAGACAGGAGAGCCCTCCCTCGCTTAAATCTTTTTCATGCTGATCAGATATTTCCTTCATTATTTTTTCTTGTGCTCTTCTAATTTTATTATGATCTATCACCAAAGATACATCCTCTCGGCTGATGAGGCCTGCATCTATCCAAGCGGCAGTTGCAATTTCTGCTGCCTCACGAAGTCCAGCATGGTGGCGAATACTAGCTAAAGCAATGTTTGAAATATTTCTTGTGTTGTATTTCATTTTCTTTGGTAAAGGTTCAGATGGCTCTTTGGAACTATCATCTGATGTTGCTTCCTGTTCATCAGAAGAACTATCAAAGAAGTGATAAACATCTTGACACAGCTCTTCCTCTCTTTGGATGGCTTCTTCACTCTTCATTTTCTTCTTTTGTTCCCTCTCTCGGATTTGTTCTCTCTTCTTGGCATTAGCAATCTGCTTCTTTGTTTCTGAATAATCTATTGAACCCATTTGCATACTTCCTTGGCCTTCTGCCTTTGTCCTCTGTGCCTTTATAAATTCAAGCTCTAAAACAGGGATCTTCTTTTCACGAGGACAACCACAATCAATGTGGGAATTATTTTCTCTCTTACCTGAGTGAGAACAGTTGGATTCAGAACATAATTGTATGGAGCACTTGCAGGTCAACATGTCAAACAGAGTATCAAGTGTGTGCAGAAATTCATTTTTCCTGGCCAAGTTTCCTTTACCAAGTGATGTTTCAACTGCTTTGTGCCATAATTTCGTTAGTTTTAGCTCAATAGTTCGACACTGATTAATCACAGGTGGTTTGAATAGTGCATTAGCTTTTGTCCATTGATGCAGAAGAGGGACTATCATGTCATTTATGAGTTCTTTATCTGTATAGTTCCTTCTGTCCTCTGCATTTTTTTCTCGAAGGAGTAACCCTAATCTTAGCATGTCTCTCACTGTTGGAAGTTCTGATACAGGAAGCTCCTTCCCTTTACCAACTAGCAGGCTCAAGTGGGTTGACAACTGACTTCTTGTCTTCAATTTTGACATCTTCACACTATCTGACAAATAGAAAAATATTTCAATGTTTCATAATTCAATTGTTGTTTCAAAAAATATCAATTTGTTTATCAAAAATGCTGTAACAGAAATAACATAATAATTTCTTAGAACATAATGTTTTATACAATGATATAAGTAACTGCGACAATCAATATGCCCTACTTACAATAATTAAAATGTAGAATTCGTCTGGTAGAGTAGGTGCAAGTGCAATGAGAGCAAACCACCGTCTATGATATCTAGAAGGAGAGTGAGCCGGGCGCCTTATCCTCACGCTTGGTACAAGTCAAAACAAGAATTAAACTGTCCCACACGGAGAGCCTGTTCATGTTCATGTCCTGACATGCATATTGTACACAAGCTATAGAACCATAAAATACTCCATAATCCATATGCTTACATGAGATTAGTTAATATCAAGTGAATAATTCTAATCAAGTCTCATAAATTTGTTGAAATACTGATATTTGAAACTTTAAGGTATAATTGATGTAGGTGAGGGTTATTTCAATTCATTTTTGTTTGCTAATCTCAAGTTTAGACATAAAGAGGCACAATATTTTGACTACCAAATTTGATTTTTAACATGTTGACAAAATTGACACACCCTACTCTGTAGGCCTGCCACGCGGCCGAGACAGCTGACGCTGCAAGGAAGAAGGATCTTTTAGTACTTTGGTACAGCCTCACTCATGTTTCTTTGTTCTTTTCTTCCAGGGGCTTTCGAGATGGAATTTAAAAATATGACATATATGTAGCGTGATATATCTCTGGAATTTTCCCATTAGGTTTTTTCTATATTCTTGCCATGTAAGTAGTTCATCCAGAAATTCCTTCAGCCAGAAATATTCAGCTGTTGCTATGAGTCATTGTATGAGCAAACTATTTTTACCCGAATTTCAAGATGCATGATTATTTTAGAACAATATATGTAATTTTTTATTTTGCTTTTTTCTAATTCTCCTTTTCCTTCTGATCCTTCTGATGCCAGAAATGGAAGCGGCCATCTCCAAGATACCAGTTCAGCCCATCAACTCCTACGATGTGTACCACATCCTTAGGTACGTTGCAACACAACTGTAGATTCATGACTTAAAACTCAAAATACCAGATACATTGGGGATGTTGTACGTAGTTAAAAAGAAAAATAATCTAAATAGGATGGTAACCCAAGCCTTACGGTAATTAACTGACGCCACTGAATTTAATGGTCGTGTTAATATCCATGTGTCACTGGATATTAGAATGACACGTCAATGCTACCCCTCTGTGTAATGGTCGTGTTGATACACATGTGTCGTTGACTTTCGAAACGAGATTTCTGTACTACGCCAATTAAACATACAGTGTTTATATTTTCATTTTATATTAATACTAGAAATATATTTACATAAATTTCTGGCTTCAGTGAGGTATTCGTACCAAGTGTTGCATCATGAACAGAGTTCTATCTCTCATTGTATTATTTGTTACTTGTGTCATGCCGAATATTAGAATAGTGTCCTTATCTGGTAAGAGTGATTGATATTTCAGACAACAGAATCATTATATTCAATCATATACAGAATATTACAGTTTTAGGATTGGTCGTAGAAGTGTAAGATTTTGTTTCACCCACTCTTCCTCTCACTCACTCTCACCCTCCCAATCACTCTAGACCACCCTCTCGATCACTCACCCACCAGTCTCATTTAATCTCATCCTTCCTCTCATTCACTCTCACCTTCCCTTTCCTTCACTCTCACCTTCCCTCTCCTTCACTCTCACCACCCCTCTCAATCGCTCTTACCTTCCTTCTCAACCGGTCTTACTCTCCCTCTCAATCACTCTCACCCTCCCTTTCAATTACTCTCACCCCTCCTTTCATTCACTTTCAACCTCCCTCTCAATCACTCTCCCCCTTTCCATCACTCTGACCTTCCTGTTCATTCAGTCACACCCCTTCTCTCATTCACTCTCACCCCTCCCTTTAAATTACTCTCACCCTTTCACTTTCTACTCACACATTACTTCTCACCCGACAATCAGATGGGCGGCGCAGTGGCTCCCCCAGAGTGGCACGGCAGCATACAGTAAACCTGACGTACCGGGTAGGACCGGGACTGAAGGACCTCACCTGGACGACCTACCACATCGTTCACACCCACAACGCTATCACCACCATCTACAACGTCATAGGCACCAGCAAGGGCAACGTGAAGCCAGGTAGGAGAGGAAAGGTTGCGTTGAAAAAATAGGAATGAATGCTATGACTGGTGAGTAGGATTTGGGGCTAGGACTTGTGGATGTGATTTTAGGCTAGGACTGTTGGGTAGGATTGAAGGATAGGACAGTTGACTAGTAAAATTAAAGGCTGGGACTAGTGGGTAGGATTGAAGGCAAGGACTGGTGGGTAGGATTTATGGCTAGGACTGGTGGGTAGGAGTTGATGACTAGGACTGGTGGGTAGGATTGAAGATCAGGGTTGTTGTTTAGGATTAAAGGCTAGGATACTTAGATACGGCTAAGAGCTAAGGTTGATTATTAGGGTATGTGGCTAGATTTAACCTTATAGAATGCCAGGAAATTTATTCTGTCTAACCAGACAATTTTAATTAGTAAGGAGAAACCCCTGCCCTTTAAATAGTCCCGTCGAATGATTTGACGATCATATATGTGAATACGGAAATTGTCGGTACCCTAAGGATTTTTGGTGGAATTGTAACCATCACGGTCATAGATATCAGATCCAGGTGATGGGACTTTCACAGCATTGAGCAAATCCCGCAATTTGCATAAATCCAAGATGGCCGCAGCCCAAACTGGGTCACATTCGAGTACGACCATAACTATTGATAGGGAGAGGCGATATGGGTTTTTTTGGTGTCTACTTAAGGGGGTTCAGGTAAGGCGGATCTAATGAAGCCGTCAGATATTATTTTCATTGTTTCCAAGTAACAGAAAACCTGAATGGCCACCACCCAAACTAGGTCAAACAGGAAAATGGTATATAATAATAATTGACAGGAAAGTAATAGAAGGGTGACCTAGGTGTCTACATAGGGGTTTTCAGATATGGCGGACCCATTGAAGGTGTCAGAAATGATTTTCATTGTTGCCAAGTAAGACAGTTTCATTTATAGACAAAATTATAACTTTCCATTTGTTATGTCAAACATGAAAATATCTCATAGACGAAATAAACCTATTTACATCTTGATCCTTGATCGATGCTACCATGTAGCTCATTGATTCTGTTACTGTACAATGATAAGAAAACTGCTTATGTATTGAGAAGAATACTGCTTATTAATTACATTCATTACAATGTTTTCAATTGAAGGTGCTGTCTCGTAATATAATGGATGCACCTCTTCATCTCACTATAATTCATGACATTCATTGCAATGTTTTAAATTCAAGGTGCTGTCTCGTAATATCACCTCATATCACCGCATATCTGGAAAGGGTGTGAGCATCTGCAACTGGATTATCTCATTAAAGTGACAGAAGCAAAGGCGGATCTTCTCTCCGGGGTACATGTATTGATATTGATATTGAAATAGCTATCAAACAAGGAGGTACTACCGCCTGGGAAGATATTGGAAGCATAATGTGTTGTCCTAGACTTTGTTATATTTCACACAAAGCCTGTTCAACTGCTTTTAGTATCCTGGTGGTCCAGCGGTTAGCGTTCCCCGGTCACAGTCATAGGCTTGTTTGCCGTGGGTTCGAATCCTGGCGGGTTGAGGTGTTGATTGTATATATATATATATATATATATATATATATCCTCTGCAATGGCACAAGACTGGTGGTGAAGAATATGATACCACATGTACTGGAAGCTACAATACTGAGAGGAAAAGCTAAAGGAGAGGACGTTTTTATACCAAGGATACCTCTCATCACCACTGACCTGCCATTTGGGTTCAAGCGAATTCAGTTCCCGGTTAAAGTGAGCTTTGCCATGACCATCTACAAAAGCCTGTCCCTAAAGATGGTTGGCCTAAACCTGGTGTTTCCTTGCTTCTCTCATGGACAGTTCTTTGTTGGATGCTCCAGAGTGGGAACTGGCAAAAATTCTGTACATATTTGCTGCTAATGGCAAAACCAAAAATATGGTCTACCTTAATGCACTACAGTGAGACAATGTGGAGCCTCCCGCAGGGTGGCGTCCTACCGTGGCCTAGCGAAATAGCCGCCCGGAGGGCGGCGATTCCGCTAGTGTGTATATATATATATATATATTTATATATATATATATATATATATATATATATATATATATATATATATATATATATATATATATATATGCTGATAACCACAAGGAAAGAAGAAAACACGAAGTTCCTAAGTTCTCATTAAACATACCGAAGCATTCAACATGAATTTGAGTAATGGCATGTACAAACTAGACAGTTTTGTAATAAAAAAGATTTGTAACCAGGTGAGAAGGTTGGGTCACCTTACTCTCTGACCTGACTACCGACCCTTGCCGTGCTATTTAAAGATTAGTAGGGTCATTACCTAATACCTGACCATTGTGGACCTGGTCTCACCCTCCTCTGTATATATACACCTTGTTTTGTACTCCTCTTTAGTCTGTACTCACCCCTGATGATGTGAATTACACGAAAGCGCTTGGGAACTTCGTATTTTCTTCTTTCCTTGTGGTTATCAGCATATACCTAGATCACGCACACCTACAGTGATTTACTTGCATATATATATATATATATATATATATATATATATATATATATATATATATATATATATGTATATATATATATATATATATATATGTATATATATATATATATATATATATATATATATATATATATATATATATATATATATATATATATATATACTGTATATATATATATATATATATATATATATTGATGATCGTGGTAACAGTTTCATATGTTAGGACGACACAAGGGGACAGACACAGTCAAGACAATCGCTTGATGGCAAATATGTAATTACTGTAATTGTAATTTATATCTACGTGACAATAGAAGATATAATGGTTTTGATGGTGAGATAAGTGTTAGAAAAATATTCATATTTGGACAACCGATATTTTTTAAGAGATAATTTAATGGAAAGGAGGGTAGTTTTTGCTCGGATGGGTGGGTTCAAGTTGTTCCATAACATCACACCATGATATTTTATGGAAGTCTGGGACTAAGAGGAGCGCATGGGGGGGGGGGGGGGGGGGGGGAGTGGTCTTAGTAGGTCTGGGTGTCTTAAGTTGTACCACTGGTTATTCTGAAAATGGAAATAATTATTCTCAATGAATTGATTATTTGATTTACAAAGACATAGAGCACAGAAGTAAGTGTTTATATCTTCAGATTTTAACATTTTCAATTTAGCAAATTGTTCGTTAGTGTGATCATTTTATTTATTTTTTTTTCAAATAGGTCATTGTCTGTACCACTCTCTTCTGGATAATGATCAGGGGTTGTGTCTTAGTTGTGCCGGAGGCCCCTAGTGTATGACACTGAATCAAGTTTTGGTAAACAAGGTCATACTAGATTTCTTTCATTGAGGCAAAAATGCCTATTATGATACAGGATCCCACACTGTGAATGGCTAGTATGTGATTTCTTCAGTTTAGTTTATCACAAGCAACATCCCCAAGGAATGAAGTATTTTATTCACATTTGAGGACTGTATTACCCAGGTACAGGTGGTTCAGATCTGAGGGTAAGTTTTTCATTCTGTGAAATATTGTGTAGTGGGTTTTTTCGAGGTTTAAGGTCAGTTGATTAGATATTACCTAATTTCTTGCTGTTCATAGTTATCATCAAGGAAAGGAGATCTGGGTGACTGGCATAGAGGTTACTATCGTCTGCAAATTGGTTGTATCTTACGAGTAAGCTGGAGTGAACTATATCATTTATGTACATCATGAACAGTACTGGGCTGAGAATGGAGCCTTGAGGAACGCCATACAAAATAGATGAGGAGTCAAATTGACGATTGTTATTATGAGGGAAAACTGGTGATAGTATGGTTCAGGTAATTTGTTTCGGGCTATTCAAAGTTTTGGTTTACTCATTCACCGAGATTCGTTTCATTTGGAGCGCTAATGAGCCTCGTACAGATTCAAGAATGTCGGGATCTCGGTGATTCATTCAAAGTGTTCGTGGTGTTATGAATCCAGAGCAGAGGAGATTTGTGCTCTAGAAGGTGAGTGGGTTGGTCACAAGACTTCCTTTCCTCAGCCAGCGCGCATCGGTAAGAGAACCCTCCACTTACAGTATATTACTGATTTGTATGTTATGTTCTTTTGTGATTTATTTCTACTGTGGTGATTGTTGATATCTTTCTATTATGATTTAATGTTCAATACCTGAACCATACTATCACCAGTTTCCCTCACAATAACAATCGTCAATTTGACTCCAATTTGGGCTATGTTAATAGGATTTTAAAAAGGACTCTACCCACGTCAAGGGCCGGGCGTTAGAGGCGTCCTCATCAGTGTTCGTCATTCCATGTCATCCAAGGGGACTACATGTATAACCTGACTTGTCCAGTTATGGGGACAGGTTTATCGTATCCCAGTTCAAGGGAGACTTCAGTCTACTAATCTCATCCGTTGTTGTTAAGATTGTCGGGCCGTAATCCGACACGGGCCTTTGCCTATAGGCTGGAGCTCCTGGAGCAACCAGACCGGATTGGGATTGGAGGTTGTCCTACCTGCAAATATGGAAGGATACTGCAGGTTGCAAGTGTGAGCGGACCCCCGATCAGTGGACGCTTACCACCAACCCCCACTCTTGGACGTGGTCAGTTTCGGAGTGGCGCGCCCCCCGAACTGGGGTCCGCACTTGCTGGGAGAGGATACTTTCTAAGCTATCTGGGTGGTGGGTATCGTGTGATGACCCGGAGAAGGTGGTGAATATGGTTTGTTTGGGCCTTTCGGGTTATAGTGGCCGCTGGTGTTGTGTGTGCGTCTTGGAAGTTTTGAGTTCTGTTTCGGAGACTTTGTGTCACTTCGCAGTCGAAGAGATAGTGTTCAAGTGGGTTGGCTGCTGGCTCCTGACAGTAGGTGCATTCCATGACGTCATTTCCGATCATCTGCCAGGAGCACTTGTACCCTAGTCGTAGTCGATGAAGGCTGACTTGGGTTTGTGTTGGTGTTTTCTTGTCCGCGAAAGGTGGTTCCCCTTTTGTAGCCGCCAGGTACCATTTGGCTGATTGGGAACCAGCGTTGAATGCGTGAAGGAAGCTCTTTTGGATGTGGAGCTTGCTAGTCTTTCTGAGGTGATTCTTGATCTGCTGCACGCTTGCTGGAACTTGAATGTGTATGCTACTAGAACGTGTGGCTGCCTTGGCTGCTTCGTCTACCACGTCGTTTCTCCCGATCCCTATATGACTGGGAATCCAGTGTAAGACGACTGGGCGGTTTTGTCTTTGGAATTCCTGTAGCTGTGCGAGGATCGAGGTTATGATGTGGACGTTGTCTCTTGGTTGACTGTGTTGCAGCGCCTGCATGGCCGATTTCGAGTCCGTGTGAATTATAATGGACTTGTTGTGTTGTGTTGCGGCGTGTTGTAGGGCCTTTGAGATTGCTACCAACTCTGTTTATAGGGTAGAGCAATCATTAGAAAGTCTCCATCGGAGGGGCTGACGTTGGGTGTAGAAGGCCGCTCCGGATGTATGATGTTTTGGATCCACCGAGCCGTCTATGAAGTATGTTGCTGCATCAGCCGGTGTCTCGGTGGATATCGCTTCCAGAGTTATTTTTTTGAGGTCCTCCTTCTGGAGGTTGGCTTTGCTATCACCTAGGTCGGTAATTTTTAATGTGGCTGGTGGAGGGCTCCATGGTGGAGGAACTACGTAACCATTGTCTCGTGTGTCTTGGTTGTTTTTTGTATGTATATTATGTATGTTGTATGTATACCATGTATGTACTCTATTTATATACATTACTTCTCTAGTCAGCAGCGTGTGGCAATGCCTCTGTTTCATGTCACCACACGCTTAGATAAATGTGCCTGGCGACATCTGGAAGCTGCTAATGTACCACTTACCACATATCGCCTGAGAGGTCAGAGTGAGGTCAGTTGACCCAGATAGGAGTGTAAGGACTACCCGCACTTATAAGCGCACCTTGTATATTTCCGTTAATAAGAACCTACAAAACTTTACAGGTGTTTATATTCGCCCCTGTAGTTAGAACTAAGTACCCCGAACATCTCCAGTGAAGTGTCTTTAAGTGCCCCTCGTGTGTGGGTAGTGTTAAAGTGTGTGTCCTTGTTTTAAAGGATCCCCTAAGGTGGAAGGCTGATATAGGGCATTTGTGGGGAATGGTGCGGCAGCGCGTCCGCCCCTGGCTGCCTCAAGGGTAACTCACCCCCCACTGCTCACTCCCCACCGCCTCCCTCCGCGCTACCACCTCCCCCCCCCCCCCTCGCCTACACACACCAACTCACGCACGGACACACCGACCGCAGTCATTTCTTCACATATATTTAATATATATATATATATATATATATATATATATATATATATATATATATATATATATATACATATATATATATATATATGTGTATATATAACCACGAACACTTTGAATGAATCACCGAGATCCCGACATTCTTGAATCTGTACGAGGCTCATTAGCGCTCCAAATGAAACGAATCTCGGTGAATGAGTAAACCAAAGTCCGCGTGTATATGGACTAAAAATGAAGTATGTGTATATATATATATATATATATATATATATATATATATATATATATATATATATATATATATATATATATAAGTTACTTATCTGTGTATTCAATTAATTTTGTTGTCTCAGATCTGGTTGATATGACGGGCTGACCGGTCAACATTGATTTGAGATACAATATACAGATAAAGTAATTATGCCCCGGGCCTCACCCTCACGAAGGGGTGTCCCTAGCGCCCGGATGAGTCAGACGGATGAAAGCTCTACAGAGATGGATGACCAGTCAGTGCCCGACGCCCCACCCTCTCCCAACACATCTCAGAGCCACACCCCTCGACCCTCAGCCTCGTCCTCAGAGATAATTGCTCTGATGAGGCTTATGAGGGAGGAAAGGCGTCTGGACGAAGCGAAAAGACGGGCTGAGGACCACCAAAGGAGATTGGAAGATAACGAACGGTTTGCAGCTTTGATATCTAGCCTCACTGATAATCCTGCCCTTGGCCCTTCCACTGCTCAAGTATCGACTGGCTCAGATACCTCGTCAATGCCTTCTGCTAAAGTGGTTGTCCAACCCCCACCCACGTTGAAGCCTGATGAGACTTTCCAGACTTTTCGTGAGTGGCGGCAATGGTGGACTGATTATGCTACAATGGTGGATCTCCAGAGCTTGCCACAGCCTAAACAACTCATTCAGCTATGTATGTGCCTGTCTTTGGGAACGTAGCATGTGTTGGAACACACGTTGCAAGTGCCCCCGACGTCTTTGCTGTCTGTCGAGGAGGTACTGGATGTTCTAGAACGGCAAATCAAAGGTCAGCGGAATGAAGATCTCCGCAGGAGGGAAGTGTTTAGCTGTAGAGAGATGGAGGGCGAGACTCTTGATGATTTCTAAGTACGACTCAAGAGAGCCTCGGAAGAGATAGACATATGTCCCGGTAATCACCAGCAGTGCGAGGAGACCCAGTTGAAGCAGGTGATCCTGATGGGTATTAAGGACGAGAAGCTTGTCCAACGCCTCACCTCCCTCGACTCTTCCTCCTCTCTTAAGGATGTATTGACAGTATGTCGCTCCTATGAGGCTGCCAGGTGTGCTACCTCTGCCATCCGAGCTCCCCCTACAGCCGTACGGGCTATGTCCCAACACAAGAAAGACAAGATGTCTGCCCCAATGCCGACGCACACCACGCCCATGCCCGGCTCCCTTTGCAACAGCTGTGGTAGGCAGCACGGAACACAGGTGTGTCCAGCTGCTGAGTCTACCTGCGACAGTTGTGACAGCAAGGGCCACTGGTCACTTACAGTATGGTGCCGAGCCAAACGCGTCCAGTGCACTGTGTGTGGCCGTCTGGGCCACTACGACAAGTGTTGCCCGACCAACAAACCCAAGGGACAGCGTCGGCGGATGCAGCAGTGCCCTTCCACCAGTGAGGGCCGCCCACAGTCGCCGAATCAGAGGCACGACGACCCTGAACAAAGCCCGACCCATATTAGGAGGGTGTACTCCTCCTCGTGTCCCAGAACCAAAGTCCCCCAGCACGTCAGCGTCATCGTGACCTACGGCAGTGTGTCATCCTGTCTCGAGATGCTGCCCTACACCGGCGCTGAGGCTACAGTCATCGGTCCCCACCATTTGCAATGCTTGGGGCTCTCTCCAAGTGATCTAGGACCGCCTCCCAAGGACCTCCGCATCACGGCAAACAGTTCACAGATGGCCGCAGCCCTAGGTTCACTCTATGCACATGTCACCTTTGGGAACAGGTCATGTCTAGCCTGGATCGATGTGCATAATGGTGTCCCGACTCCTTTGCTGTCCTACAGACATTGCCAAGAGTTGGCCATCATCTCCCAGGACTTCCCAACACCGATTCTCGAGGTAAAATACGCCAACAGGGTGCACGAAGGGAGCAGCAACTACCCTGCTGCCGCCCTACCCCTACCTCTGGCCAGTGACACCTCTCCTTCGGTAGTTGTCCCTGCTTCTTCACGTCCCCACGCTTTGGCTCGCCTCCACGACAGTCACCCTGGAGCCGAGGCCACCAAACAGCGTGCAAGACAGACTGTGTTCCGGCCTGGCATCGACCCCGACATTTCCAATGCTGTCCATGCGTGTAAGCCCGGCCAAGTTCTACAAACCAGTCAGCAGCAGGAACCCTTCACGAGTGACGACAACCCCACCCGCTCCTTTGAGTCTGTGTCGGCCGACTTTTTCTGTGTGTCAGGAGAGTCCTTCCTGGTTATCGACGACCGTCTCTCTGGTTGGCCGGTTGTCATCAAGTGTGGTAATGACACGACGTCTGCCGCCACCATCAGCAAGTTCCGCCACTACTTCCGTTACGTGGGCGTTCCTGCGCACCTGCGAACCAACGGAGGGCCCCAGTTCACAAGCCGGGACTTTGCTGCGTTCCTCGACCGATGGGGAGTCCGGCACGTGTTGGCACCGCCTCATTGCCCGCGGTCCAACGGCCACGCTGAGGCTGCTCTCAAATACCTAAAGCACCTCTTCCTCAAAGTGGCCCCTTCTTGGAATATTGATTGCGAGGCCTTCGACCAGGGTCTCCTTGAGCTCCGCAACACACCCAATTACACCGGACGCTCCCATGCGCAGGTCTTATATGGATGCCCCCTCCGTTCTTGTGTCCCTGCTCACCCTCATTCCTTCTCCAAGGATTGGCAGGCCAAGACAGAGGATTTTGATCGCCGAGCCGCCGAACATGCTCAAGACGTCGTCGCCCGCCACAACAACCACGCCCGTCCCTTCCCCAGGTTGAGTGTCGGCACCCAAATCCGTGTCCAGGACCCGACCTCCCTACGTTGGGACAAAGTGGACGTAGTCATGGGTCTCCGTAGGTCACGGGACTACCAGGTGCGGTTACCCAGTGGTCGTGTGTGGTGGAGGAACCGCCGTTTTCTCCGCCCTGTAACACCTTCCGCTGACCGTGCCACCAGTGCAGAGTCCCATATCCCCCCGGTGATCAAGATCCTCTGCGCTCAGAACGGATCCACAGGAAAAGGTCCGCTCAAGACTTTGCTATGAGCATATAGGGGGGGGGGGGAGGTGTATGTATATTATGTATGTTGTATGTATACCATGTATGTACTCTATTTATATACATTACTTCTCTAGTCAGCAGCGTGCGGCAATGCTCCTGTTTCATGTCACCACATGCTTAGATAAATGTGCCTGGCGACATCTGGAAGCTGCTAATGCACCACTTACCACATGTCGCCTGAGAGGTCAGAGTGAGGTCAGTTGACCGATATCGGAGTGTAAGGACTACCCGCGCTTGTAAGCGCACCTTGTATATTTCCGTTAATAAGAACCTACAAAACTCTACAGGTGTTTATGTTCGCCCCTGTAGTTAGAACTAAGTACCACGAACATCTCCATTCTTGATGACTGTTTCTGCTTGCAGGTGTCGGATGACCTCGCTTGCCTCGTGCGACCAGGTGGCCCTTTTTCTCTCTGTGGTCGAGGTGGAGGGAGGCACTGATTCGCGTTTTGGCAGCTGTGGGCTTATCTGATCTACAGATTTTGGCGAGGAGACCGGCTATCACCTGCTTGACTTGTACTGCCAAGGGTGGTAGTTCAGTTTCCATTTGCAAATTGCAAATTCTGGTCCACTTGGGTGCTCTGAGCATGGTCCTGAGAGCATTATTTTGGATAACTTCTAGCTTAGCTATCTGGTCTTCTCTCAGTCCAATGAGTGCTGGAGCACTGTAATCTACCAGCGATCTGATGGCGGCCGTGTAGTAGGCTTTGAGCACATGAAAGTTTGCTCCTGCGGTTGTGCTGGTGAGCGACCTCATTATATTGTGTCTGCTCTTCGTCCTGTGCCTGAGATACTCGAGTTGCGGTTTGAAAGTGAGTTTCTGGTCAAACGAGATTCCAAGACACTGGTGGGTGTTGGTCCAGACTACCTGCGTGTTTTGTATGGAGAGCATCTTGTCTGGTGTGTCTCTGCAGATGGCCATCGCTTTCGACTTGGCTGGATTTATCTTGAGTCCAAGTCTGTTGCACTCCTCCTCTATAAGTTGGAGTGCGTGTTGCGTGTTGGCTAGTCTGTTTGATCCTCTTACTATAAGCTGTAAGTCGTCTGCATAGCATAGGAGCTTGGCTGTTTGTCTGAAAGGAAGTTTGACAAGGTTTTCCATCAGGACATTCAACAGCATTGGACTGAGGATGCTTCCTTGTGGGGTTCCATTTTCATGGACCCTGTAGCTTGAGGTTGCTCCCTGAAAGCGTACTCTTGCTTCTCTCTGTGTGAGGTAGTTCTGGATCCACCCCAGCAACCTTCCTTTGACGCCTTTTTCAGCGAGCGTCGTTATAATGGCCAGTGGATTTGCTAGTTCGAAGGCCTTCTCCAGGTCGAGGAAGACCACCAGAGCTGGATTGTAGTCCACTGTGCTGAGTATCTCGGCGATGTTGTTGACTGTGCCGGTGTTCTCGGTGTAAACAAAAATGTGAGGGTGTGGGCTGCCTACTTTCCACTTGAGTCGGTTGAGAGCCATTATTTCTCCCGTCTTCGCTATGCAGCTGAGATGGGAGATGGGTCTCGGTTTGTCTGGTTCTCTGGGCTTCGGAATGGGCTGTATATCTGCCTTCTTCCATTCCGGTGGAAGTCTTTGTGCTGTCCACGAAGCATTGATGACTTGTAGCAAAGCCTCGTGTCCGGCTTTTCCGGCATGGGAAAGCATGGAGTAGGTTATCCTGTCGGCCCCTGGTGCTGTGTCCTTGCTTCGTTTTAGCGACTTCTGGAGTTCTTGCTGGTTGAAAGGTCTGTCGGTGTCATCTTCACTGTTGCAGGCCTCTTCGATCATCTGGAGTCTGACCTGTAGCAGACGCCGTTGTGTCTCCTCCGCCTGTCTCGGGAGGTTTTTCGTTGCTGCTCGGTCAGAGAACAGTTTTGCAAGTCTCTCGGCTTCCTCTTCTGGGTTGGGATGGGTTGGTGGTGGTGGTGTTGCCTTCCCAGATGCCCTTCGGATCTGGGCCCGCATCTTGCCAAGGGAGGTGTGCTCGTTCAGTTCGGAGCACCACTTGAGCCAGCTTACGTTTTTTATTCCTTCCTTCTCTTCCCTGGTATCCTTAACTATGACTTGCATGAGATGTCTGTTTGTTTCCGTAGGATGTCTCCTGTAGTTTCTTCGGGCCATATTCACTCTGTGGTTGAGTTCTTTCACCCTGGGACAGTAGTACCAGTACTGTCTTGATGTGGGTTTTGTTCTTGGGATAGCCTCTTCTGCCGCTTGGTGAAACGCCTCGACCAATTGTTGGTGGAGGGTTGTCTCGTCCACGAGTGCTGCGCCGACCGGCTGTGATTTTTCGCGCCACTTAGCCAGGTGTTTCTTAAAGAGTCCCTAGTCTGCCATTTGGGTATTGTATCTCCATCTCGGCGGGGGTGGAGTGGGGAGTTTGTTGACCTTCAGCGTTGTTAGGGTGGCGAAGTGGTCGCTGGTCAGCGTGGGGTGTAGCTGCCAGGAGGCCGAAGGCTGTAGTGCACTGGAGATGAAGGTTAGATCTAGCCTTCCTCCCCTAATGTGGGTGGGCTCTCCGGTGTTCAGGAGGCAGATCTCGGGTGTGTCTTGAAAGGTGGTGTACAGGTGTAGGCCGTCTTCAGTTGTGGGGCTTACCGAGCTTAGGAAGGGATGATGTGCGTTGAAATCCCCCCTATGAGTGTGGCGCGGTCAGCAGCTGAAGCGAATAAATGAGTCACCTCCAGTGAGCCCCTTTGGTTCTTGTAGATGTTGTGAACAGTTAAATCCCGTTCTTGGAGGGTTACTTTGACGGCCTGTGTCTCAATGTTTTCCCCACATGGAAATTGCTGCATGACCTCGGAGGAGGGTATGCTTGAGTTGACCAAGATCATACATCCTCTTGTTGACGCCTGCGTGAAATGCCTCCTGTATATCTTGTAACCACTGAATTTGAAAAAGTGGTGTTCTTGTAGAAGTATTTCTTGTAGCAGTATAATGTCAAGCTTGTCCTTGGCTGCTGCTTCTTGCAGGAGGTGTTTCTTGTTTTTGATGCCCTGAGCATTCCATGTAAGGCTGTTCAGGGTGCTGATGTTTTCCACCACTGTTTCATCGGGGACTTCTGGTGGTTCTCGATGGAAATGTTCAGGTCCGATTCCGACTGGTTCAGGTTCATATCTTCTTGTTCTGTGGTTTTTGCCTTCTGGGCCGTGGTTCAGTTCAGGGGAGTTGAAACGTCCAATTTCTTTCTGGGAGCTGTCGGAATCTTTGGTTCTCTGGTGGCCTTTTTCGGTGTAGAGTGTACCTCGGCTGTCACTCGTGTGGGGACCGGCGTGGCGTCCTCCACTGAGGTGGCTGGAGCTGTGGCGACTTGCCCGAGGACGCTCCCCATGAGTATTTGGAGCTGTGTGGGTTGGATCTTGTGGCCCAGTAGTCCGGCTAGGCCCTTCGCGAAGGTTGTCAGTACCTTGGCTAGGTCTGATACGTGTATTATTCCTTCTGGTGCCTTGGTGTGTGCTTCTTTTGTCTTTTTCGTGGTTGTCGTTGTCTGCTGCTTGGGTGGCTGAGGTGTGGCCGTAGTGAGGCCAGGAAACTGGGCTGCACTTTACCTGTTGACCGGCTGAGGAGGTTGGCTTTGTTGTTTTGGCCTTTGGGTTCCCCACACGAAGGTACTTGGTGGGGCTAGTGTGCAGGCGGTGGGGGCCGGTCTTGCTGCTGGTCGGTTTGCCTGGACCCTCTTTGTCCTCTCGGAGCATCCAGGGTTCCAGGCGTGGTGTTTGCCCCAACAGTTGGCACACTTGGGGGCAATTTTTTCTCCATTTTTCAACTTGGTGAGGCAGGAGTGTGTGCCGTGCTTCTGTGCGCAGACTGCACATATTTCCTTGTACGTGCACCTCGTCTGATGGTGCCCGTATTTCTAGCATCTGAAGCATCGCAGGGGCTCCGGAACGAAGGGCCTTACTTCGTAGATCCCCCAGGTTTTGAGGTCTATGGTGCTGGGGGGTGGACCGTCGTGCGTTATGAGCACTTGTTTTGTGGTGGCCGTCTTGTCGGACGGGGGAGAGCATCTCTCGGCTTTTAGGATCTTCGGGTGGTTCTCCAGGGGTTCGAGGGGTAGTTCCTTTGGGCACCGGAGGAATACCGATTTCATCAGCTTCTGGGCGGGGTCCAGCTTGGTTGATGCAACGGTGGTGGTGTTTTTCAGGTAAGTGTCGAGGGTGGTGGCGGATTCCTTGTCTTTGGGGTGAATAATCATCTTCCCCTTTAGGTTGGGCCGCACTGAGAACTTGGCCAGTGGATTTAGTTTTTCCATCTCTGTGATGGCGGCATATGTCGTTTTCGTGTCCGTTTTCGAGATCCGGAATTTTGGCAGTGTCGTTGGGGGTGAGCTGGTGGTGGTGATGGGTGCCTTTTGAGCTGCTTGACGGCATTCGTTTTGTAATATGCCCCTGTCTCATCAACAGAACGTATTATATAAATGGGTCAATACATCTGATATTATATTCAGATTCACCACCCTGTACTTTCCACTGTCTATGAGTAAGACATGAGATTGACACGTGAGTGGGTAACTTACCCAAGAGGGCGAGACCCATAGCTCAGCATTTCTGTAAGCACGCACTGCGATGCCTCTAAGCTTCAGTAGCTCACCTCAACTCATATCGTAAGGACGTGACCTAACGTTTATCATACATAAACGCCGTCCCTTTCTCATTCACTCCTAGACAGTGAGACTTACGGTTGATATACACTCAGGAATTATATATACAACCTTTTATAATAAAACAAAGGAACTACCGTTTGGGTTTCGTTACTTAAAACCCAAATGTAAATATGTGTGAACGGACTAGTTAATTGGACAAGCAGCCGATTCAGTTTCGAGAAAAAGCACGTCGGCGTTTTTTGTTTTCAACCTTCGTCCAGTTGTCGTCCTCAGTGGCGGTAACAGTGGTGGTGGAGTTGTTGGAGGCGGTGGCAGTGTTCTTGCTTTTCAAGGCTTCGTGGAAGGCCCGTAGCCGATCCGCTTTCTCTGTGCGGTGCCTGTCGTGGTTCGGGTCGTCAGGTTGGCGGGGGTCGCTGTTTGGAGGGCGTACGCACTCCATAACCGGTGGTTAAGTGTTTTTTTTTTTTTTTTTTTTTTTTTTTTTTTTTTTTTTTTAGAGCCTACCTATTCCGGTTGAGTAAGTAGCAGAGGAATTTCAGCACTCCCCACAGGCAATGATGGCCGGGTGGTCGTAGAGTGGTTCCTGAGCTTCTCTCCCGGAGCCCCGTTGGGGAAACCTACTTCCTAGTGTATGTGACTGCTCACTTATAGACGTGAGCTAAGTGTGCCTATTGGGGAAGGATAAGGATTGCTACCCTCTTTCCAGGTGGACCCGCACGATCACGGTTTTCCTGGAAAGACTCGGCTGGGATGGGTTCTTGCTCCAACCCCGTTTTGTGTTCACAATCTCCTGGGAGGGAGGTGAACAGTTACAGGGGGGACCGCAGGACGAATACACTTTTGAGGGTGCAGGTCCCTAGGCCAGAGCGAAAAAAGGAAAAATAGCAATAGAAGGAAAAGAGCTCAAACCACGTCGGGAATATCGCGCTATAGCTGCTCTCCAGCTGGAGTGTGGGTCATTCACACCATCAGTGGGGAGGGCAAGCTAATGCTCGATAAACCGAAAACGCTCATGAGATGTTGTCGACGATGTCAGTGGTGGATGGTCCGGTCCGGGAAGACGGCCAACAATGGCTGCCAACAATGGCAGCAGAGAGAGGGCGGTCTTTGCAGTTCCGGGTCCAGCAGGAGGTCTTGTTGAGAGATCTTCTTAGTTCAGGAGCGATGTGTGTAATGAATCTCATCCCTTGAGTACGCTGCTCTGGGAGCGGGAGCGTCACTACTCTGGTCGACCTCTCGCCTCCCTATACCACTTGTGACAACTCTTTGGCGGAGCTGTTATGTGTTCGACCCGATGTTCGGTGTCAGCGACCGTTGATATTCCCTGGTTAATTTTTTTAATTTATTTGTGTTTGTGTGATAATAATGAAATTAAATTTATATTTAAATGAAAAATTTTCCTTCAGTGCCTCAGAATCGATTGGTATAACAGTCTACCATCAAAGATCCTATATGGCCTTGCCATGTGACGACCTTACCAAAACCGTAGCACCCAGTCTTTTATGATGCTATCGTGAATGGTTCATAAAATAAACTCTCCAGATTTGCAGTATTATCCGTTTTGCGTGTTTTGGGCATGTGCAACACTCATTCAGATGTATTTGTTCAACTATTGACTTCTTGTCCCCTTGGGGCCCGTAGGTAAGCACTTATTAATGTTATTTAATTACTTGACTTTTAGCTACTCTCCATATATAGGTTACCTAGCTGTTTTCCTATGAGAAAGAGTAGCATTACTTTGCTTAATTGAAGTAGAGCGGATAATGGAAAAATCGTGCAAATGGTGATACAAGCATGAAATTTGGCATGATTATACCCTAGCGGCTACTTGTCAAATCTGCCTGATTGGCCATTTAGAAATCCAAGATGGCGGCAATTTTTCAAGATGGCTGCCAAATTGACCTTCGAAAGATTTTTTTTTTTATAAGTTGATGTAGTTGGTCAATCTAAATGATCTTAGTGTCGATGTGTAAGTTTTCAAGCATGTTCAAATGATTTTTTCTATTTCTGATACTTTCAGGTATACATTTGTCTTATTTATGACTGGTTTTATGTACTGGTATTATGTTTTTTCAAACTCGGTGAGGGTGGCATGCATGTGAGGGAGTGATTGTCGGGCACTACCACGGCACACTGGTGACATCACTGCTGTGCAACCCAGCATGGGGTTCAGTGTCAGCTTAGAAAAATCATGTTATACTGCAAAAGCTTAGTGTCCCAAATACTGCTTAACCAACCCCAAATCAGTTAAGCAACCGCACCTGAAATGACAGGATGTGCCAGCGCGGGAGAGCCGAGCCAAGGATAACGCGGTTTTAGTTATCTGGATGGTGTACAGATCGCACGGGACTAATAACACTGGATGAACGATCGGACTAGGTGTAGGGAAAAAGGCATAAACCTAGTTGTATCCCATACAAGAAAGTGCTCATCAGGGTGGTAAAAGGATAAACCCTCGGCCCTGAAGATCAAAAATAGTTATGGACACAAAATCTACCAACAAATCATTCCTCACTGACTGGGCAAAGTGTTGTGTTTGTCAACAGGATAAGAAGGAAGATCTTAAGTCTCCACATGCAAATCCTGCCAAAAAAGGAGATGACGGTTACAAGAGATTGGCAAGGAATATTCCTCTATTTCATTCAATCAATGCACTGCCAATCAAACTTGACCCTGCAAGACTTGTTGAAGATGATGGGATAGAGGAGACCTTGAGGAGAAACAAGGCACAGTATCATGAGTTGCAGACTTCTGTTCAACAACACAAAGTTAAATAGAGCTCAGAAAAGGCGAACCTCTGCAGTTGCTACAGAGGAGAGCAGCAGTAGCAAGATACCACGAATGGTCAGAGACCCCAAAGCAACAGAATGCTTTCTATGTGAGGAAGAAGCTTCGGGAGATGACATAAGACCTGCAATGACAATGAAACTAAATAAAAGATTGAATGATTGTGCGAAGAAACTTAGGGATGGAAAACTCCTTGCCAAACTAAGTGTAGGAGATGTTGTGGCACAAGAACTGAAGTGTCACCCACGCTGCCTGGCAGACCTGTACAACCGAGAAAGAACACACCGAAATGCTCATGAGCAAGAAGAAGCACAAGAGCTTCATCCGAACAAGGACGCATACCCAACTGCTTTCTCTGAACTGGTCACTTACATCACTCAGATGAAAGCCACTAGTGAAGGTACTGAACCACCCATTTTCAGACTTGCTGACCTGGTCACACGCTAAAGACAGAGACTTGAGTAGCTGGGTGTTGGATCGCCCGATGTTCATGCTACTCGACTGAAGGAGCAGCTGCTTTTTCACATCCCCCAGCTGCAAGCTCATCACCATCCCCCACCTGGAAGCTCATCACCAAGGAAGTGATATCCTACGGGCCTTTGAGAAGGATGTTGGCTCAATCCTGGTACAAACAAGCAAATACGGTGACGCGATCCATCTGGTCAAGGCTGCTGGGATCATACGACGGGACATGTGCTTCAGCACAAGTCACACTTCAGCAGTACATTTCATGAAGGATGCATTGAGCAGGCTTTTCCACCATCACTACTTCAATTTGTATGCATGATCGAACATGGTGCAGATATCAAATCCCAACTCCAGCATGGCGCATCGAAATCTGACCTTGTTATGTCACAACTCTTTCAGTACAACTGCTTTGCCAACTACAAGGTAGGAACACAAATCCACAGACACTCCAAGGACCTTTTGCTCTCTACGTCGGCATGTCTGTGTTTGCTACACAAGAAAGAGGCAGCTCGTCTACATGCTGCATGAAAATGGGGTCAGCATTTCATATGACAGAGTTCTACAATTATCAGCCCAGCTAGGAGAAGCAGTTGTATGTCAGTGCGTGGAAGATGGAGTGGTGTGTCCACCAAACATGAGGAAGCAGTTGTTCACGACTTCAGCAGTGGACAACATTGACCGCAACCCCACTGCGACTACGGCCAAAACGTCCTTCCATGGAACCAGTGTGTCCATCTTCCAACAAAGCACCTGGCATAAGCCAAATTAATAAAATCGTACTACAAAACATTCCTCAGTCTATGATCGAACAGCTTAAAAATATATACAAAGCCTCACTTGCAACTGGCTTCTTCCCTACCAAATTTAAAATAGCCAAAATCAGACTCATCCCAAAAACAGGAAAGAACCATACCCAAGCAGAGAACTACAGACCTATCTCACTACTGGAAACACCCGGTAAAATATTGGAAAAAATAGTCAACCACAGACTCAGAAATTTTCTGGACCAAGAAAACAAATATAGCCCGAGACTTTCGAAAAAATCGAGGAACCAACACAGCAATAGCACTAATATACGAATCAATTGCAAATGCTGCAAGCAACAGAGACCAATGCAATATAATTCTAAGAGATGTGTCAAAAGCATTTGATAAAGTTTGGCATGAAGGACTGAAGTTGAAAATAATCAAATTGGATATGCCTACCAATATCACAACACTACTATGCAATTTCTTAGACAACAGAAAGGCCAAATTAATCATCGACAACCATCTAGGACAAACTTTCAACATTCATTATACCGACATTATACACTGTATACACAGCAGACATGCCGCAACCACGGCAATCAGAATATATAGCATACGCAGATGATGTCACACAGATAGTCAGGTACCCAGGAAAATCCAAACAAATGATGGCCATTAGAACAAACAGAGAAATAGAGATAATAAACAACTATGAACGAAAATTGAAGATAAAAACCAATGTCCAAAGCTCAAAATAATTCACATCGCAAAAACAAACCCCTACCCTATTATTGTCAACAACCAACAAATACCATATGCTGCCAACGGAAAAATATTAGGACTCAAGATAACCAGAAACGGAATAATCCCCCCCACATCAATGAAAGAATAGCTATGGCAAAATCACAACTTACAAAGCTCACAAGATTCCGCCAATTAAACACCAACAAGCAATTGCACCTATACAAAGCACTGATCAGACCACACTTAGAATATCCTCCGATACCTCTGAACACAATCGCAAGAACAAATCAACTTAAATTTCAATCAGTGCAAAATCTAGCCCTCAGAAGAGCGGCAAAACACCAACCACCATGCACACAAACAGCACAAGACATACACACAGAACACGGCATAGACCCACTCAACACCAGAATACACACCCAAGCAAATGCAATATGGGAAAAAATCCAGCAAGAACAGGATCCCATACTAAACCAACTAATTGAGGAAAACAACAACACATCGCACAGATGGTGGCCTAGAAACAGAAAAAATGATAACGAAGAACCAGAGCCTCTATATACACAATGAAAAGGAACCAAAAGATGGGCACAACTCTCCAGTCACACAAGGACCTGGAGGGACCCCACAAATAAACAAAGACCTAAATAGTTCACTAACACCCACAATAAAAAACTAAAAACGAAAAAGATGGGGATCATCCCTCCAGTGCCACAAGGACCTGGAGGGACCCCCCCTATCATAATATGCCCCAAGGAAACATGAAATAGAACAACTTAGCTTAGCTTGGCTGAGACCGGCCTTCCCTAACCGCATGAGTCCTCTAATGCAGCACTGTTGACGGAAGACAAAAAAAACCCGTCTCCACAAGGTGGATAGCCCACCTGCTGTTAACCTCCTCCTCTATTTACCACTTCTGAACTTTACCTTGTACTGTATCCTTCTTGCACCCTCAGAGCTAATGCTCTCTTCTCTCCGTATCACCGACCGACCGGACAAGAAAACACCAAGACAAACCCAAGTTAGCCTTCATCGACTGCGACTAGGGTACAAGTGCTCCTGGCAGACGATCGGAAATGTCGTCATGGAATGCACCTACTGTCAGGAGCCAGCAGCCAACCCACTCGAACACTATCTCCTCGACTGCGAAGTCACACAAAGTCTCCGAAATAGAATTCAAAACTTCCAAGAAGAACACACAACATTAGCGGCCACTCTAACCCGAAAGGCCCAAACAAACCACATTCACCACCTTCTCCGGGTCATCACACGATACCCACCACCCAGATAGCTTAGAAAGTATCCTTTCCCAGCAAGTGCGGACCCCAGTTCGGGGGGCGCGCCACTCCGAAACTGACCACGTCCAAGAGTGGGGGTTGGTGGTAAGCGTCCACTGATCGGGGGTCCGCTCACACTTGCAACCTGCAGTATCCTTTCATATCTGCAGGTAGGACAACCTCGAATCCCAAATCATGTCTGGCTGCTCCAGGAGCTCCAGCCGGAACCACCAAACGGGCCGCCTATAGGCAAAGGCCCGTGTCGGATTACGGCCCGACAATCTCAACAACAACAACAGGAGCCATTTCGTGACTCGTGTTCTTACTAGTTGCCTGCTGGTTAACTAGTGGTTTGGGTTGTGTGGAGTAAGCCGTGCAGATAAAGGTGACAATGCAGTGTATTTACATGGAAGTGTGACCATTCTATGCTACAATACAAACATATATACATACAGACATGCAGATACACATACATACATACACACATACATAGACATACACATACATACATACACACATAAATACATATACTTGCATACACACACATTACTACTACATTGCTGTCACTCGGAATCAAGTATGACGATCATCCAAATATGTTACAATGTTATGAGTTAGTGAGTTCTGAGGTGACTCAAGAGGCCGTTACGGGGACTGGCAGGGGCGATCTTAGATGTTGCACTTGTGGGGGCGGCTGCAGCGTCTTTCCGGCGTTGGTGCTTGTCTGCCTTTTTATGCAGTCTACCTAACTCTTAAGTATTGACACCTTCTTGTGTGGTGATCCTCAAACCGTTACGGTGTGGAGTAATCGTCTCCCAAGTGAGGAGTCAATTTGGCAATTTTTTCAGGTTTGTCTTAAGATAATCGTTATACCTTTTCAGTTGCCCGCCAGCGTTACGTTTACTATTCGTTAGGTGACTGTAAAGTAGTTGATTTGGCAGTCTACTGTCGTCCATGTGGATATCATGGCCACTTCCAGCGTAGTTGTCAATGGATAATGGTAGCTTCGATGATTCTACAGTTGGTGTCAGCAAAACTGGCATTTGTTCTCTTGTCTTCCCAGCGAACTCGGAGGATGGAACGTAGACTACGTTGGTGAAAGTTTTCAAGTGCCTTGATGTACCTCGTGTATGTGGCCTATGTCTCGCTGCCATATAGCATTGTGGGGAGGACCACTGCTCGATATTGGTGTAACTTAGTACATAATTTCAGCTCCCTACAGCTGAAGACACGGTTTTGGAATCTGCCAAAGGTTTCAGATGCACATCTGATCCGATGCTGAATGTCATCATCGATGTCAGCGTTTGGTGAACAGGTGTGAGCCGCGATACCAAAAGTGGGTAACATTAGTGAGGGTAGTGCCGTTAAGCTAGATGGATGGTGGAGGTGTGTTTGAACCAGGGGCAGGCTGAAAGAGAATCTGAGTCTTGCATACTGTAAACGCCTTAGTTAAGGACGTTCAGGTGACAGGCAAGTCGAAGGGAATGATTGAAACCCGCCTTTTGACACAACAATATTTATTGATGTGGTCAAAACCTGCAGAGAACAAGGCATTCATTAGTATTACATGGTGATCTATCTGATACATAATTAGTTAGTTCCACACAATTTACATTAATTATTCACTGGTCAACATAAAACAAATTCTCATGGTTCTGGAACAAAACAGTCTGATTCTAGTGTAATTGTATGTGCTGAACTCAATTATGACATTCGTATAGCTGTATCAGGCTCAGTTTTCCAGAACCAGCATATCTATATATTTAGTGTACCATGCTATTCATACAGTAATTTATATGCTCATTGGCTCCACTTATGCAATTATTTTGTCCTGATTTGTGCTTTTTTGTTTGTTTCAGTTTGCTGATTCATGATATTGCATATCTACACCTGCATGATTTGTAATTACTCTGAAATTAACAAAACATGGAACGTCGCAAGTGTGTGAACGGTGCTGACAGTTTTTGCTACATATGTGGTGCCTTCACTCCTGGTAGCCTCAAGAAACCAATCACAAAGCTGTTCGACTGAACTACAAAAGTTACTTCAAATGTCATTTGGGTGACCAAGACAAGAAATGGGCACCTCATGTAGCCTGTAAGTCTTGTGTTAACCACCTGAGCGAGTGGATGTGTGGTAAACGAAGTTCAGGAATGCCGTTTGCTGTACCAATGATATGGCGTGAACCTAAAGACCACAGTAGTGACTGCTACTTCTGTCTCACAAATATTAAGGGAATAAAAATCAAGACACGAGGCAAGGTACAGTACCCCAATATTGCTTCTGCAATCCGACCAGTAACGCACAGTGCTGAACTTCCAGTCCCAAATCCACCGACTGAACAAGAATTGAGTGATTCCGATTCTACCTCTACCTCAATGGAAAACGACTACCAGGATGACTCTGAAAATACCAGGCCTAAACTATTTACTCAAGAAGCCCTTCATGATCTCATCAGGGACCTAAACTTGTCAAAAGAAAAGGCTGAAGTTTTGGGATCCAGACTAAAGTAGCGTAACCTGCTAGAAGATGGAGTACATATCACTACAGCGCGTTACTGACATAGACAGCTGTCTGCATTTTTCAAGATGGCAAACAACCTTTGTTATTGCGAGGACGCAGTATCTCTCATGCAACAACTCTGCAAGTCTGAAACATACAAGACAGAGGACTGGAGGCTGTTTATAGACTCAGGAAAAGACTCTCTGAAAGCTGTTCTTTTACACAATGGCAATCGGCTTCCATCTGTCCCAATAGCACACGCAACAAAAATGACTGAGAGCTATGAAACAATGAAAATTCTGTTGGCCGCTATAGAGTATGAGAAACACCAGTGGAAGATATGTGGCGATCTCAAAGTCATCAGTTTACTACTGGGCCTTCAGAGTGGCTACACAAAGCACATGTGCTTTTTGTGCTTTTGGAACAGCAGAGCTGATGCAGAGCACTATGTGAGAAAGGATTGGCCGACAAGACCAAGAGATGCGCCTGGAAGGTTTAACTGTGCTCACAATCCGCTTGTAGATCCAGAAAAGATATTTTTGCCTCCACTGCATCTAAAGCTCGGTTTGGCTAAAAATTTCATCAAAGCTATGGATCAATTCGGTGCTGGGACTCTATACTTATCTCAGAAACTAGGTGGTGTGGTTTCCGAAGCCAAGTTGAAAGCAGGTGTCTTGAACGGACCACACATTCGTATACTAGTTAATGATAGCGAATTCACCAAAACATTGAACCCACTGGAGAAAAAAGCATGGGAATCATTTGTCAATGTGTCACAGAATTTTCTTGGAAACTATCGTGCTGACAACTACAAAGAAATCGTAACAACCATGCTTCAGAAATATCATGCATTGGGAGCAAGGATGTCCTTGAAATTGCATTTTTTCCACTCTCATATTGAATTTTTCCCAGGTAACCTTGGAGACGTTAGTGATGAACACGGCGAAAGATTTCATCAAGATATCGCCATAATGGAGAGCAGATATCAGGGACAATTCAGTCCTAACATGATGGGCGACTATTGCTGGACACTGCAACGAGAAAAGAGCAAGCTGTACAAGAGAATGAGTAAAGTTCAGAAGCACTTTTAGAACATCATATTTTGTCATTATAAAGGATTTGAACTTATGTTTTTTGGTACAATTTTTTATGAGCTTATCTGTAATAGTTTTAAAATTGTATCTTGCATGACGCGATAATGTTACTATATTTACTATTGTCGTGATCCCACTACCCTTTATACTTGGGGAGTGAATCCTACCCCAAGTTATTAACAAATAAAGGAACAAATAGGGAACACGGCAATAATTATCCTCACCAAATACCTACTCAACTAAATGTACTTGAAAAAGTAAGAACAGTTGAAATAAGTGAATCACAAAAGGGAAGATAATTAATTAATTCAATTTATGTTCTAAAGGGAGTAATGACTAGCAAACATGAATTTAAGGGAATAAGTAAATGTATAATAAAATAAGAATGATGCCGGAAGGGCGAAAATATGCTGTAAGGAGTTAGAACAAACAAATATTACTTAACATTACTATATTACACAAGACATTCGAAATATATATATACAACAATCACTACAAAATGATTATCCCTACCAAACAGGAGATACCTTACCACCATGATCCCTTCCTAGGCCTAACTAAACGTGTCACTAATACCTGATACCCCTAGGGCATTGCAGAAGGCTGGATAAAGCACTAGACAAGGGTCAAGGCTAGAGAACGAATGGACACGTCTAACCTATGCCACGGATTTTCGCTACTGAGGTGGCGTGGGTACGCCGCCCGGCCGAGAAGCGCGTCTCATCTCACGTGATCCAGACATTTGCTAGATATTTTATATAATTAATTAATACTCTCTTGATTTGAACTTAACAGAGTAAGACAATGATGCATATAAATTACATACATAAATATACAATTAACCTAAGTAACTAAGAACAATAATAATATAATAAGTACAATTAACAAATTATTAATAGCTGGTGTTAAATGGAGGCGTGACATATGCCTCACGATATGCGAGTTCCCGAGCGCTACAGGCACGTGACACCTGCCCCAAAAAAGTGAGCTTACAACTAACTGGAAGCGAAAATGGATATACAGCTACACAGTGAAAGTAATAACTAACACAATTGGTTTAAATCAATATGAAGCAAAATAATTCATAATATAAACACAAGGTACTCAATGACAATAAAACAAAAAAAATTATTTGCATATAGACATAGTTACTAAATAATCAGACTCGAGAAAGTGCATCAGCCAACACGTTCTCTTTTCCGAGGATATGGGAAATGTTCAAGTTATAGGGCTGAAGTGATAGAGCCCACCTCAAAAGTCTTTGGTTGGTATGGTTCATCTTGTCAACAAAAGTAAGTGGGTTATGATCAGTGAACACTTGAATGGGATAAGCAGTGCTGCCAATATATACTTT
This sequence comes from Homarus gammarus, assembly GCA_958450375.1. Classification (NCBI taxonomy): domain Eukaryota; kingdom Metazoa; phylum Arthropoda; class Malacostraca; order Decapoda; family Nephropidae; genus Homarus; species Homarus gammarus. Next base: position 339,465 of record CAUDMG010002468.1, read on the forward strand.
GAAGTTTTCTAGTGCCATGATCAGTGATAAAGCCTCCTTTTCAATGGTGGCATAGTTTCTTTGATATTTGTTAAATTTTCTAGAAAAATAGCACAACGGCTGAAGCACTTGATCACTCTCACCCTTTTGCAGAAGCACAGCACCGGCGCCAATTTCACTGGCGTCGACATGGAGAGTGAACTGTTTTTGGAGGTCAGGTGCAAGTAGTACAGGAGCATTTACCAGCAGGGATTTAAGATTCTCAAAAGATTCCTGGCAAGCCGTAGTCCACTTGAAGGTTTTTCTTGCCACTCAGCAGGTCAGTCATGGGAGAGGCAACGGAGGAGAAGTTTGGATAAAAACGGCGGTAGTACCCTGCCATACCCAGCAACCTCATCACACTCTTCTTATCGCCTGGCACTGGATACTGTTGAATTGCCTCAATTTTGGCTGCTATAGGCTGGACTTCCCCTTGTCCGACCACATGCCCCAAGAAAGTGACGTGGGCATGGCCGAACTCAGTTTTGACGAGGTTCACCGTCAGCTTGCTTGCAGCCAATACGGAGAAGAGGGCTTGTAGACGACTCATGTGATCTTCCCAGGAACTGCTGAAGACGATAAGGTCGTCTAGGTAACAGAGGACACCTTCCAGACCAGACGTGATGAAAATCATGAGGCGTTGAAAGGTTGCAGAGGCGTTCCGCATACCAAACTGAAGGACTGTGAATTGGTACAACCCCTCAGGAGTGACAAAAGCAGAGATGGCCCTGGAGCGTTCAGTCAGTCTTATCTGGTAGTATCCCTGGAGGAGATCCAACTTGGTCACGTACCTTGCCTGTCCAAGATCATCGATCACGTCGTCGATGTGTGGCAAGGGATAACCATCTGGTTCAGTGACAGCATTCACCTTGCAATAATCCACACACAGACGCATTGACCCATTCGGCTTTGGAACTAGAACAACAGGGGATGCCCATGGACTGATGCTGGGTTCGACGAGGCCTAGCTCTTGAAGACGCTGTACCTCGGCTCGCACACACTCCCGCTTGAAGGCATTAAGACGGTAGGGACGCTGTCGGATTGGCTTGGCTCCCCTGGTCTCAACGTCATGCTCCAGCACTGAACAAGAGAGTGGGTAATCACCAACTATAATAAGATACTCCTGTAATAGAGACTTTATATTATTGGCTTGGTCACTAGAGAGATGACACAACTTAGCACTGGGGTCCTCCAAGATAGTCGAGTTTTCAACTTTTACACTAGACCCATTCATTATTTCAGAAAAACACTGATCTTTATCATCCTTACACTCTGGCACAATGATACAATTTGGCAAGGATTGATCAACACAAGCAACTGCTTTTCCCAGGGTTTCGTTACGAACATGATATGACTTTAAAAGATTGACATGGATAAGGCGTTTTTTCTTACGCCGTTCACGGGTGCTAATCACATAATTCACGGACCCCTGTTTTTCTAGTACTTCATATGGACCACTGTATTTGGATTTAAAAGGGTGATCATGTAAGGGCAGGAAGGCCAACACCTGCTCCCCCACTTGGAATTCTCTAGGTTTTGCCTTATGGGCCTTATCAAAATGCAGTTTCATTTTCACCTGAGCACACCTTAAGTTGGACTGGGCAAGTTCTACAGCCAGACGCAACTTCTCCTTGAATTGGACCACATATGAAGCTAAGGGCGTCGCGCTCTGATCACTCAACCAACACTCTTTTAACACCTTAAGAGGCCCTCGCGCCTCATGTCCATAGACGAGCTGGAAGGGCGAGAATCCTAGCGACTCTTGTTTACTGTCCCGAACAGCAAACAAAAGCAGGTCAACTCCCTCGTCCCAATCCTTCCCAGTCTCCAGACAGAAGGTGCTCAACGTGAGTTTTAGTGTCTGGTGAAACCTCTCTACCACCCCCTGTGACTGAGGGTGATAGGCCGAAGACCTCAACCGCCGGACTCCCAGGGTTTGCATTACCTGATTAAACAACCGGGAAGTAAAATTGGAACCCTGATCTGACTGCACCACTGTAGGAAGGCCTACTTGAGTGAAGAAGTGGGTTAAGGCTTTGATAACATTCTTCGCTGTGATGCGGCGCAAGGGAATGGCTTCAGGATAACGGGTTGCACAATCAATAATGGTTAGCAAGAACTGATGACCACGAGGGGTCTTAGGTAAGGGACCGACACAATCTATGACCACCTTACTAAAGGGCTCTTCAATGACTGGGATAGGCTGCAGAGGGAATGGTTTAACACTGGGGTTCGGTTTCCCCGCTACCTGACAATCATGGCAAGTGCGACAGTAAGAGCTGACGTCTTTCTTCATCCTAGGCCAAAAGAACTGGGATAAAATTTTTGCATAAGTCTTCCTAACTCCTAAATGACCACCCACCCCATCATGAGCGATACTAAGTATGTCCTGCCGCAAAGGTTTGGGAATAACAACTTGATGATGAACTAACCAAGGGTGATTGGCAGGAGAATTGGAGGGACGGAACTTCCGCATTAATACACCAGACCTAGTGTAGTAGCAATTTGATTCTTGCTCAGCTTCTGTCTCAGTGACTGACCTATTGAGAAAACCTACTAGCTCAGGATCCCCTGCTTGTAGCTCAATAAACTTACTCCTAGTGATGGGAGAGGAACCAAAACTAGTGACATCTGGGTTCCTATCTCCATCAGAACTACTCTGGAGGTTATCTGGTTGTGGGGAATCCTCAAAAAATTCACTGAGACCAAGATCAGTATGGTCCGGTTGGATAAGATTATCCTCGGACTTCTCACAGTCCTGGAGGGAAACTTCATCAACTTCACTAGTCTCTTCTACTTCTGTACTGCGGCTCATGCTACGGGTCACAGCACACGCAGGGAACAACCCTGGAAAGTCTACTTCTAACTGCACAGTATTATTCTCGGCAGTGCGACAAGATGAGATCACAACATTAGGGAACATCATGTCACCAACGAGGTCATTTCCTATCAATAGAGAGACCCCTTCTACAGGTAAGCTATCTACTACTCCTAACGTGACAGAGCCTGACTTTATGGATGACCGCAGGTACAGTTGACAAAGGGGAATACGCGACCCACAGGTCAAACCGTTCACAAGCACCCAGCTACCAGTATAGCATGAATCCAGGAATGGAGCAGCTTCTTTAGTAACAAGAGATAAGGCTGAGCCTGTGTCTCTCAAGAGTTTAACAGAAATGGGTTGACTGAATTGATCCAAAGCTAAGGAACCAGGAAAACAAAATGGTTCAAAGGTTGATATCATAGAAGAGGGGGAAACATTCAGGGCAACAGTCTGACTGAGGGCAGTGACACAGGGCTCCAATAATTTCTCAGACTGCTCGGCCACCCTGACCAAAAGAGCGGGGGATCCTTGGTGAGAGGAATTTCTTTTCTTTAACTTGAGACAGTCGCTGATGACATGTCCTTGCTTCTTACAGTACCTGCAACTAGAGTTTCTCTCACCAGTAGGAGTAGATCCACCTGTCCCATGGACCATGGGCTCACCCGGGGTAGATGATACAGAACCTGAGGGTCGGGTCGGTATGACAAGAGGCAGGGACCCCGATGTAGATGTTGGTGTGGGCCGCTTGAAGGAAGTGAAGGACTGGGACATGGGAGCATAAGACCTGGAATTTACATTTCTATTAGTTAGGGAATAATGGTCAGCCACTGGACCAGCATCAGCCAGGGTACAGATACCTCTCTGATCCAAGTGAGCTCGAATGTCGCCCTGGGATACACTTTCTAACCTCCTCTAGCAGGATTAGTTCAACAAGCTTGTCATGTTCTACATGGGCAGACTCACTTTCAATCCACCTCCGACAAAGAACCTGTTTCTGCCTGAAGAACTCCACAAATGTTTGTTTGTCAGTCTTCCGGCAGTTACGGAACTGTTGCCGGTAGGCTTCAGGAACAAGTTTATAAGCGCTCAAAACCGCAGACTTAAGAAGGGCATAGTCTAGACATTGATCCTCAGAGAGGGCAGAAAACACATCTAATGCCTTACCAGTGAAAGATCTATAAATAAGTTGAGACCATTGAGAAACAGGCCACTTGTTAAGTCGGGCAATTTTCTCAAAAAGAGAGAAGAATTTGTCTGGTTCTTCCTCATTAAATTTAGGAACACTGTTGAGACATTTGTCTACACTGAATGTTGAAGTATTACTACCTTGAGCCAAACCTCGTTGTTTGAGAGTTTCCAGCTCCACCTCGAGTCTTTTGAGTTCAACTTGTAAGGCCAAATTACTTGGTGTAACAATTTCTTCTGAATTTCCCGACGGTTGGGCTATGATTTCATTGTCAATAAGGTAGTTGAGGACAGCCTCTTCTAACCTAGACTTATTCATGGAAGAGCGGCCTTCTACTTTATAATAAGCAGCGAGGGATTGCCACTCTACCTTAGTAAGCCCCTTCAGTACTTCGGCTGCAGGTGAAGCCAAAAAGCTTTCCAGGTCAAACATGTTGAACTCAAAATCGAGTAGCGAAAAAAAAGTAACAGTGGCAGCTAAGCTAACTAGCTAGCTAATTAATAATATCAAAATGCAATAAACTGTGAAACACAGCAAGGGATTAACCAAACACCTGGTACACAAGATAAGGGTTAACTCACCAGTAGCTTAAGCAATAACAGGAGCAATATAAATGAACACTGTGAACACAGCAACTTGCATCCAAAAATACTTAGCGATGAAACAACACCTGGCGAGTAACAACACTTGATATGACAACAATGGCGGTTAGTTCCGGGACAGGCCCCCACTTGTCGCGATCCCACTACCCTTTATACTTGGGGAGTGAATCCTACCCCAAGTTATTAACAAATAAAGGAACAAATAGGGAGCACGGCAATAATTATCCTCACCAAAAACCTACTCAACTAAATGTACTTGAAAAAGTAAGAACAGTTGAAATAAGTGAATCACAAAAGGGAAGATAATTAATTAATTCAATTTATGTTCTAAAGGGAGTAATGACTAGCAAACATGAATTTAAGGGAATAAGTAAATGTATAATAAAATAAGAGTGATGCCGGAAGGGCGAAAATATGCTGTAAGGAGTTAGAACAAACAAATATTACTTAACATTACTATATTACACAAGACATACGAAATATATATATACAACAATCACTACAAAATGATTATCCCTACCAAACAGGAGATACCTTACCACCAGAATCCCTTCCAAGGCCTAACTATACGTGTCACTAATACCTGATACCCCTAGGGCATTGCAGAAGGCTGGATGAAGCACTAGACAAGGGTCAAGGCTAGAGAACGAATGGACACGTCTAACCTATGCCACGGATTTTCGCTACTGAGGAGCGTGGGTACGCCGCCCGGCCGAGAAGCGCGTCTCATCTCACGTGATCCAGACATTTGCTAGATATTTTATATAATTAATTAATACTCTCTTGATTTGAACTTAACAGAGTAAGACAATGATGCATATAAATTACATACATAAATATACAATTAACCTAAGTAACTAAGAACAATAATAATATAATAAGTACAATTAACAAATTATTAATAGCTGGTGTGAAATGGAGGCGTGACATATGCCTCACGATATGCGAGTTCCCGAGCGCTACAGGCACGTGACACTATTTTTTTTATTCTTTAAGAAAGTAGGTCTGATGGTAGAATGAAACATCCAATTAATATTCATTAATATGAAATTAGTCATGAAAGCACAGTCACATGAGATAATCTCATCTTTTGCACGACACGTGATGGAATATTAAATATTTGTATCTATTGATTTTTTTTATAAAACCTGGTCTAATAGAAGAAAACAAATATCAGATTCGAATTCAGCAATATGAAATTAGTTGTGTGAGCATGATCTCATATGTGAACCATTTTGGCTGTTGACCAGTGTTATAATTGATTATTGAGCCAAGTGACATGATACAAAGTTCCTAACTCTATTAATCTTAGCTACACTTCATTCTGCGTTGTCTTATTGCTCCAGATAAGGCAGGAACGAGTTGGCATAATTAGTCAACAATATTTCAGTATTGAGGGGGATGTCATCACTTTGGCTGTACTTACAAGTGCGGGTCAATGCGAACCAGTATGGTGTTCCAAGGGAAAATAGTACCATACATTTAGAAGAATTAGGACCTCTTGTCTGTAAACACCACCCACTCCCTAATCGTTGTTGGGGTAAGGCAGCAAACGCCAGCACTCACGCCAGTGGCGATGACACTCCCGGTGGGAAACACCTACCCCCCCCCCCCAGCCGCCACATCTGGAGAGGTAACAAGCCACGTGGGTGGGGGGGGGGGGGCAAGTGGTCACAGGCTGAGAGATCTAATGTTTGTTCGGGTGAGGCTGCAAATGCCAGCACTGACGCCAGCGATAATAAGCCAGAGGCGATAACACTCCCGGCATTGGACAATTGCCCAAGATTTACGATGTGGCGTGTTCAAGAAGGCATACACAGGTCACTGGCCTTCGGAACTCCTCAGATACGGTTTGCACACGCACCTGGCGCACCAGACCATCAGCTCCTGGGACCACTGCCGTGACCCTGCCCAAAGGCCATTTGTTGCGCGGAAGATTTTCTCCAGTGATGAGGACAAGGTCATGTTCCCTGAGATTCCGGGTTGGTTCTATGTACTTCTGTCTTTTGCGGAGTAGTGGAAGGTACTCCTTCACCCAGCTATTCCAGAAGCGGTCTGCTAGGAACTGAACGTGCCGCCACCATCGTTAATATGAGTCCTTCAGAAGACATCCTCCCAGTGACAGATCAGCGTGTGGGCCACAGTGGAGGATATGGGCTGGTGTAAGCACTTCCAGGTCTCTCACGTCGCTCGAGGCAAGGGTGATGGGTCGACTATTTATGATCGCTTCCTCTTCACAAAATAGCATCTGCAGTCGATATTCATCCAGGATTTGGGTCCCCACAATTGCTCTGAGAACCTTTCCGACTGTTCGGATTTGCCGTTCCCAGACTCCTCCCATGTGCGAAGCCGCTGGAAGGTTGAATACCCATTCTATTTCTTTTTTCTGAAAGTTTCTGCGTATGCATTCATCATTCCTCTAACTATGCACTGCCGCACGGAGTTCCTTGCAAGCCCCGACCATGTTGGTGCTGTCGTGATCCCAATATCCTTTATACTTGGGGAGTGAAACCTACCCCAAGTTATCATCAAATATAGGAACAAACAGGGAACACGGCAATAATTTTTCCCACAAAAACCGACTCAACTGAATGTACTTGAATAATTAAGAATAAGTTGGAGTAAGTGAGTCACATATGGGAAGATAAATAAATAATTAAATTTATGTTCTTAAAGGTATACTGTCTAGCAACTATGGAATTTAAGGGAATAAGTGATTGTATATTAAAATAAGAGTGATGCCGGAAGGGTGAAAATATAGGGTTAAGGAGTTAAATCAAATGAATACTACTTAACATTAACTATATTAAACAGAGACATTACAATATATACACAGCAATCACAACCAACTGGTTATTTCCTACCAAATAGGAGATTCCTTAACACCAGGATCCCTTTCTGGGCCTAAGTTAACGTGCCACTAATTATCAGATACCACTAGGGTATTGTAGATGACTGAACAAGGCACGTCTGTGCTGAGTCGGTGTTGACACGTCCTGCCTATAGCCTATACCACAGTTTACTAGAGAGAGAGTCTCTGGCCACACAGCATGTGAGTGAGGAGCGTCTTAGCTCACGTGACTAAGAACAGTTGCCAAATAGTCTTATAACTAATTAATACTACTCTTGGTTTGACTTAACAGAGTAACACAAATGATGCATATTAATGACATACATAGATATACAATTAACCTAAGTAACTAAGAACAACAATAAGATAATAGTAAAAATAAGAAGTTATTAATAGCTTGTGTGGAGTGGAGGCGTAAACAGATACCACATGACATGCGCGGTACAGGCACGTGACAGTGCCATTGTCTGAACGAATACGTTTCAGAGTCGTATCCTTTCTGGCGATGAAGCGGACAGTAGTGTTTAGGAGTGCATCTGTATCTAGAGACTCCAACACCTCCAGTTGCACTGCACGAGTAGCTAGGCAGGTGAATATGCAGCCATATCTCTTGGTACTCTTTCGTCCTAGTCTTACTGTGAACGGGCCAAAGCAATCAGTGCCCGTGTAAGTAAAGGGACGCCCCCCGGGCTCGGTCCGGTCTTCGGGCAGCATGGCTTCCCTTTGCCTAGTGGGCTTCCAATTGTTACGGAGGCAAGTGACACACTCCTTGATTACCTTATCGGCAACGGGCTATCCAGAACTCACACCGGAGTATGGACAGTGTATGTTCTCTCCCGGAATAGCCAACGCCCACCACGTGTGCTTCCTGCACTATAAGTTTGGTCACTGGGTGGTCTCTGGGCAGTAGAACTGGTCCAGTTCTTTCTTTGGCATCTTGCAACTTTCCTCCAACTCTGAGCAGCCCGTCTTGGCTTAGGTATGGCTCTAGTTGGTACAGTCGGCTTTATCGTGGCAGCTTTCGGTGCTGCAGGAGGCTCATATCCTCACAATAGGCCTCCCGTTGCAGGAACCGAATGATGGCCCACTTGGAATTCCGCAGTTCAGGCAATTCCAGCAGCTTCGCTGTTGCACCCTGAAAGTCGTATCTCAGGATGCTGTATACTCGCCTGATCCAGGATACACCTCTCTGCAGCACATTTCAAGATGAGTACCTTCTCCATAGCAGTTGCATGATGGCATTGGCATTATTTCCTGCTGTGGCTAATGAAACCGCCTCGAGCTTAACCTAGGGATCATTCTCAAGTTCGTGTCTGATTTCCGGTTCTCTCGGCCAGTGCTCCTCAGGTCGAGACAAAAAAGAGGGACCACCAATCCATCTGCATTCCTTTAACATGTCTTCAACATGTACACCTCTTGTAGCATCATCTGCTGGATTCCATCTTGATCGTACATGTCTCAAATGGGCCTTCTCCGTGACTTCATGTATAGCTGAGATCCTGTTGGCAATGAAGGTATGGAAACGTTTCTCTAGGTTGGCGATGTACTTGACCACAATCATACTGTTCGTCCAGAACACGGATTCTTCAAGTGGGACTCCAATTTCACGCTTGATTGTCTGGTCTGCTCTTGTCGCCAGGACTGCTGCACAGAGCTCTAGCCTTGGGACCGTTAGCTGTTTGAGAGGAGCCAGACGAGCCTTGCCACAAAAGAAAGAACATCCGGCATTACCTTCATTATCTCCTGTCCGTAGGTACGTCGCAATTGCATAGGCCACTTGTGAGGCGTCACAGAAGTAATGGAGTTGCAATGAGATGGCACAACCCAGGCCCCCGTGTCTGTAGCAGAGAGGAACTTTGAAGTTTCGCAGTGATTTCAAATCTTCAAGCCAGCGCAACCACATGTGAAGGTTTTGCTTTGTTATGTCTTCGTCCCAGTCCTTCTTCCGCTGCTTTCGTGTTGGAAAATAAGCTTGGCTTTGATGGTGAAAGGGCAGATGAATCCTAGAGGGTCGTACACCGAGCTTACCACTGGTAGTAAGCCCCATTTTGTCGCCGATCGGATGGGAAACTGAACCTTTGCTGCAAACTGGTCTCCTTTTAGGTTCCACATGACTCCTAAGGCTCTCTCTGTGGGTAAGTCTTCACATCCCAGGTTCACTTCCTTCAGTCCAGCATGTCGGCTTTCAAATGGTATTGTGTTGAGGACCTCTTTGTCGTTGCTGATCCATTTTGTGATTTTGAAGCCTCCCAGGGATAGAAGATGTCCCAACTGCCGAGATATCATAATTGCTTCTTTTGGTTCAGTTACTGACAGGAGCAAGTCGTCGCACTTCTGCCATCATGTTAGATCCGGGATTTTGGTCAGGTGCTGAGCACTCAGACTCAGGCAGAGGGTGGCCCCTTCATCTCCTGTGGCCGTAATATCGTGGTCGTTCAGCTCTGGAGGGACAACTTCTGCCTCTGGGTCTCGGTCACCTTCTTCCATGTTCACATTTCCCTTTCGTTGCTCTGGATCCATTCCCACTACCTCTTGTCCTCTTATTGAGAATTATTTGCAGCTCCGGTTAGGTCTCAAAGTTTGTTCGATGAACCACTGTTCACCGACTGTATTTGCGTTCGGTGGTGTGGCTCGCTGCTTGTATGTATGTTTGACAATAGTAGGTAACTGTTGGATGCTTATGGTGTTACAAGTGACACTTCACTGCCGGTTACTTACGGTGTTACAAGTGAATCATTGCAGGGTGCTTATGGTTACAAGTGGATCACTGCAGGTTGTTTACGGTGGTACAAGTGGATCACTGCAGGTTGTCTACGGTGTCACAAATTGAGGTGAAATTAAGTCAATTTAATCACACTTACCCTGTAATTCGTTGAATTGGTTATTTTTTAACTCAAACTCGGTCAGCTGCCCGTTATGATCACTGGTGGAAACACACACACACACACACACACACATAGCCGTATAATCACTGGGAGGGTGGGCCTGCCTGTCTGGAATGAACAATAACAGCCCGTTCGCTCGGACTCAAACTATACAACACTGTCCGAGTGTAGTGAATATTCGTTCACTGGGTGCGCGGGCTGGCTGGTTGCAAACAAACGCTCACAGCACTGTACGCTTGAACCGAGACTTTATGACAACCCCTCAGATAGTTGAACACTTCACTCAAACACACAACACTCCGACGTCCCACCCACTGTGGGTGGGTGGCTGACTGACGACCTACGTTGTCCTGCGCTGAACTCCCGGAGTTGGTGACGTGTCCTGTGGTCCTTTTGTCCTCCTGGTAGTTGAGAATTCCCTTCGACGCCCTCCCGTACTCATTTTGACTGTAAACGTCTTAGTTAAGGGCGTTCAGGTGACAAGCAAGTCGAAGGGAATGATTGAAACCTGCCTTTTGATGCATTCAATATTTATTGATGTGGTCATAACCTGCAGAGAACAAGGCATTCATTAGTATTACATGGTGATCTATCTGATACATAATTAGTTAGTCTCAAACAATTTATCTTAATTATAATTGATTATTGAGCACAGTGACATAATACAAAGTTCATAACTCTATTAATCTTAGCTACACTTCATTCCGAGTTGTCTTATTGCTCCAGATAAAACATGAACGAGTAGGCATTATTAGTCCACAATATTTCAGTACTGAGGGGTATGTCATCACTTTGGCTATACTTACAAGTGCGGGTCCATGCGAACCAGTATGGTGTTCCAAGGGAAAATACTACTGTGTAAATTGTTGCAGCACAAAACTCGGCCAGGATTGGCAGTCAGTGTTCACCATTGCTAGCAGAGGGCTGGTCCTCACAGCATCACTTGAGGGGGCAATCTCATGGAGTCCAGGCGGCCACGCCACCCTTTATACCATACATTTAGCAGAATTAGGACCTCTTGTCCGTAAACACCGCCCACCCCTTAATCTTTATTCGGGTAAGGCAGCAAACGCCAACACTCACACGCCAGCACTGACGCCAGCGGCAATAATATTCCCGGCGGTGCCAGCACTGACGCCAGCGGTGATAACACTCCCGGCGGTGCCAGCACTGACGCCAACTGCGATAACACTCCCGGCTGTAAACACCGCCTCCCGCCACATATGGCGAGGTCACAGATAGCGTTGGGTGGGGGGGGGGGGGGGATCACTTAATGCACGAGTCATTAAGGCAAGCATGAACTCCGCATGCTTTCCAGTTGGGCACTGTAAACGCTTCTGCGCTTTACCTTGCACAGGATGTAAGGGGGTGCCCAATAAACTAGCCCCCTCCGGGGCAATCTGCAAATCTTGAGAGGGCGATCTGCGTCATGAGAGCCACGCCATCCTTTAAACCATACATTCAGCAGAATCGGGACCTGTTGTCCGTAAACACCGCCCCCCCCCCCCCCAGCCGCCACATTTGGCGAAGTAACAGGCCGCGTTGGGGGGGGGGGGGGCACGTGGTCAGAGGCTGAGGGATCTAATGTTTGTTTGGGTAAGACAGCAAACGCCAGCACTGACGCCAGCGATAATAAAACAGAGGCGATAACACATACATTCACCTCAAGGCCGAAGTGATCATACGCATCTGTGTAGGTGTTCAGAATCTCTTGTAAGTCACGTTCAGTGTGAGCGACAAGGGTGATGTCGTCTGCATACTGAAGATCAGTACTGGAAGCTGCCAACACCTTTGATCCTGCCTGGAGTCGTCTTATGTTGAAAAGATCCTTTATCTGGTACGCGATATCCACCCCGCCGGCTAAATTTGCGCTGGAACGAGTAAGGAAGGCAGCCAAGAAAATGGAAAAGAGAGTTGGTGCCAGGACACACCCTTGTTTAACTCCAGTTTGGATGGGGAAGAACTCAGACTGGGTGCCATTGTTCAGGACACTGCCGTTCGTGACATCGTGGAGTTGCCTCACAATGGCGATGAATTTTTGTGGGCAGCCAAAACGATTGAGGGTCCACCAGAGAGCTTCCCTGTTGACCGAGTCGAAGGTCTTGGTTAGGTCGATGAAAGCCAGGTTCAGTTCACATTGCTGTTCTCTGCACCTTTCCTTTATCTGACGGGCAGCAAAGATTATGTCGGTGGTACCACATGATGGTCTAAAGCCACATTGAGTTTCTGGGAGGAAGTCTTCTGCCTCAGGAAGAAGTCGGCTTAGGAGGACTCGGGCGATATTTTTGACAGCTACGGACAGCAGCTAGATCCCTTGGCATTTGCCACAGTCTGACCGGTCTCCCTTGTTCTTTTAGATATTGGGGGATTTCCTCCTTTCCCATTGTAAAGGCCTGGGACTTAGGGATAGAAATCCCTTACCAGCCCAATCAGGATCTTATAAAAGGAAGTCAAGAACCATGGTTTTCCGAGGAATAACAAACAACCGTTCGAGATTGACATCTCTTTACTATAAAAATATAACACAAAACTCTGACACCACTCAACAAACATGAAATAACAATGAATGGAATCAAACAATTAATGGAAGCAAATAATTAATGGGAGTCAGCAATTATTGGAAGTCGAACAATTAAAGGAGTCAGCAATTAATGGAATCTAACAAACAATAGAATCAAACAATGAACAGTTATTTCTTACGGCAGCGGCCCTGGGGAACGTTCTGGAATGCAGTGATCCACTCTCAGGGGGAAGGTCCATTCAGCTCCTCACTCGAGCCGTGGCCGACCTCAGATACTTACTTGGGAATCTCTGTAGTTGTTGTAGTCTGGACTTCCCGAGCGTGACGAGTGGGTCGTGTGGGTACTCCAACACAGGCCTCGCCAACGCCTTGTACAGATGGACTTTTATTTTCTCAGGCATCAGTGTCAAACGCTTTAATTTGACGGCGGCGACCTTAGCTTTATTTAGTCTGTCCTTCACGTGGGACGTGGTAGCCGTCTGAGAGCTGGTGAGGACGAGCAATCTCCCTTGTATAGAGTACTCAATCTCTTTGTCATCGATCATCAATGGGGCGGGCTTGAATTTGGCTATGGGTATGATCTCGAATTTAGTTTTTTGTCTTGTTTTATTCTTCCATTTCCTTCCATACCCTTAGATATACTGTATTGCCCAAACAGTGAGGAGCGCCATCCTTGCCATGGACCTTCCAGGGCAGTTGACTATCTGTGTCATATCGTCGACATTCATGACGTACTCGCTGTTGATAATTCGGGGTGGCAGATCAGCCGTGTAGAGCATGTAAAGGGTTGGTTAGAGACAAGGCCCCGAGGAACGCCGCTCGAGAGAGAGAATTCCTCCCCATAATGTTCTTGCATCTTGATTTTGGCTCTGCGGTCCGTAATGAAGTTGCACAGCAGGGGAGTCAAGTTTTCGGGTAGCCCCAGTTGCATGATCTTATGCTGCAGCCCTGCTTGCTAAACCTTGTCAAACGCCTTGCTGGCATCCCTCAGCACTTCCTTGCACTGCTGGTGGCCAGTCATGGAGTTGGCGATCTGCTCATAGGCCTGGGCTATGGCGGTGGATGTGTCTCGTTTCTTGCGAGGATTATGCACGTCTTCGTCCTCCAGATACATCCACAATCGCTTATTTACTATTTTTTCCAGGAATTTGGCTAGTACCTCCAGTAGCAATAGCGTGTCGAAAGTGTCGACTCTATTTGGAGGCCTCTCTACTTTTGGTATGAGGCGGATAATGGCGATTTTGAACATCTTAGGGAAGTATCCGGAGGAGAGGTAGGCATTGCATATATCAGCAAGCCTCTCTATCATGTTATCGGGAAGTTGGGCCAGGATCTTCTTGTTAATATGGCTTTGCCCAGGTGACTTGTTTTTAAACCCTTTTATGACGATGACACATCTGCAGGAACTATGCGCTCCGTCGGGTAGCTGTCGTCTGCCTGTCTAGTGAAATCAGTCCGTGAGAGCGGCTGGAGAAGGTGCTGATGGTCCTGTAACTGACCTAAAATTGTCCTCATCAAACTCCTTGTCGAATTCCTCGTTCTCCTGTTTACTAATGGTAAAAACTTTTCGCAAATATCGCCGACGTAAATTCGATATCAATGAATAATTCATGTCAGCTCTAAGCACTTTTGTAATTACGACATACCTGAATGTTCACACACAATTTCAGTTATAAATCCTATACACGTAAAGAATATAGCAGTAGAATGTTATGAAAATGGTAATTTGATCTTTTGTCTTGTTTGCCGGCAAATGAAAGCAGATCGATATGATTTTACTAATTTCAAGTTCGACAACGCCTTATGTTTTATGGGGTTTGTAATTTATACATCCTCTCATAGACTGATTGGTGTAGTATGAGCATTTGTCAAGCTAAACACCTAAATAGCATGTGGGTATTGCTTGAACCAGGGACAGTCATGGACAGATTTATGTGTCTTTATTTATGTTTTGCTTGATTAATAGTGACCTGAAATGTTGGCTTACGAAGTATATTGAAAGGATATTCTGTTCACCACTAATTTTAGCTGATTTCAATGTTGAGGTAGCAATATAGAGGGTCTTTAAACCATCTCCCCTTCTCTCCACTCCAAGCACACACACACATACACACTCGCCTAAAATCTTAGACAATACCTCCCGTACTCACTATCACCGCCACACATACTATGATAGTGGATAACTTGTGACATATGACTAACCGGGTACTGTTTTCATTACAATATATATCGTTAATAATGATTTGAGCATTAATAAGCCCATTTAAACCGTTTAGTAATTAAACAGAATAAAATAATAAACTATCAAACAATAGTTTACGTAGCTAATAATCGTCCACTATATTATGATTAGAGAGTTGTTTGATTAAAGATATTTTGAAACTAGCTTTTTCTAATTACGTATTTAAACTGCCGAACTACAACAACTTCCCTCTTATAAGCTGACTCACCGTTACTGAATGCATCATAATGATAGAATTCAACAACCTCAGTAACTAAAGATTAACTGTGTATCAATGCTTTATAAACGTCCAAGTATTATAACACACCAAATAAAAAAGTATGTATCTATTCATATATTCACAAACAATATATCAGTATATTCTTCATCTGCCTGTAAGCTCGGTTTCTGTTTTATTTTATCTTGTTTCATCTTTTATTTTTCATGCATCTATACTAATAACCATCCCTGATTTATTATTGCACTTACATTTTACTAACAATGAATAATACGTTTCATTGTTCCTGATTTACATAGATTAATTCATATTGGCACGACGGAGGTGAGTGGTGAACAAATTCCAATTAATAGTTTACATTGACGTCACAACTCCCTTAATGCAACGCGTTTATACCTATATGGGAGTTGTGACGTCAATGCAAACTAAAAATCAGTGGATAAAACCTACACCCGTTATAAGATTGGGAAAAATTAAACTAAAATAAAAATAAATTAAAACCTCCATCAGAGCTTATGATTGTCTGAGCTCGAGGCTAACCACAGAAATCATTTAGTCATGTAGTTCCCGACACGAATGTAAACAGACCATACCAACATGCTTTGTATTATGTTTAACATTATATTCGTGGTATTAACCTAGTATTTTTTTTATTTCTACGATGATATTATTTGGAATCTAATTATTAAAACGAATAGCCAATAAATATATCACAAAACATTATACAAATATTCTTAGTTTGCATTGACATCACAACTCCCAATATCCTTTGTGTGGTCCACCATCTTGTAGGTATAGCAGCGTATGGGAGTGTGTGAAGTCATGTGAAAACTAAGAATACAAAATTTCAGATGGATAATGACAGGCATATAATACACCCTCGATGTCTGTTATATAAATATGTGAATACTAATATGTATGATGTATTTCACACCATCTACATACAGATGACCAAGTTTTGCTGTCAGACTTCTGTTAAACGTACTCATAAAAACAAAAAGGCTAGTGTAAAGCAACCCATATCTGTCGGAATAAAATGTTGCTTCAAAACACTAGCAATTTTAGTGCAGATAAGAACAAAAACCCAATTTTTTTCTCTCTATAACGTGTAGGTTAATTTGGGTAAAGTTAGGTTATGTTAGGTTACCATAAAAATTCATCAAAATCGTGGCAAACGGTTCCTTTGTTGATGATGGTTGTTAAGTTGTATGGGTATGTGGTGGAGTGGGGGATAGTGGAGTCACAAGTCACCTTAGTGACAGCAGACATACATCGCCACACCTCACGGTCAAGCATGAATCCTCAGCAAGAAAAACTTTGCCAAAAGGGGATAATCGTGGCCATGAGACAGGCTGGCATGTCCATTGGCGGCATAACAAGAGAGTTGGGAATAACAAAGCCAACAGTGATACTTTAGTGGCGAAGATGGGAGGAATCTGGAAATCTGAAGAGTAAACCAAAGTGTGGTGGCCCAGGAAAACCACCCAGGATGAGGATAGACAAATGTTGGAAACTAACAGCCAATCTCCTCCTACAAATGCTGTCGCTATAAGGGACCAGTTGCAATTGCAGGTTTGTTCCAAAATAGTTCGGAACAGGCTTTACAATTCAGGGATTCGTTATAGAATCCCAATAATAAAGGAAAAGCCTGAGGATCGTCATCGGGAAGCAGGACTGGCATTTGCTCAACAATATATTAATGATGGTCATGATTCCTGGGGCTGTGTGATCTTCAGCGACGAAAAAAACCTTCGTATCAACTACCCATGGTCGTCTCCATCTGGCGATGTGACAGCACAAGATATGCGTCCCAAAACATATATGAGGTGGTCATTTGCCTCTGTCTACCCAGCAGTAATTGGGAACCTGGATGTTAATCGATTTTCGGATCGTGTTCCGGGGTAATGGTTAGCCAGTGCAGTTGGCGAGATGTCCGGTCTTTTTGGACTATTCCTTGACACTGGTCATGCATCTCGTTAACTTAGGGTGTGAAAACGTTTCACCGCCGACCAGTATCTTGAGATTTTGGAGGTGATGGTACCTAATGG
Source organism: Homarus gammarus (assembly GCA_958450375.1). Classification (NCBI taxonomy): domain Eukaryota; kingdom Metazoa; phylum Arthropoda; class Malacostraca; order Decapoda; family Nephropidae; genus Homarus; species Homarus gammarus. The sequence continues at coordinate 356,859 of CAUDMG010002468.1, forward strand.
GGGGATATGGTATAATAGAGGGTCCTCCGCATTTTCGTCGCACTACATGATTTCCTTTGTTCCTCTCGCCCCTAACTCCTCCTTCCTCCAAAAATGATCTCCCATATATCTTCCCCTATCATCTACACCACTTACACTATTGATCAGTCTTTCCCCGGGCATTCTTCTCTCATTCAATATTCATTTCCGTTTTTCGTCTGCCTGCTCCCTCTCCCGTTCTAAACCTCTCATACACCTCTATTCACACTCTGTCCAATCAATTTTTAGCAGATGCAACTCATCGCTGCCGCTCATGTTTTAGAGCGGTCTGCTTCATTCCATTTCCATACCTCACAACCTTATGTTTATATGCACAAAAGTTTAATTTTTTAAATTTCTCTTGACGTCCAAAGACATACTTTAACCCTAAACATACACCTCTCAATTTATCAATTTTCCTACTACCCGGCATTACACATTCCCTAGTTTCGTTGGTAATGTAATTGGTGTGCTAAATACTTTAGCAGAATAACTGTTCCATCCTTACTGCACAAATAGTCCATAGATGGTTTGCCGAGCAGGGTGATATTGAACTCTTGCAATAGCCATGCCCAAGCAAGGGATGCGACTTAAGCCCCATCGAAAATGTATGGGGAACATTGTCAACTCCTGGAGGCAGGACCAGGCAAGCACTCGGCAACGAGTCCTCCAACACACCAGGGCGGAGTGGGAACTGCTCCGTCACAATCAGCCTCTTATGTTTAAACACATTTTATCCACGGCCAACAGATTTACAAGCTGTAATAACAAATAATGGTGGATGGACAAAGTGCTGTTTAATGGGCATGGTGCCATAATTTAATTATGCTGTTATGGAACAATACTTGGCATTGCCGTTTTTAAATTTTTAGATAAAATGTATGTCCAGTGTAATCCAGTTTATTTCAACACTAATTCCTTTCTGTTCTGTGACTTTCTACAGAAATATAGACGTAACAAATTAAAAATATATAATAACTGTCCATTCCCTTTCTGCTATTTACCCTACATATGCCTGTAAAAGTACGTGACAAAATGGAACAATTATTACACAGTTCCTAACACTATTCATATGACAATACACACAAATATTCCACGTGGGCAGGAGAAACATATTGATAATGGCTGATTCCTTGGATACCTACTTATTTACTGTCAGCTCGATGAAAGGCTTTACTTGAGCCATTTGTATTAAACAAGTGAAAGTATTTTTATAAATACTACTATCATACAGAGAATTTATGCATAAATGCACTATTTGCACTGGAAATTTTCTTGTAAATAAGTTTACGGCGCTAAAATCATTGATATGATTATTACATGTGATAAGGAAAATCCACTTGGCAAATGTCCAAAGACGATGGTTCCATGTCGTTTGTTACAGGTTTAATGCATATTCTAGTTCATGTATGTTTTTTACTACTTGAGTAAACGTCATATTTGTAAGCATGCTTAATCAATCAGTGAGAGATATAAGCTCATAGTAATATAATTCAGTATTGTGGTGATTAATATTAAATAATAAACTATTACAAAACTGACGTCTGTCAGTACTTACAGTATGAGCCGTCTGTCAATACTCGAGTCAGTAGACAGTATTGTGATATGATATATTTAACCATGTGTACGACGACTCATTAGACACGAATATATAATTATGGGAGCCTATGCAACAATAATATATATCAAATCAGTTATGATATAAAACGAAGGTAAATAATACACTTAAATATTGTGAACTCAACACCCTACCCTCATCAACCCTACCCCATTACCCCCTCCCACATCAAGCTCCGCCATCACCCGGCATCCCTCTCTCCCTTACTCGTAAATGGTTCGGATTGCCTAGATGGATTCGGGGTGCACACCTTAAATAGGGCGGATTGACAACATTACCTATAATACGCAGAATTGTCCTAACTTAAATTATACATATATGCAATGTTAAATGACTGTAAAGGCCAAATTGGATCTCTGTTGGAAGACCAATCTATTCTGAGGTGCTAAAGGACAAAGTGTCCATAAAATACATAAATTTATTTACAATAATATACACAAAAAATAATATTATAATTAAGTTACTAGGGAAGTAGCATGATCTGCCGACACCTGAACATCAGGTACAACATAACAGCTCTGCCGACGAGTCTGTCAGCAGTGGTGTATGGGGGCATGAGGTTCTGCAACGCAGGCCGTACTGGTCGGACGTGCAGGTCGCTCTCCTACACCTCCCTGGCTGGACACGTACGGGCATGGCTGGCGGAAGAGCTTCAACGAGCAGGTCGTTTAATACAATGGCGGAATTGGGTGGTGAATACAGCAGTCACAGCAATGTAGCCCAGGGTACTACTGGGGGACTGTTGACGGATTTGGAGCTGTCTAGCAGCAGTAATTGTGAAGAACAAGAGCCATTTAAAGTTGTTAATAGCAAGAAGAAAAATAAAAGGAGGAATAGAGAGGGTACAAGCAGTGAAGATAATATTTTCCACTTGGTGGATAAGCAAAAGAAAATTGATGGTGTGAGTCATTCTTCAACCAAGATCAGTACAACGAGTGAAAACCCCATTGATGGTTTAGATGGCAGTAACTCTTCAAGGAGGCCACGCCTTTACTTCCCCAAGAATAATGGCATGGATTTTCATGAAAAGGTAACGTGGTCAGTCAGACTCACTAAGCGCCATCAAGGGTATCAAGTGCTATATAAGGAAGGTAAACATATTCCTTATATTACTGTGGAGAATGAGGAAGCAGATAGATATTTAACTACAGAAGGTTTTGAGAATGTAATGATGGAAAAGCCTGTGGAGTCCATTGGGAAGTGTACTGAGATCATTCTATTTGATTATCCTGTTAACCTTGATCACGAGGATGTGTTGGCTGACGATAGATTTATTTGGGCCAAGAGACGTGTAGTTAAATTTGATGGAGACCTAGTACCTAAGCTGCAGCTAATTGTGCTAATCAAAGGTTCAGCGCCAGAGAAGTTCTTTGTGAGATGTCTGTGATATAAGCGGGTTGCTGTCTACAACGAATCTCCAGTAATATGCTATAAGTGTTGTAAGTGGGGGCACATGGTGTGGAAATGTCATAATGATTTTCGATGTAGATTCTGTGGAAAAATACATGAATCTAAGGTATGTGGAGGTCAAATTAAGGCGAAGGAGAAAATTACACCAAAATGTTGTAATTGTGTGTGGGGGGGGGGGGGGGGGGGGCTAACAATGCCAGCTCGTGGGTGTGTCCTAAAAAACCGAAAGTCCATCAATTGCAATCACGAACTGAATCCACTAATGAAGAGGATAAAGGTGACGCTGTAAGGAGTAATGTTGCAGGGACACCAAGTGCTGTAAATGTGTGGGAAAAGCGTATGGAAATGCATAATGCAGAAGCACAGAAGGACAGATAACAAGGGCAATAGCCTTATAGCCCATAACATTCTAGTAGAACTCCGTAAGGAGATTGATGAGCTCAAACAAGCAGTATTGGATATCAAGAAATACTTGGTGAATCTTGTGCCATATAGTGATGTTGCTGTTGTTAATAAAGATAGTTTAAATGAAAATGAAAATTTAGTAGAGATGGATTCAGAAATGTTGATCGCAATCTAGAGCATAATGGTAATCATAGTCTGTTAGGAAACAAAGTTGGTTCGGTTTCTAAAGAGAATGTAGTAAACAAAGAAATGCTTGGTGACCTGACGAACATTCTTGACTCTGTTTTGCAATATGTGGAAAATCCAAGGGATGACGTCAAAAAGAATGTTCTTATTTCGGTGAAGAATATGAGGGGGGAAATTTATTCTAATGGATCATAATGTCAGCTTATTTTCCTGGAATTTGAATAGTTTGAAAAAAAGGTCAACAGATCTTCATACATATGTTCATTCTAATAGTAGTGATGTCATAGCTTTGCAGGAGGTTGGGACAAACGGAATATCTTTGCAACTAAGAGGTTATCAAAGTTTTGAATTACCAGCTGATTTGACTGGAAATTGTAGAGGTTTGACGACTTATATCAAAGATGATATTCCAGCATCTTTTCATTCCGCTCTAAAAATAAACGGTACCGAATATTTGTGTTTTAGTATTACTCTTCAAGATGCTACACTATTCATTATTAACGCTTATGTGCATGCTGATTTATTGACAGTTGATGATCTGCTAGACATTATTTTTGCTGATGATTGTTTACTAATTGGTGATTTGAACGCTAGGTTCTCAAAATCACAAAATGGTTCTGAAAATATCTAATATACTCTTGGATTAGGCGTGTGTCTGTCTGTTTGTGTGTGTGTGTGTGTGTCTGTCTGTCTGTTCTGGGCAGCTTAAACAGCACAATCGTTTTTCATCAAACTTTGTGGAAAAATCGCAAAAAATGCGTAGAGTGGAACAAACTTGGTCCCGTATCGATGTTTTCTTTAGGAAGCCATTAATTAACCAAGTCTACGGACTTGGCGCACCCTCATTCGCTGTACGCTGTCAGCCCACGATTGCAGTTATCGTATGGCTCCCTCCTCCCCCCCCCCACTTTTTTTTTAGCCTACTTATTTTTTAATGTTTTTTGGGATTAGTAAGGAAGGAAGATGAGTAAATAGAAGAATAAAGAAGGGGAAACAGAAAATAGTTAGAGAAACAGGTGAGGGGGAGCTGAGTTTCATCATGCATCTGGATGGGCAGTTTCAACGTTACCAGACGACCTTATAGCTACAGTGTATACTTATTCGTGTGGGTGACTGTACAAGGAAAAAGAGAAGAGATAAAATGATAATAACAGGAATGCATGGAGGAGATGACTACAACAGATATAGAGTGAATATAGACAGTGAAACAGACAGGAGGTTGACAATAATAGACAGATTCATACATGCACAAATAGACAATATGGCAACTAACAGGACAGACAGACAGCTGACTAACTGGTTTACATTAGACAAACAGGCAGACACACGCCAACAATGGATAAGACAGACAGATTTGACGACACAAAGAGTACAAATGGGCATACATTCAAACACCAAGCAGACGAACAGACAGTTGGGATGGCAATAGACAGGACGGATTGACTTGAGACAGATTAGAAGGCATTTATAAACAAGAATAACACCAAATTGACCATAGCTGCATCAGTGAGGGTAGGAGGTCTTACATCCACCAGCGTAAATAATAAGACGCATTGAAAACTAACACCCTCGCGTGGAAAGAACATCGATGGTCGGTCATTCATGTGAGATGGGCCTAAGACTGACTAACGTAGATGAACACTATGATGACTTAACACAGGTGATGACTTAAGCGGATGGTGACTAATATAACCAGAATCAAGGTAACTTCTCTTCATAATATAATTTACCTCGGAATGATAATCGGTGATTCATAAGAATTTTTTTTTTCGCATGATTTTAACCTCTCCTTATGGCGAATATTTCTTTAATTAATTATTCTAACCTTTATTCTATTCCTTCTTATAGTATATTAGATACTGTAAGTATCACGACCACGACCATGATTATAACAACCACGACCATGATTATAACAACAAGGACCATGATTATAACAACCACGACCATCATTATAACAACCAAGACCATGATTATAACAACCTTGAGCATGAGTATAACAACCACAAATATGATTATAACAACCACGACCATGATTATAACAATCACGACTATGATTATAACAACCACGACCATGATTATAACAACCACGACCATGATTATGACAACCACGACCATGATTATAACAACAACGACAATGATTATAACAACCACGACCATGATTATAACAACCACGACTATGATTATAACAACCACGACGATGATTATAACAACCTCGACCATGATTATAACAACTACAAATATGATTATAACACTCACGACCATGATTATAACAATCACGACTATGATTATAACAACCACGACTATGATTATAACAACCAAGACCATGATTATAGCAACCACGACCATAATTATAACAACCACAACCACGATTAAAACAACCACGACCATGACTATAATAACCACGACCATGATTATAACAACCACGACTATGATTATAACAACCACGACCATGATTATAACAACAACGACCATGATTTTAACAACCACGACTATGATTATGACAACCATGACCATGATTATAGCAACCACAACTATGATTATAACAACCACGACCATGATTATAACAACCACGACCAGGATTATAACAACAACGACCATGATTATAACAACCACGACCATGATTATAACAACCACGACCATGATTATAACAATCACAAATATGATTATAACAACCACGACCATGATTATAACACTCACGACCATGATTATAACAACCACGACAATGATTAAAACAAACACGACTATGGTCACAACCACGACTATGATTATAACAACCACGACCATGATTATAACAACCACGACCATGATTGTAACAACCACGACCATGATTATAACAACCACGACCATGATTGTAACAACCACGACCATAATTATAACAACCACGACCATCTGGAAATGATGTCGCTGTACGCTGTCAGCCGGACGACGGTTGCGCGCTAGCCAAGCACGAGCGTTCGAACTTTCACGTCTCGGTAAACTGTACCACCGGACTCGCCACCGGGCACGAAGGGCCCACGATCACTTGTCTTAGACTATAGAAGATGCTAAGGTCCTTGGAGCTGATGAGCCGACACATATTAAAGGGGGGGGGGGAGACTTGATTGTGCAATACTTTGTAATATGTTAGACGCGCGTGCAAGTTTGAATAGTGTGGATATGCTTTTGAGCGATCACTTTGCAATTATAGTGAAGCTTTGCTTAAACAAAATCTTTTATAATATCGCCACATGCAATTGTGTGCGCCGGCCACATGTTCAGTGAAGAAACTGTTTAGAACTCAGAATAGCTTACTAAGCGAGATGGAGCTGTAACAGCTGTGTGACTGCCTGAGGGACAGTCTATCGCCTTCTACTGTAAAGGCAACATCTTGATTCTCGCCAGCCAATATCTTTCTGCAGGATATTAGATTTGCTCTCGTTGGTCTAACCCTAGACCCCAAAACGTGAGTATGAACTGTTGAATCCTCTGAGAACTCTAAATAACTTTAATAAGTGTAATTATGTACTGTATATTCATCGAATTATTCAAACTGTGTCCTGATGTACCAGCAATTGTTATATGTGAATTGTATTCAACAGGTTTTGACCGAATTATACTCATCGTGTCATCGAAAAGGGTCTTATTGTCCTGCACAAACCAAAATCGTTCCTATGAGCGATTACAGTCAAAACGTGGGTCCTGCAGTCTGCCGATACAGTCTACAGAGAACTGGCGAGTGACGTCGACGGACCTTCAGCGGGCCCTTCCCTTCGGGCACCCGGTACACCCCGTAGCTACGCAGCAGGAGAGCCGCCCCGGCCCTTTGTGTGAATTTGTGAATCGTCGACTAAAGTGTGATGCCTATAATATAATAATAGTTAACACCAGAGAAAAGGGGGTTGTGGGTTGAATACGTGTATAGCACGTATATAGCACACGTATATGTACGTAGAGAAACGTGACGCCTCTGTAGGTGGGTCCAGTGACAGAAAGGACTGGTCTCGGCGTCAAAATTATTCGTACAAGCGCGCGGGAGTGTTATTGTTCATTCCGGACAGGTATGCCGCCTGCCGCGAGGACCGTGTGTCAGGAAAGAGTGGAGTCTGTGTCAATAATATTCCTGCGAAATTGCGTGAGGGATGAGAATGAAAGCGTACAGCCAAACTAGGTACCCAAGTTTAAGAAGGCTAGTGTCTGTGAGTAAAAAAAGAAATAAAGGGTTGTGACAACTAGGTAACGTTGTGTAATTAAGTAAGGGTGCTGCAGTAGGGTGTGTCATAGGAGGGAAGATCAGCTAAAACTAATGGCCCATCACTTTTTGGGTAGATTTTAGTGTAAAAAACAGAAAATAATTTCAGTTTTTATATTTTGCAACCTTTTGCTAGGTAAATTTTAGCGTGAAATTTATCGAAAATCTAACGTACAGCAGCATTAGTGCATTACAATTAAATGGTGAACATTGCTTTCTGACTTCATTCTTTAACAACCCAAGTAACAATATTTTTTTCTGTTTCAGATTCTGATGCATTTATAAGTTCATAATATTTGCGATGGCTGCTTGTGTCAGGACAAGAAACCAAAAATCCAGCCATCTCAGTCACTATCTTGGGTCTGGGAGAGAGCTCCTGAAGTCGGAGTTGCCTACATTGAGAGATGCTTTGAGATACGGTGTTTTAATCAGGCAAATCAGTGAAAAGAACCAAAGAACTTACACAAACAAAGACATTGCCAGTGATATGACCAAAGCTGTCTTGGCACAGTACACTCTGGCTAACGCTCAGTTCAAGCCTCCAGTCATAACAAGTCAGAAGAAGATTAGTGAGAGACTGCTAGCCAGTTGGGAAAAGGCAAGAGATATCTCTCTTGGGAGAGGAAAACTTGCAGTTAAGGACAGCTTTGCCAAGCAACTGGACCAGTTATTTGACATAATTACTTGCAAGTGCCCAATTGTTCTTTGTCCTGAGTTTGGATGCGATCGTGACTGTAAATCCGAGGTCCACATCTCCTGTATTTGCAAGCGTGAACTGAAGATTCCTGTGATCGAACTGGCATTTGTCAAAGCACAGAGAGAGAAGACTGGCAGTCCAAGAGACAGGAGGCTGCCACAGAGAGACAGAAGAGGAGAAGAGTTGCCGAGGAAAAGAGACTTGAGAAGGCCCAGGGTGAGGTAAAAAAGGCCGATGATTGGAGTCAAGCTGATTCAGAGTTTAATGACTTCCCCATGGCTGATCCGAGTGCTGACCAGGAGAATGGTGACTTTGTCCCTAACCCAGAAAATAATGATCACACACCTTCCAGGCATAAGATTCGAAATAGGAAAGATATCCCGAGTATAGCTCTGGCCAGCATGCGACACCACACTGGTCTCAGAGAAACTGCAGAGATAGCAACAGCTGCCTGGGTTGACGGTGGTTTGATAACACCTGATGATGTTCACCTGGTGATAGATCATAACAAAGTAAGGAGAGCTCAGGAGAAACTTGTCAGTAACGTAGAAGAGGAGTTTGATAAGGGGATAAGAGAAAATGGAATCAATTGTTTGTCCTTTGATGGGAGAAGGGATGACACTAAAGTGTTCATGAAAGTTGGAGATTCTGACAAGTTGTTCCCTGCCATGGTGAAGGAGGAACACTACTCCTGCTGCAGTGAACCAGGAGGGAAGTATTTGTGGCATTTCACTCCAGAGAAAGATGACATCAGGAAACCAGCTGAGATAGTGGCAGATAACATTGTGAACTGGCTCAGAGAGAGGAACGTAGACCAGACCCTGCAGGCCATTGGAGGGGACAGCACCAACACGAACACAGGGTGGCAAGGGGGGGTCATACAGTGGATAGAGCGGAAGATTGGGAGGAAGCTGGTCTGGATTGTTTGTGACCTCCACACCAACGAGTTGCCACTCAGACATCTGATCCAGGAGCTGGATGGCAAGACTCTTTCAAACAACAGATGGTCTGGTCCTCTTGGCAAGATGCTGGACTCTGCCACTGAGTTAGAAATAAATCCGAGCTTTGAAAAAATCACAGTTGGGCCTCCACTCGTTGAGCTTGCACATACTGTCATTGACGACCTGAGTACTGACCAGTACTATGGTTACATGATTTGCAGTGCCATCAAAACTGGGGTCATGCCTGATAGACTTGCTTACCTGCAGATAGGTCCAGTCTCACATTCTAGGTGGCTCACAACGGCTCTCAGGTTCTGCAGAATTTGGGTCGCTCATCATAAACTGAAAGGGAACCAGCTTCACAACCTGAGACTTATTGTCCAATTCATCGTGAGTGTCTACTTGCCAAATTGGTTCAACACCAAGGTCAAGTCATCGTTCTCCGAAGGTCCGAGGCATGTTCTCTTCCAGCTTGAGCTCCTGAGGAGTCAGCCAAGGAAGGTTGTTCAGATTGTGGAGCAGACTGTGAGGAGATCTTCCTGGTATGCTCATCCCGAGGCAGTTCTGCAGACAATGCTCTGCAGTAAGGATGAGGAGGAGAGAAGAGTGGCAGTCAAAAAGATCTTGGATATGAGACTTATGAGAGGATCTGGGCATGACGAATCAGTTGGTGACGATTCCTTCAGGGTCAGGAAGACTCCTGAAGTCAATCTAGGTGCCAAGACCCTCACTGATCTCATAGATCTGGATAACATCCAGGCTGGCAGTGAGCCCCCTCTTACCTGCAGCCTCACCAATGTTCAAGTCAGAGCTTTCCTGGACAACCCCATGCATGTCCCTGCCTGGCCCTCGCACACCCAGAGTATAGAGCGTTGTGTACAGCAAGTGAGCGAGGCCAGCAGTCACGTGTACAGCCAGGAGATGAGGGAAGGCTACATCCGAGCTCAGGTGGTCAGCAGGGAGGTGATGAGTAGAAACAGAAGCAAGAAAGACATGTTCTCTATGGTGTGCAGCAACACCGGGTCGTAGTAGTAAAACCGGTTTTTGTATTTGATGATTTAGTTTTCTAAAGGAATATTAAATTTAATAAATGTGTCAAGATCATTCCTTTCATTATTCTGGATCATTTTCATCCTAATAAATTAACCTGATACATTTACTTTACTTTAAATAAGCTATTTAGTGGTGTTGGTAAAAGGGTGGGAATACTGAATTTTCATAAGATTTCAAGTTAAAATTTACCTAGCAAAAAAGAAAACTTTTCAAATCTGATGATATCACATGATTCTGCACATAGAACTACATCATTAATACCATGGGCCGATTTTTCAAACTAAAAAAAAAAAAATTCGCCTCTGTATGACACACCCTAGTGCTGCAGTATTGTTTGTGACATCAGTTGTGTAATGAGTCCCTACATTGATTGTGGGGTCTCTGTAGTTGTGTTAAGTGTCACATCACTCGTGCATATGGCACGTCACGTATTTGAGGGATATCATTCGTGGGCATGGCACGCGCTTGTGTGACGTCACTCGTGAGTATGGCACTGCTTGTGTGACGTCATTCTTCTGTATGGCACTGCGTGACGTCACTCGTGCATATGGCACACGTGAGTGTGTCACTCGTGCGTATGGCGCTGTTTGTGTGACGTCACTCGTGCGTATGGCACGCATCAGTGTGACATCTCCAATTGTGTGATAACAGCGATCGTGGGACGTCACCATGAGTAGTAGCTGATACTAAGCGTTACTCCATAAATTTATCGAGCAAGACAGATCACGCTCGTTGTTCTGGCAGTCATGGACATGGAAGGGAATGAGTCAAAAATGAGACATTGTCGCGTCATTCCCACCCCACCAAGGCAGCGTGAGATGAACCTGTCTCCCTAGAAGAGAAGGAACCACCAGACCGAGGGATTGAGGAGCAATTATGTGAGCAATACCAACAGATGCAGCAGATATTCGCTCACATGACAGCGATGATGCAGAACGTCACCGAAGGTATGAGTCAACTACAAAGTAAGGGCAGCACAGAACTAAGTGATAGCAAAGCCAACCTCCAGAAGGAGGACCTAAAAAGAATAACTCAGGAACCCATAGCCACTGAGACACCGACTGATGCAGCATCATACTTCACAGACGGCTCGGTGGACCAAAACAACATAGATCTGGAGCGGCCTTCTACACCCAAGGTCACAGACTTTCTAATGACTGCTCCACCCTACAAACAGAGTTAGTAGCAATCTCAAAGACCCAAACAAACCACATTCACCACCTTCTCCGGGTCATCACATGACACCCACCAACCAGATAGCTTAGGAAGTATCCTCCCGAGCAAGTGCGGACCCCAGTCCGGGGGGCGCGCCACTCGGAAACTGACCACGTCCAAGAGTGGGGGTTGGTGGTAAGCGTTCACTGACCGAGGGTCCGCTTACACTTGCAAACCTGCAGTATCCTTTCATATCTGCAGATAGGATAACCTCCATCCCCAATCCCAAATCCGGCCTGGCTGCTCCAAGAGCTCCAGCCGGAATCACCAAACAGGCCGCCTACAGGCAAAGGCCCGTGTCAGAATACGGTCCGACAATCTCAACAACAACGACAATAGAAGATCGCGGAAAGGTGTTATCATTACCAGAGACACGACCTTCCTGAAACCGAAACTGACGAAGAAACGCTAAAAACTCCAAGAGGACTCCCGGCGCTTACCTTAACCGCGGAGCCGGGAACATTTCACCAGGGGGAGCGCGGAAGTACTTCCGAGCATCAAGCTCGCTCACCGAAGTCACTAACGTTGATGAAGGACCAAAAGGACGACCCGCCGAGGTCCGAGGGCTGGGTCCAAAGGCCGACGCCGAGGTTCAGCGGAGGAACTTGTGGTGAATACTGGAAGTTCAAGGGACCTTTCCAGCGACACGTTGGGATGCCGCAGATACTTGATGCTTTGAAATTAAAGACACTTTTCGTCGCCTACGCCAGCTCCGCTAAGGACGCTTTGGGAGGATCCCTGCAAATACAAGATCCCAAAGCATGGTACTTGGAAGCTTTGGACATATTAGAGAAACGTCACGGCAGCAAGCACTCTTAAGTCAGACAGCTAATAAGGTCCAACTGTGAGACTAAATGCCGCGAAAGACCCCCAATTGCATGAGGAACTTGAAGGTTCTGGGAGAACTACATCAGATTGACAAGTATGAATCAATACAGACATTAGCTGAGAGATTCAAGGGAAAGATACGGGACGACTATGTGGATAAGGTGCATAAATACAAAATGAAGCAAGGGAAGCCACCTGGGATCGAGTGGATGTTGGAATTCACTATGGAGTAGGCCCCAAAGGGACAAGAACCGAAGGAACCATGCAGAATATATGCAGACTCACCCTCACGCCAATTCTCATCGAAGAACAATCTTGTGGGTCTGGTGACATCAGGAATAAAGACAACCAGAGAAACTGACGATGAACGCTGCTCGTTATGCCGCGAAGATCACCCTCTTCAGATATGCCGGACATTCCTCAGCATGCCCACAGGGAAGCGAACTTCCCTCGTAAGGGAAGAACGTCGCTGCTTCGCCTGCCTGGGTCGTAATCACCGGATAACGGAGTGCAGCCAGAAGATGGTATGTGGTAAAGATGGCTGCTCTGGAGTACACTCGAGGCTTCTGCAACGGGGCGAAGTTGAAAGAGGAGAACACCAAACCATTTTCCAAAGAGTGAAGAGAGCAATTACTGGGGCACTTACAAAATAGATATATCACGTGACCACAAGCGACCTAGAATGAGTCAACTTAAGGCCATTATGCCACCACCGGAATCGGCAACGACTGTAGTGGAGCTAAATCATGGAAGACCGAAGCCGGTACAAGCACCATGGGGAAAAGGACTGGAAGTACACAAAACGTGCTGGTGACCCTGAATAGAGGAAATCCGCATAGATGGGTCAGGGAAACCATAACCAACAACGGAATTGATGATCGGCGTGAAGAACCCAATGATTACGAGTTGTGATTACAAGAGTCCAGCAGTGTCGCACTTCTAATAGTGAAAGTCAGGATAGAGGAGAAGAACCAAGAGGCGAAGGAGCAGTGGTCACCGGAGCTCTCTTAGTTTGGTTAGTCTAGCTAGCCGGCTGCAGGCAGAGGGAAGGCCAGTTTTTTCCCTCTCCATTGGCACGATCATGAAAGAAAATAGTAGTGTAAACACCGAAGAGATCAGTGTAATGGTGGTTAGCGTAGGAGAAAGAAAAAGCCAATCCATCACTATCCCCAAGATCATTGTTGTTGAGAGTTTTCGGTCGAAAACACCCAAGAAGTCACCATGTGAGAACACCTCCGAGGTACTGCACTACGCCAAGCACCGAAAAGAGTGGATCTCATGATTGGTCTGGATGTACCACAACTATTAGTGCCGTTAGAAGTAAGGACCAGGAAGGACGGAGAGGCGTTAGCAACACGCACCCTTCTGGGCTGGACTATAAATGGACCGCTTGGAGTGGTGAGCCGTGATGATGCCGTGATCAACCACTTTGTTAGAATGGCAACAGTAAATTCGGAAACAAATCTGGAAAAACAAGTCAGGAACTTCTGGGAATGCCTACACTAACGATGATCCTGTCGAAGACAAAAAAGTTCTGATGCAGTGGTCAACTTCAATTACTCAAGTGGACGGACACTACAAACTTCCCATCCCGTTTCACCAGGAAGAACCGGAACTCCAAAACAATAAGAGGTTTGCAGAACAGCGATTGGCGGGACTGAGAAAATGCCTCCTAAAGAACCCAGGGCTCTCTCAGAGGTATCAAGAAGAGAGGAGACGTCCAGTGGTCGAGGGACATGCTGAGCGAGTCTCACGTCAAGAACTCGGTGTTGCACCCGGGAAGACCTGGCATCTCCCACACCACCCCGTGTTGAATCCCGACATGCCAGAAAAGGTGAGAATAGTTTTTTGATTATGCAGCCGAATATGAGTCGTTGTCATTGAACAGCCAGGAGATGCAAGGGCCAGACCTTAACAACAATTTGATGGGAGTCCTCATGAGATTCAGACAAGGGAAGGTGGTACTCATTGCTGATGTCAAGGCAATGTTCCACTAAGTGCGAGTTGTATCCGAACATCGAGACGCCTTACGATTCTTATGGTGGACGGACGACCAGCTGTCAGGGGCCCCCACCACTTACCGAATGACAGTACGGCAGTCCTTCAGTACGTACGAAACACCGAAAGATGCTTCCATTCCTTCGTGGCCACTCGAGTGGCAACGATACACGAGGACTCCAATGCAGAACAATGGCGCCACGTGAAGTCGACACTAAACCCAGCCGATGACGCTAGTCGTGGACTACATGGACCAGAGCTCAACGAGGAGGGCAGGTGGATTCTGAGACCTGCTTTCCTCTTGTTGGAAGAAGACAGTTGGCCAAAGAGTCCAATGAGGATTTCAGACCTCACAGACGAAGACCTAGAAGTGAAGAAGGAAACCACGGTGCAGACGACGAACTCTGACCATGGGAAGGGTATCCTCGATAAGCTATGGGCCAGGTACTCCTCGTGGCATCGACTTCTGAATAGCGCAGTGTGGATTAGAAGGTTTATAGAATGGCGATTGGGGAAGTGAAAGAACAAACATCACCGAAAACATCGACTCAAGGTCAGCGAATTGGAAGATGCGAAGTTAGTTGTCTTAAGATTTATGTAAAGGAAAGGATTCCCTCAAGAACTCGGAATGTTACAACAGGGACAACCAGTGGGAGGTAGCGACGTAAGTCGACTGGAACCTCATCTAGACACGCACGGTTTGATCAGAGTAGGCGGGCGACTAAAACATGCCGCTGTCCACCCAGACCAGAAGAATCCCATACTGTTGCCGACGGACAACAGGATCCCGGGGCTCATTATGAGAGAGGTACACTCGACTATAGGTGGACACTCAGGACGAGATCACACTCTTACAATAATACATAGGACATACTGGATACCTAAGTGCCGCAAATTACTCGACCGCACAATATGGACGTGCGTGACTTGTTAGAGAAGCAACTGGAGGCCTACCCACTAACACCAAGCCGACCTGCCAGAAGATAAA
The DNA here is from genome assembly GCA_958450375.1 of Homarus gammarus. Taxonomy (NCBI): domain Eukaryota; kingdom Metazoa; phylum Arthropoda; class Malacostraca; order Decapoda; family Nephropidae; genus Homarus; species Homarus gammarus. The sequence continues at coordinate 372,444 of CAUDMG010002468.1, forward strand.
AGCATGCCCAATTCATCGCGGACCAATTTTGGAAGAGGTGGGTAAAGGAATATCTCCCTACACTACGTCAGTGAAAAAGATTATTCAAAACTCGCCGTAATCTCCACGCTGGGGATATAGTGATCTTCTCTGGACAACCCTTCTCCAGGAGTCAGTGGATGCTAGAGAGAGTACTGGAGGCATTACCGAGCGCAGATGGCCTGGTGCGAAGTGTTAAAGTGAAGACAAAGGACTCAATGTTAATATGCCCAGCGACGAGACTCTGCCTGTTGGAAGGGGGTCAGAGAGTGAACCTAATGGTAGGCCGTATTTTCGTGCGAAGCCCGACAGGGGGAGTGTTATCGCCACTCGCAATTGTGCGCGCCGGCCACATTTAAGTGAAGAAACTGCTTACAACTCAGAATGGCTTACTAAACGAGATGGAGCTGGTAGCAGCTGTTTGACTGCCTGAGGGACACTCTATCGCCTTCTACTGTACTGTAAAGGCAACATCTTGATTCTCGTACAACCCATGTTGTACTGCTCCCCCATTATACTTAGGTTTTTCAATTCCACTGTAATTTATGTATATATAAATAAAAAATAAAAATGAACTAAAAATAAAATAATAAATAAAAAAAATTCATAAATATTGAAGTGATAACTGTGGTAACATTATGAGATGTTCTTATTACCACCATGCTATTGTACTATTCCAGATGATACTAAATGTTACATAATACATCCTTGAGATAAATGTATAGTGTATATCAGGTGCCTAAAAGAGAGCTCTGGTTCTCAAATGGCTCAGCCATGTTAATATTGTTATTATTATCCACTCTGTATCTGAGTTTTTCTGGCTAAATAAACTGATACAATTCAATTCAATTCAATTCAATACCATAATCAAGGTTTGCTTTGCAGATGCAACTGATGTGAAAAGAATGAAGGAAAAGGGGCTCAACGCATTTGTGCCGGCACTTCCATCTCCTCACACCAAATAGAATATGAAAAGTATATGCCTGTCCAACTTTGTATGAAGTTCTACAAATACAATGACTAAATGACCAAGAATGACCCGGGTGACGGGAAGTTTGAGGGCCCATCATTAGCTGACAAGCAGATGTTCAAATGGTCTGCTTAGGCGTTTTGGCCCCATAGAATCGGTAGAAGCCGAGGAAACACTTCAAGCAACGCTCCAAGCTACAGTCTCCGAACTGGCAGTCGTTAGCAGGATGAAAATTGTTCGACATAATGTCCTACCCTGGTCCCTAAATAAATGTAACACTGTCTAACCTATACTACCAATTAGACCCAGACATTATTCTGCTAAACAGTACTGGTATGATGGACGAAAGTAAGCTGAAAATTTTTAGTTACACTGTATGTCAGAGGAACTTGGCAGGTGAGCTGAATGATGGTGTTGCTTTGGCTAGAGCTCGAGGATTCATATCTAGGAGTGCAGGTGCTGACCACCAAAGGCCCTGTTATCATATGCACGACGTATACCCTCCCACACTTTCACCTGTTACACTCAGCATTGTCAATCCTAATCTCCGAGAGTTGTGAGCCATGGGAGTACTGTATGAACCTGCGTCTGAAGCATTCACTCGTGACATGGTGTGGGAGACCGGGAGCCAGTGTGAGAGGAGGGTGATATGCTAGTGGATGGGGGTCTGAGGAGGGTAGGAGTGGAAGGTGGCAGCAGGGATGGGAGAAGGGTAAGGTAAAACGTCTCCAGCAACAACCCAGTATATATTAAGCAAACTATTAATATGTAATAAAGAGAATAATGTCGTACCAAAAGTTAATACCTCTGCGCCTATTTTACTGTTATAATTAATTACATATTAATATATTACTGACCAAAGGTTGAGACAATAAGTAAGCCAAGATGATACTACACTTCCTCTCCTGTCCAGCCTTCTCTCCATTCACACTCACGACCATCAGCCGTGCTCTGTTCCTCTAGGTCATTCCCTCCCCACAGAAACATGAGGAACTGTCACCAGCCTGAAGGGCATACAGTTATTTTACTTTTCAGATGGGTTGACTTTTCTCACATAATGATTAACAGATGCATTTGATTACAGCTATAAACAATGTAATATTAATATAGTGTAACAATACAGATCCAGGTAGGAGAGGTAGTGTTCTCCCGTCTCATAGCAGTGCAACATGGCCTCTCTCTGATCCCTAGAATTTATTTATTTTTTATGGGAATAGCCCACCAGGGCACAGTTCAATCACCCACACCAGGGCCTGGGGGCGAAAATATAAAAAAAAATAATAAAAAAATAAATAAATAAAAAAATAAATAAAATAAAAAAAATAATAAAAATAATAATAGTAATAAAAAAATAGCAATAATAATAAAAATGATAATAATAATAAAAATAATAAAAATAATAATAATAAAAATAAAAATAATAAAATATTATTTTTATTATTATTTTTATATGTATTATTATTTTTATTTTTATTTTTATTTTTATTTTCGTTATTATTATTATTATTATTATTATAATTATTATTATTATTATTATTATTTATATTTTTATTATTATTATAAATAAAATAATAATAAAAATAATAATAATAAATAATACTAATCAATAATAATAATAATAAATAATAATTAAAATAATAATAAAAATAATAAGATAATAAGAATAATAAAATAATGATAAATAATAAAATAATAAATAATAATAAAATGATAAATAATAATAAAAATAATAAAATAATAAAATAATAAATAATAATAAAAATAATACAAATAATAAAAAAAAAATAATAAAAAATAATAATAATAAGTAAAAATTAATAAAAAAAGAATTAAAAATATTAAATAATAATAATAATAATAATAATAATAATATCTCAAATAACTAATAATAATAATTAGTAAAAATTAATACAAACAAAAATAAAATATAATAATTAGTGAAGATTAATAAAAAGATTATAAAATATTAAATACATATACAGTATAATAATATTAGCAATAATAATAATAATATTATTAAAAATAATTATAAGTAAAATTCAAAAACAAAATAAATTTAAATATATAATAATTCGTAAAAATTAAAAAAAAATTATTAAATAAAAATATAGTAACAATAATAACAATAATAATAACAATAATAACAACCATAATAATAATAATAACAATAATAATATTAATAATAAAGAACCACTAATAAATGCAAGAATGAGAAAAAAGATCAATAGTGAAATACGATATACTGTATGTATGTTGTGTTCTTAAAGTAAGAGAAACAATTGAAACCCTGTGTAAAGGCCTGGGAATTTGGGATAGAAATCCCTCACCAGGCTAATCAGGATCTTAATAAAGGAAAGTCAAGGACCATGGTTTTCTGAGGAATAACAAACAATCGTTTGAGATTGACATCTCCTTACTATAAAAAATATAACACAAAAACTCTGACACCACTCAACAAACATCAAATAATTACGGGAGTCAAATAATCAATGCAGACAATAGTTGATGGAGTTAAACAATTAAGGGAAGCAAACAATTAAAGGAATCAAACAATTAATGGGAGTCAGCAATTAATGGAATCAAACAACCATAGAATCAAACAATGAACAGATATTTCCTACGGCAGTGGCCCTGGGGGAAGGTTCTGGAACACGGTGATCCACACTCAGGGTAGGGAAGCGTCCATTCAACTCCACACTGGAGCGACAGCGGCTGACAGCTGACTCGATGTCTTGACACAGCAGACGGAATGAGATGAACTGACGGTCGTGGTATGTGGTAGTGGTAGATGACCAGAGAATTGACAGTCGATAGGTGAAGGTCTGGGGACACAGACCAAGGTCCAGGACCTATGATGAGATCACAGCCAGAATTTGACGAACAGCGGGGTAGCTAGATAGTGACTGTATGGCGGCTGGGGTGAATCTGCCCGTGACACAGGTAGCAGCTGCCGTTCTCACCTCTGTCCAACCACCCAAGTGTTAGTCGCACCAGCTAACAAGCGAGGAAGCTGCGGTAACGAGCCGGAAGATAGTTTCCGCCCTTACACAGCTCCCCCAAAGATTAGTACACAAAGCATAATCATCTTACAACAAATGCTTAAATACACATATCAAAATAAAGGGTCACATAAAAGAATAGGTGGAAACTTGATGTCCAAAACGCAAGGCTGTATCAAGGAACTGCACGTGGGGTCCACTTCACTCCAGGTTTAAGTTTGAGCCTATTTCCAGTCGTAGAGGATTCTTTTTTCTCGTCAGGTGCTGTCAGCAACTGGCAACTGAGATCATCAGAATCTGGCGCCTGAACTTCACAGGAACTCTTGCAGGGTAGTGCCTCGACTAACTCCAGCTTGGGAACGTCATCAAGGATACGAACAATGTGGGGCCTGCAATTATATTGCCTTAATGAATTAACTTGGTGTAATTTAGGCGTCTTAGAGGAAGGGGGTGAGAACGAACCAACAAAATCTATGGCTACCCGAGAAGATGGTTCTGCAATGGCGGGTAAGGGTTCAAGTGGAACAGGACGGACTCTACCCTTGGCGGACATACGTGGGCACTGACAACAACTCCTACAAAAAGCTCTAATATCCGCTCTCATACATGGCCAGTAAAACTGATCAGCAACCTTTCTATATGTTTTCCTACGATAACATTGACTAGCTAGAGAACTCTTGTGAGCTACAGAGAGAATGTTACTACGACAAACAGCAGGGACAACAAGTAAAAACCGACCTACTTTGGCTGGTCGCTTGGATGACACACAAGACCTGTGTAACACCCCATTAATAGAAACAAATTTATAAACCGACCCATTTCTCACATGATCCTCCTCCCCGGAAGTCACCTTCTCCCTTACCCGCTTCAAGGTGGCACACGAGTCTTGAAGCTTGGCGAACTCCTTGGGCGTCACAGTCAGTGGCAACAAATTCGGTAGAATCAGGGGATGCGGTCGTTTCTCCTTCGCCGACCTTTTCTCTACAGCTTGGACCCTTGCTGGAGGTGTTGTGATGTGTGAGGGTCGTCGTCAGGTTGCGTGGGGACTGGTGCTGGTGGCGAGGAGACTGGTGCTGGTGGCCAGGAGAGTATTAAAGGTTACGGGTCGTTAGGGTCACGAACACCGGACACATTACCATGAGGACACTAGCAAATTTAATGGGAGCTCTTACCACATTAGACCAACCAGTGAAATAGGGGCAACGCAGGTAGCAGCTAACAACAGGGAACTGGTCAACACGACCTAAATAATCGGCAACACTAACCTTCGGGCAGCTGGAGATGTCAGTGTCAGGTCGGGCTTCCTCAGAAACAATAATGCACGAGCAACCAGTGTCCCTGATGAAAGTAGATGCCCTAGACCCATTTATTGTTTCACTGACACAATAACGGGGGCAGCTCCTGTCTTCCAAGCAGAAGCCGACCTTGTTGCTGGCCTGATGAGTGTCAGCAGTCTTGAAGACGAGGGGATTCCTGGGACAGCGAGAACTAATGTGCCCTTCTTCTCCGCAGCTGTGACACCGCACGGCTGGTGAGCTACTCTTGTCTACTCCTAGGGATGGTTCCTCGGAGGACGGAGGCTTCGCGTTCTTCACTACAGGAGGGGAAGACTTAGGGTAGGCGTTACGAGCAGACGCCCAGTTGTCGGGAAGACGAACAGCTTCTCCAAGCGTCGCTGGCTGGTGTTCTTTGATGAAAATTCTCAAGTCTGGAGGTAGAGAAGACAAAAACTGATCTAATATCATGAAGTTAGAGAGAGACTCAAAGGTTTCTTCAACCTCTGATGCCTCTAGCCATTGTTGAAACAAACGACCCAGGTGAATCGAAAACTGCTGGTACGTTTCTCCTGCTCTTATCTTCGTTCTGCAGAAATTAACACGATAACCGTCAGAAGTCTTGTTAAATCCTCGCAAGAGAGCTTGCTTCAACAAGAAGTAATCTCTGGTGATTTCGGCAGACAGGGACGTGTACTGTAAATCTCTACCGGTTTATCACTCAGTAGGCTACCCAACCTTACAGCATAGCTATCTGGGTCTACACCACGCAGCTCAGCTGCCCGTTCAAACCTAACAAGACAGGAGGCGATGTCTTCTCCTTCACGGTACACAGGCATGCTGGGTTTTACCACATTGTCTTGTATGTGGCCAGAGGATTCTGGACTACTTGAAGCATTAATCCTAGCTAGTTCTAGGTCCTTTTCTATCTACAACTTAGCTAATTCTAACTCTCTTTCACTATTTCTGCTGCTTTCCTCCATCTCTCTCTCTTTCTGAAGTGCCTTTTACTCTTTCTGACGTACCTCTCTCTCTCTCTCTGACGTTCCTCTCTCTCAGCATTCTGTTGGGTGACCACATACTGACCAATCTCAGTACCTGTCAGACCTAGTGCCACCGCTTGACCTTTCAATGCCTCAAAACTAGACATAATGATCCGAAAGGCCAAGAACAAAGAGAAAAATAAGCAACTTACCCCGCAAATGGCCAAAGGTAACTCACCTTGTGGCTCAATCAGACCAATAAATGATTTGATCCGAGTGGAGGGAACCTTGTTCCGCACCCAGCCAGGCTGAATCACACTCAGCGTAAAGAAACCGCACCAGGTGAATCAACAACAAAAATGCTATGACAGCATCCCCAGTGCACCCCAACCAACACTAATTAACTTCCCCAAGTACAAGGGAGACGACACGGTCTAGCAAGGGTACAGTTGCGGAAATGTGTTCCTACACCCCCTGTGGTAGCCCTTGTCACCAAATGGCAATGTCGCACTTGAAGAGTCACCATTTATGAATAAATAGGTATTGTTACAAGAAATATTAATACTTAGAGAATATATATTTTTTTAAGAGATGATTTAAAGGAAGGGAGCCTATTCTTTGCTCGGATGGGTTGGGGTAAGTTGTTCCACACCTTCACACCTTGATATTTTATTGAGGTCCGGAACTGAGAGGTGGTCTTAGTAGCTCTGGGTGCCTTAAGTTGTATCTCTGATTATTCCGGAACTGGAAGTAATTATTGTCAAGCAAGTGATTGATAGATTTGTAAACAAAGAGAGCACAGCAGTAGGTGTTAATATCTTCGAATTTTAACTTTTTAAATTTAGCAAATTTTTCGTTTGTGTGATCTGTTTTTTTTCAAGTAGGTCATTGTCCGTACAACTCTCTTTTGTGCAGTAGCCAGAGATTGTGTTTTTGAAGAGCCAGAGGCCCCCCATAGTGTGTGACAGTGTATCAGGTGTTGGTAAACAAAATCATGATAGATTTCTTTCATTGCTGTGAGAGTGAGTGACTGCCGAGTGTGATACATGATACCACACTGTTTGTTGACTTGTATGTGGTTTCTCCAGTTAAGTTTCTCATCAACAATAACTCCGAGGAATTTAGTATTTTGTTCTCGTTTGAGGACTGTATTACCAAGGTACAGGGGGTCCAAGTCTGGGGATAAGTTTATCCTTCTGTGAAAGATCGTGTAGTGGGTTTTCTCAAGGATTAAGGTCAGTTTATTACGTATTACTCAGGTCCTGACTTTAGTCAATTCAGTGTTCTTAGTTCTCATCAAGGAAAGGAGGTCTGAGTTGTTGGCATAGAGATTACTATCGTCTGCAAATAAGTTGTATTTTATGAGTGTGCTAGCGTGGACTATGTCGTTTATGTACAAGAAAAACAGTATTGCATCTTTCTACTGTGTCTACAAATTTGATGAAATTTTTGTCATCGCCCTCAGATAAAGGTTTTAATACACGTAAATCAGATATAATTAAATCAACAAACTTTCTACGATTACCATATTTGTGGTTTAATCTGTCAATCATTGCGTTATAATCATTTTCTACACCCTTCACTGTGTCCAAAACTTCTGGTGACAAGCAACTACGTGGTATATAAGGATCTTCACCATGAGTAGGAATTATTACCCTTTCAAAGTCAGCTTTAAAGCTTGGATAATCTCTCATATATCCTGTAATTTAGGAGAATCTAATGCTTTTATGCATATTTCCCTTGGTAATGGCTTTTCTTCAAATTTTCCATACCTTGCTAATTGTACCTGCATGTCAACTTTAATCCTTTCTACCTCAGTTATATAATTATTTGCTTCATCCAATGATTCTCCATCGCTACATCCAAATTCAGAAAGTAACGTAATATATTCCTCGTTTATATTTTCTAAATAATCAAAACACTGTGATACCTGTTGGTAGAGGTCAGTGAGCATAGACTTTGGATTAGCCTAAGTTAATGCCTCCTTCATAAGGCTGACCTTCCTCCAGAACTTCCATTTGGCCGTCTTCCTTCTCTTCTTCAGCTCCTTTAATTGTTCCATGCCACCCATCATGAGGTGATGTTGAAATGCTGGGTCGGACCAATATATAGTAAGAGTTGCAGTAACACCACTTTATTTGAAGTTGGTTTCAACCTGGGAAACAACATACAATAAACAAACATGCAAACGCAAATATAAAATATACATTAGATCCAGAAAAATTTAACAAGAACCTTATAATTTTTAATGTAATTATACGGTTAATGAATCAGCACGAACCCAATGCAAAGTTCTCCAGTCCGTCCAGCCAGCGATCATAAAGGACAAATGTCATGTCGCTCATATACACCTGAAAACAATACTTTAATCCTATAAATATGTATATATATATATATATATATATATATATATATATATATATATACATATATATATATATATATATATATATATATATATATTTCATTAGCCAATATAGCAAGCCGACTTCTACGTACAATCAACACCTCAACCCGCCAGGATTCGAACCCACGGCCCACGAGCCCATGACTGTGACCGGGGAACGCTACCTCTGGACCACCAGGATACTAAAAGCAGTCCTAGACTCTGTTATATTTCACACAAATCCTGTTCAACGAACTTATGGCCGTTCACGGCGCCATTAACTCGTTGAACAGGCTTTGTGTGAAATATAACAGAGTCTAGGACTGCTTTTAGTATCCTGGTGGTCCAGAGGTAGCGTTCCCCGGTACCATGGGTTCGAATCCTGGCAGGTTGAGGTGTTGAGTATATATATATATATATATATATATATATATATATATATATTTCATTAGCCCAATAAAGCACGCGGACTTCTACATACAATCAACACCTCAACCCGCCAGGATTCGAACCCACGGCCCACAAGCCTATGACTGTGACCGGGGAACTCTAACCGCTGGACCACCAGGATACTAAAAGCAGTCCTAGACTTTGTTATATTTCACACAAAGCCTGTTCAACGAGCTTATGGCGCCGTGAACCTCTAATGGGGACCACAGTCATAGGCTTTTGGGCCGTGGGTTCGAATCCTGGCGGGTTGAGGTGTTGATTATATATATATATATATATTTATATATATATTTATATATATATATATATATATATATATATATATATATACATATATATATAAATATATATATATATATATATACATAAATATACATATATATATATATATATATATATATATATATATATATATATTATATATATATATATATATATATATATATATATATATATTTATATATATATATATATATAAATATATATATATATATATATATATATATATATATATATAAATATATATATATATATATATATATATATATATATATATATATATATAAATATATATATATATATATATATATATATATATATATATATATAATATATATATATATATATATATATATATATATAAATATATATATATATGTATATATATATATATATATAAATATATATATATATATATATATATATATATATATATATATATATATATATATATATATATATATATATATATATATATATAAGGTTGTTCAATATATATGGGCAAATTGTTTTTTCCAGTGCTCATTGCTCAAACATATCCACTAGATGAAAACACTTTTTAGGTAAATTTTTTCTCAAATCAATGAATCTTTAGGGTATGCACACGTCAACCAAATTTCATGCCCAAGAGTAAAAGCTTGGTATTAGTGAAATTCCCTCAATTGTCACAGAGGAAAATATATCTTGGCAACTCAGGCTATTGTGCAATATGGCAACTGTATAGTACGACTTATCAGCTTCCTAACAGCTTAGCCTAGCTCAGTCTTCCGGCACCAATGTTTATAGCCCATACTGAAATGTGTGTTCTGTGATGTTCATTTCATGTACTATAGTGCACAAAAGTCGTGTCCACTACCGACCCACAGTGAGGATTCGAATAGCCTTTAGTCTGAAGTTTCGAACCAGCTGGGGGGAAATGCTATGGTCGGCCAACAGATGTTGCCCACTGTAGGGTGTGTGTGTGGGGGGGGGGGGGGGGGGAAGAGGATGTGGGGGCTGGAAGAGAGGCAGGTTAATTTATTATTTATACCACCATAATTTCAAGCTGCCTTTTTAACTATGTTTTGTCTTACAGCTGTTTCTTTATGGTTACGAATTCATGTAACAGGTGCAGTGCCCTGGGTGCTTATTGCCACTCTGGTCACAATCATACTTTAAAGAATGGAATATATTAAGGATAAAAGTGAAATATGCAAGAATCAGCTAGTTTTACTCAGCGACCACGTCACAATTTTGTTGCTATTAGGACAAAGATATTATGGTAATATTTATTTATATTCCACCCATCCTTTGCTTAATAAATATTTGTAATAATATGCAATATTATATAATTATATACTTATGTGAAAAAGTTATCAGTATTGTAAAATAGTATTCAGACTTAATCTAGGTGACTGTCCAAATTCTTCCAAGTTCAAGTGTTTAAACAACCCACCACAATATGCTAGCTTCTTATATTTTGGAGTGTGCTCAGTTACCGTTAATATTGTGTGCTGAACATCATGAGCATTTCATTGATGGTAGCAATTGTAACTATATAATTATATTGTGTTATAAGACAACACATTCCACGAAGTGTCATACAGATCATTGTATACCACACAATACATAATTTGTGGCTGTTAAGTTACTTTGTTATGAATTTTCATGGGATATAGTTTAAGACATCATTAAGGACTTGGATTTAAGATAACACTGTAGGTGAGATAATATATATTAATTGTATTTACAAATAATACTAAAATCCAAACAATACACCAATATACACATCTTAGTATTTGGTCCAGCCACCCATTGCATTCAGGACCTCATCAAGGCGATTAGGGATGGAGCCGACCAGCTTCAGGCACACCCCTGGTCATCGACGTATACTCTCCCACACGTCGTAAGCTTTGGCCTCTATTGCTGCACAGGTTCGCTGCTCCCCAATATCCCAATCACGTTTCATCATGGCCCAAATATGTTCAATCGGATTGATATCACATCCTAGTGTTGGCCAGTCGATGACCTCAATTTCAGGGTGATCCTGGAGGTAGTCCATCACTATGTTGCTGGTATGAATGGGACTGTTGTCATGAACCAGCCTGATAGTGTGGGGGGCTGGAACTGCCATAGCCCGGACTGTAGGAATTAGCACTTGTTCCAGGATGTCTACCTACTGCTCACCAGTGAAACGGCCATTGATCTTGACCTGTTCACCTGGCCCATGTGCCCACAACCACCCCAGAATGACACTGACACCCTACCACTCACTGCGCAATGTTGAATGTGTTTCTCATGGTAGAGTGTGTTGGGGGGCCGCCAGCACTGCCTTGCTTCGGCTCCCACTGACCTGAACACCGTTTCATTGGTAAATATAATGGCTCTCCAGTTTTCTTCTCTATGTGGAAGGTGTTCCAATACAAAGCAGAGTCGACACTCCTTGTAAGTAGGTGTTAGCCACCCTTTGTGAGCTGGAATATGGCAGTCGATCCCGGCTTCATGAAGTCGGCGTCTCGTCGTCATGTGATGGCAGTTGAGGCCCAGATATCTTGTATGCTCCACTGATGTTCGCATTGGATATGCCGTTGCAGCTGCCATGATCATGGCGTCCATCTTTGCCGACGTTACTCGTGGCCTCCCGCTTCGAAGTTTCGTCTCCACTGAGCCCTCTTCCTCCCACCGGCGGATCCACGTCCTAATCGTCTTGGTGCTCCTCCCCACTAAAAGAGCAATGTTGGGCACTGCTGCCCTGGCTCTCCACACCCCGATGATTTGGCCTCACTCAGCAATCACTGCCGACGAATTTGCTCTTCCTGCAGGCATATCTGAAATGGCAGAGTAATATTATGTTGTGGCAACTGATGCAGGCTTTTACAGTATATACCTGAGTATATTAATGGTATTAGTAACACCTAGGTTAAGTATTATTACTCTGACATAACGTTTTGGTAAATCTTTTAGGATCAACTGCAAGTGGATCCTCCCCCCCCCCCCCCCAAACCTCCACCCCCACCCCTGCGACTGTAGAGTGAACATTCGCCGATAATTATCATCATCATCAAGATTTAGTTTAACCAAACCACTGACACCCATTTGAGTCTCTCCTAGGGCTGGTCAGAGGGATTAGTTAACGCATATTTGTGTTTCTATAATTTAGTGTTATATTGTTTGGAGGAGATTACAGTATTTCAAAAAGGTCAAAACAGAACTTAGGGAAAATTTTGGGGTCTCTGCTAAAATGTCTTAGTGAAGCACATTGTTCGATACCGATTATAAATTGGGCATTCAATGAGAATATGTAATTGTGTTCGGCAGTTGGAGCATATAGGTGGGGCTCCATTAGGTGAAGACATGAGTTGGCCATGCGTCAATCGCGTATGCCCAGTTCTTAGACGATTCAGAATAGTTTTGTGATATCGAGAAGATTGTTTTAATGGTGACCAAGGATAAACCGACGATTTGATCATTTTTAGCTTATGACGTGTTGGTTCATTTTCCCAGAACTTTTGACAACCGTCAAATATTAATTGTTTATCGGTAGTTAGCATTCGCTGATAATCAAAATATATGGTTTTCCACTGCTTTACATATTTCTTTGACAATTTTCAGCTATGACATGTTCGTCCCAGATTTGAGCATCCATTATGTAGTTTTTGGTATTGTAGCTCTTATGATGATGGACATTGACAGACTGTTTAAATTGATGGTGATGGTGGTAGGTGTGCGCATGGGCATTTTTTTTTTTTTTTTTTCTTGAACGTCTGCGCGCTCTCATTAGACATTATACATATATAATCTTCGAACAACCTCTTCAATTTAGTCAGTTAACATTCATCCATCATTTCGTCGATCATTCCAAAATGAGGGCAATTGTTGTTATATTAATCTTAATTGTGACTTCTGTAGTAATTCCAACAACAACAACAACAACTACCAGCCCCAGTGTTAATAGTACAACTAGTGAATCTGAATATGAAAATGTAAAGTGTATAAATACTAGTAAAACTTATAAATTGTATTTTAAAATTGTGAACTTACCTTTTTATTGTAAAATTATTTTTGGAGAATTTAATACAAACAAAAAACATATAATACATCTATATACACATGATGATAACATTACATATTATCAATTTAATGTGGATAACGAATTAGTACACAGTGGAAATAAATCAGTCGTTAATACAAGTAATATTTGGAGTTATATGGAAGTTTTATTATTAAGGATAAATATAACGTATATTCAATCTACTACACTGCCCTGCATGGTTTTTGAGGTTTGTGTATTAGTTAGCTTTTCTGGGTGTATTTTGCATGCTGATCTCAAAAATGTTATCCATTTTGCTCAATCAGGTCAGAATTTTGTGCTATAGCATTTTAAGCGGAGATTCAGGTAAAATATTGTCATTTTTCGCTCAAAATGGGGTCCTCATATTCGTTCATTAAAAAAATCATCCGAGACATTGGCAAGCCTCACAGAAAAGATTTCGGTCAGTTTTAATGCCCTTACGATGCATTTAAATACACCCACGTGCTCGCCGGCCTTTTAAATGTCCGCCGTGACGCAAAGGAAAAGAGTATATGTCCGTGTTTTTTTACATATATTTTTTCACAATTAAATTTCTTTTTCATCTGTTGGTACATGGCATGTTTCCTCTGTCTGTGGGATAGTCGAGCAGACAAGCAGCACTACATGCAAAGTGAATGGCCTGCAAGAAGTGGACTTACTCCAGGTTCTCACAATGCTGTTGTCCATGCTCTGGTGAATCGGCAGAACATTCTTCTTCCGCCACTGCACATCAAGCTCGGTCTGTTCAAAAACTTTGTAAAGGCACTGGACAAAAAAAGCCAGGCTTTCAATTTTCTGAAAGAAAAATTTCCAAAAGTCAGTGAGGCAAAGCTAAATGCAGGAATTTTTGATGGCCCTCAGATCAGAGCTTTTCAAAGATCCCAAGTTTGATTGCAGCATGGATGTAAATGAGAAGAAAGCCTGGCATGCCTTTAAGTCTATTGTCTCCAATTTTCTTGGCAACTACAGAAGTCCAGATTATGGACGAATTGTTGAGGACCTACTTCTGAGCTACAAAGTTCTTGGTGCACGCATATCCATCAAAATGCACTTCCTCAGCTCCCACTTGGACTACTTTCCAGAGAACTGTGGTGATGTGAGTGAGGAACAAGGAGAACGCTTCCATCAAGATATCTGTGTAATGGAGGAGCGGTACCAGAGTCGCTGGGATATCAACATGCTCGCCGACTACTGTTGGTATCTGAAACGGGACTCCCCGGACACCAACCACCAAAGAAATTCTCTGCGAAAGCCATTTATGCATGTCTAACTGTAAAGGCATCTATGTAGTTGACATATTTTGGTCCTATGTGTTGTGGTTACATTTCTTATGATATATTTAGCATAAAAATTTTGACATCATATTTAAGATTTTCGATTTTTTCCTAATTCCCATAGCATAGAAATCTGACCTCATTGGGCAAAATGAATGGCATTCTTGGAATCCGCACGCAAAATATATAAAGAATCATCTACGAAACCCCTCACCTCATGAATTTTTTTTTCAAATGTAGCCCAATGTTATAAATGTTTTTAACTGAGATATGATTCTATTTCCTCCCGGTTTAATTGATTTCAATAATACTAGCCTAATTAATAATACTAGCCTAATTAATAATACTAAAGATAATAATGAAAAACCTTTAAATAAGAGAAAGAAATCTCTTTATCTTGTTAACACTATCAGTATATCTAAAACTACTGTAAAACAATATACTGTTATAAAGAAATTGTCGTTGCCGTTTAATTTTAGATATCTAAGGACAATGACTGCTGTTGATAATACAACGGAAATTAATTATACACGTATAGCCAAAAATATTACTTTATTAAACCCAATCCAAAAAAATATTACTTTTTCGAATGAAACTAAACAACTTAATGATTATCAAATATTATTTAGATTATTGGATCCAACACAACAAGATTATTTTTCTTTTAGTTCTTATGAATATTATAATAAAAAAATAATTTATCATAAATGTATTATAATGTATAATAATTGTAGTGGATTTTTAATTGTAAAACATTTTATAAATGATAATATAAAAGATGATAATCTAAAAGTGATTGATAAAGTAATAATGAATATTTCTAGTATTATAATTAAAACTAATCTTTCTAGGGAAATTTGGTTTATATATGAATTAAAAAAGATTAATACATTGAGCAACTTAAATATTTCGAATATTGGTGATATAATGTCACCTAGCAATATTGAGCTTTACTTTTGGCCAATTAAAGGTTGTAGTACAATTTCCAAACTAACAGAGATTATTAGCAAAAAAACTATTTATTTTGAACATAATCTCCCTCACTCTGAAATTAATCTATTACCAGAAATAATAGATAGAAAAAGATTAATTATATGGGGAATATTTTTAGTTATTGCATTTATTAAAGTTATAATAATAATTATATTAATATATAAATTGCTTACTCATAATTTTAATATATATACATAATAATAACTATATTAATAATAATTATATAAACATAATTTTAATACATAACCCTAGAATTACACCTCCTACAATAATTTATATTCATTTACACTAAAGTGTACTATTAAAAGTTGGAAGGATTCTAACCAGGTAAACGTTTTTAATTTTTTTGTAATTATTGGGTTTTAAAGTTTACGCTGGTTAAACTTATAAACTAACTTTTAGTTTTTATTTCTAGCTGAAGATGGATAAGAAAAATTTTAACAACAACGGACACACACAGATTACCAAGTGTGGTGACAAGGTGATTATTAATTATTGTATTTTAAAACTACTTATATCCTATAAAATTTATACTATAAATCCTTTTATGAAAATATTTGATTTATTAGTGATTTATTTTTCTTTCTAGATCGGAGATCGGAAGAAAGGACGGATAACGGAAAATTACCCCTCGGAAGGGGACACCACTGGAAGAAACTACCATTTCTATATTTGGGGGATATGAAAAAAATATTCGATGCAAAATATTTTTAATACAAAAAAAATGGATAATATGATGCCAAAAATACACCAAGAATCTAAATTTAATAAAGTTGTAAATGAAATTAATTCGTTAATGAAAAAAAAACAACTTTATGAAGTTTGGGAAGATGAAGGTGATTTTATAAAATTTGAATCTGATTCTGGAATAATTAGTGTAAAAATATCATATTTAAGTGTAAGTAACAATAATATTCATCAATATATCCCTATTTTTAAAGGTGAAATAAAATCTTTTCAAGAAGCAATATATTACACTATATTCCAAAAGATTCGCAGGAAAATATTATTCATATGCTCTGTTATGCTATTACAATAAAGGTTTACAACTTAATTTACCTTCCTTCATGATACTTAAAACTGATAATTTATCTTTTACACAATTATATTACCTGAATAAATGTCTCGAAAATAAATATGACATAAATCATAAGAAGAATGAATGGCATTGTAATACCAGATATCTCGCCTCTCCTTAGGACATTATTATTAGGGACCTGCTACACTTTGCTATAACCGAACCGGGAACTTTTCCCCACATAAAGGAAAAGGATTTATACTTCCCAGGTGGGCGGGCACTGTAAACTCTTCTGCGCTTGACCTTGCACCAAAAGAAAGATGTAAGGAAGGGGAGTGCCCAATAAACTAGCCTCCTCCGGGGGCAAATTTGAAATCTGATTGCAACATACATTAATAAAATCAGAGTTTGTTCAACCACGTTTCAACTGTATTATTAATTTTTTTTGTATTATAATTAATACAATTTACTCTATCTTCGATACTGGCTTGATATGAGGGATATCTAAAAAATGAATATGGTTTTTGAATATACACAAGATAAATTGATAAGGAGGTATTTAAAATATCTATAGTATTTGTTTTGTCTAAAATTGTTTCTGCTTCATAGTTTACAATATAATTTCTTTTAAATTTCTCCAGAAGCTTTATAGTAAAATCAATCATTTCCTCTTTTTTTTCAAAATTCCCTTTTTGATGTGTAGTTAAAATATGTTCAGTTTCATTTTGATGTATATACACTAGAATTCTCCTATTAAGAGCAGGTGGGTATAAAAGCATTTTTTTGCTAAAACACAAAACGGGAATAATAAATTCTCCACTACAATAGGCATTAAACGAAAACACAGACATTAAACGAAAATACAGACATACTATTTCTTCCACTACCGACTACCTATTATTATTTTATGTACTACTTTTTAATATATATTATTACTTTTTTTTTTTTTTTACGAAAGCTTTGTACAATCTTCTGTAACGTGTTTGGTATAATTTTTAAAATCTGTAATATTACAGGATACTTGGCTAGGATTGGGAATAGTTTCTAGACCCGTAGATATAACTAAGTTATCCTTGTCGTTTTTATTTCCAATAATTTTTTTCAGTATATTTTCATTTGTATTAAGAATAATATCGTGCATTTGAGAATAATGAGTTATATTACCCCCACTCGATAAATCTTTTATAGAAATAAATTTATAACGGGGAGTAGATCTATTTCTCATATTTATAAACAAAACCTCTGTAATTTTAAGAACAAGCATTTCATCACGACATAGTGACCGTAATGTAACAAATCCTATATTATTCGCATACATTACATTAGGGGTTTGATTGTCCACTGTATAAACATCAGAACTGTTTATATTGTTGGTAAAAATATCAATATTTTTACGCATAAATCCTTTGACTGAAGTTTTGACTATTTCAGGATAAAGATGTGAGGCAAATTCGTAAAAGCCTATACTATGATCTTTTTAATTTATTAAATCACCAGCATCATCATAAAAATTTTCAAAATAATTGTGCATTTCTTTTTTGTGTGTAACTAAATGTTCCCTGTATTGTCAAGAGGAATCCGTATGCTTCTTAATAAGGTCTTTATATTGTTCTTTGGTAATTTATGGTAGTTTTCCTGACATTTTAAGAAGATCATCTGTATTATCGGGTTTAATGGGGTCTGGTGGTGTGCGTTGCAAATTATCCGTTATAATTGTGGTTGTAGCTACTACACCACCACGGCGTTTCTTTGAAGATTGAGATTGTTCTACGATACGTTTAAGAGTATCACAAGGAGGTATTTTTTCTTTACTTTTATATTCGTTGAATCTAAAGATCGCATTACCTTTTTCATTTATAAATAAGATATTGTGTGGTGCAAGAATACATTGTCCGTTTAATGGAGCAACTTGTTTTATATCGTTAATATCATTACAAAAATGAAAACTGAGTGCTAAAAGGTCATGTATTTTATGTGCTGAAAAATTAGTAGATGATTTACTCGTTTTCTGTTTCAAATAATCCCCTCCACCACTTTTCCCAATTAAACTGCCAACGTCTTCATTGTTATTATTGCTCTTAACTTTATAAATATTATAATGTATATTAACATCCTATTCTGATATAGCAAGCTGATAGTAATAAAGGAATATATGTGGATTAATATCGAAAATTTTCATATATATATCATTAGAGGATGCTTGATTTTTATTATTATGTTGTTCTATCAATTTATATTGACATGGGGTCTCTACTAGTTTATTCTTATCTGGAGGACTACGAGGACTACCACTAGGTTTTATATTTACATTGGTATAATAACCAACATTAAGCATATCGGGTAGATTTTTCATTACATTATTATATGTATTTAATGTAACTTCATAATTGTCAGTAACTATTTCATCTGAAGTCATTAGCTGTATCACCTTAACACCACCAATAATACTTTCTGAGGGCATGCCTATAATTTGTAAAAATATTTTAGGGTCTGGAAATATAACACAACCTGCCTGACAGGCAACAGGAGTTGCATTTATCATATTTGGAATAGTTTGTGTATTTAAATCGTAACTATTAACAGCATTAAAGAATAAACCTAAATGATATTCAATTTCATTGTTATTTTCTTCATTATTATTAGTAGGCATACATGTATAGTTTTTAATTTTTCGTTTAAGATTGGCAAGTAACAGACCCAACTTTATATATCTACAGCTGCTACATATTGCAGAGAATGAGCTGTAATTTTTATTACTATTTTCATACACACTTTTATGGATTTGATATATACGTTTTAAGTGTGGATTCTCCAATTCAATAGTATTAAATGTTGGATGAATAAACGAACATGGATTTTTAGTAATATTATTTATATATGCCGCTAACCATTTATTAATTAATGAAGCCTGATTAGGGTCTTTAATGCTTGCATTTGAAATCTCACTCATAAGTGTATTTAACAAATTTTGTATCTTTGTATCTATTGGTTGCACTTGTTGAGGTTGAGGTATTACTGGAGTTGTAGTGGAAATGGGTGGTTTAATACTACTATTGAGAGTAGTAGAGGTAGTTGAATTTACTATATTTGTAGAACCACTACCACTACCACCACCACCACCACCACCACCACCACCACCACCACCACCACCACCACCACCACCACTATCACTACCACCACCACTCCCACTAAGAGGATTAATAGTAGTAGTAGAATTTTGTATTCCTTCCATTATTTGAACTTATTTTTTATAATAGTAAAGAAAAAATTACAGGAAATTTAATTGAAAGTCAAGTTTTAAACTTTTTTATTTTAATAAAATATAAAAATTATATAAAAATGTCATCAACATATCTTCAAGTACAAAACCAGCTGCATACTTTGTACCACATGATGAGGAGGCAAATGAGATTAAAAATAACAAGGAAAATAATAATGAAGCTATCAGTATAGCCAACTTTATAGATAGATACCCCAATACTAATATATGTATTAATTATATTTTAAGAATATTATTTAAGGAAAATTTTCCAGAGATATTATCATCAAATATATATAAATACATGGTACATTGTGTTTTAAATGATGATTATATTATATATCTGTAAATAATATAATCATTTTAGATAATATTATATATCTAATAATATAATTATTCACATTAAAAACAAAAAATATACATTTCACAATTAGATTTCCATACTTATTGGAGTTATAGGAGAATAAATAACTCCTCCTTCTCCTTCTCCTTCTCCTCCTCCTCCTCCTCCTCCTCCTCCTCCACTTCCCACTGCTCCATCTCCACCACCACCACCACCTTCACCTCCACCACCACCACCATTTCCCACTGCTCCATCTCCACCACCACCATCTTCACCACCACCACCACCATTTCTCACTGCTGCTACTCCACCACCACAACCATTATTTCTCACTGCTCCACCTCCACCACCAACAACACCTCCTCCACCACCACCACCACCACCACCACCACCATTTCCCTCCTCTAAAAGTTTGAAGAACAGTTGTTGTTCTTCATCCTCCCATAAGGGAGAGGTGTTGTAAGGAGTGGTGTTGTATAATTGTAATTGTTGTTGGATTATTTGTTGTTGTTGGATCATTTGTTGTTGTTGTTGATAACATAATTGTAAATAATGTTGTTGATGTTGTAATGACATTGTTTGTGGAATGAATATTGGCAAAGAGTTCAACTGTGGTGGTTGAAGAAATGAGGCCGATAGAGAAGAAAATTGTGGCGGCATTTGTTGTTGAATTTGTGATGATGGTGGTGGTGGTGGTGGTAGTGTTGGTGTAAATGCTGCTGATGTCGATGGCATCGACGGCGGTTTAACAACCGTCGCCGGTTGTCCAACAGCCGGCGACGGTTTCGAGGCCGATAGAGAAGAAAATAGTGACGGAATTTGTTGTTGAATTTTTGATGGTGGTGGTGGTGGTGGTAGTGGTGGTGTAAATGCTGCTGATGTCGATGGCATCGATGGCATCGACGGCATCGACGGCATCGATGGCATCGACGGCGGTTTCATTTTACGATGAAGAAAAAGATAATGAAAAAGAAAAAAGTTCTTTAATTATTAATAATTTTAAAACAAATAAACAAACAATTAAAAGATTTTAGGCGGTTGGAGAAGGAAATACGTCGTTGTTGTCATCGTCATATGATGTAATTCCAACTGCAGGAGGTCTCCTTCGTGAGCGGGAAACATACACTTTTGATCGTGATACTCCATTTGATGAAAGAAAGTTAAATACAAATTATATCGAAGATTTCGATTTAAATCAATTAACAATATTGCAATCTTTAGAATTTAGAGTGAAACGACTTGAACAATGTTTGGGAAAGGATAATATTTTTACTGTCACACCTATTGCCGCTGTGATCTATACAGAGGAAAGTTCCAAATTTACAATGAATGTTGTTTATGAAAATTTTATTAGTTATATGAATTATCTAGCTTCACACAATGAGATATTAGTTGATCAATTATTTTGGGATATCGATAAATTCATTTTTAATAATTTCTTTAAAGAAATTCATAAGAAACAACAGTTTATTTTTATCGACAAAGATAACCCTATATCTAAATCTCAAATAAATTCTAAATTAATAAAGTTAGCCTTAGAGGGTGATAGGAAAAGTAACGGGGAACGGTTACATGAAAATGATTTAGAATTCATCAATGTATTTATATATAATAATAATATATACATATTATACTTTTCAACAGAACTAACACCCAATAATACTGTTATATCTGAAACATTTTCGTCATTAGACAATCAAAAATCTATTATAATTGGATTAGACACTTATAGTATTACTTTAGATGATAATAATAATTCATTAGACAAGAGGTGTAATATATTAGGATCGAATCGCATACTGTATAATACTGAAGAAGATACCACCACCACAATAACTACTAATTTTACTAATTTATATCATAAAGTTGGTATATATCAACTTAATCTTAGTATTATAATAATTCATGCTCTGATTCATTTAAAATTATTAATTCAAAAAGGAATATCACCTACAGAACATATGAGGCATTCGAATAAAGAATTTATAAATCAAATAATAAATTATATTCCCCCTTCTCTGTTTGGTCATACATTTTTACCCATTAAAACCTTAAATGATAAATGATATTATTATAAATGATATAAAATAAAAAAAATATACTCAAACTTAAACACTAGTCAAATTTTATATATAAAAATGACGAACTTTTTATTTAATATCAATGGAAACTTAAAAAATAAAAATTTTGAAGCGGCTTTAAATAATTATGCTCAATTAGAATTAGTGGTATTTAATATTTTAAAAAACAATAATGTTTTATCAAATAAGAATTTACAAATAAATACATTACTACAAAAAAATCTATATTCATTATTAGAGTGTGTAGATAATAATAATAAAAAAAATATTAATACTGAATATGTTAATGATATTAAAGTGTTTAATGTATTTACTGAATTTATAAAAACGTCTTTAACAAATTTTAACTATCAAGAACATTTATATCCTCTAATGTATAAATTGTTAAATTTTATTAAAGAAATTAATGAAGAGACTAATAATTATGAATTAGCAGTGGAATGTATTGAAAAATTAATATTATATATAAGAAATTCTAATCTGTATGATATGAATGATTTATGGATTTGTATGTTACAAATTATTCATAAATTATGCACATCTATAAACAACTACAATCACAAATCTCGAAATTTTTCTAGATAATTTGAATTAGAAAAAAATAGTTTAAAATATGAATATGAAAATTTAATTATTTCAAACAGAAAAGATACTGAAAATGTTATAACATCAATACATGACTATTATAAAAATAACATTAATTTATATATTAATGAATTAAGCAATCTTCAACAACATCATAATGTTAATAAAGAATTGTTAGCTTCACAACAAAGAGAGAAACTTAAAACTATTTCCGATTATGAAAAATGGCTAAAAAATAAGTTAGATGATTTAAATAAAGCAATAACAAAAATTGATGACATTATAGAAAATAAGATATTAAATGAAACAATGTCAAGTGAAAGAGATTTATAACTAATTTCCAACCTTATTTTGTGATTTTTTGTTTTTTCTCCGCTCAGCTGTTCTGTACTTGTTCATTAAAAAAAAATACCGTACTTGTTCTTGGTACTGTGTTTACACCAGTAAGTTTGTATTTTTTTTTTATCCTTCTTCCTCCTTTTTTTTTTTTTTTCTTCCTCGTACTTGATTCCCATAAATACGATATGAAAGAAGTTAACTGAAAAAAAAAGGTGGTCAATTTAGTTGTGTTGGGCTGTCAAATTCAGATTTGCCCCCGAGGGGGCTAGTTTATTGGACACTCCCCTTACATCTTGCAAAAGCGTTTACAGAGCTCTGTATGAAAAGTTCGTTTTCATATTTATAAACGACCAAAGTTAAAATAGAAACCCAATGGGAAAACCGAGTAGGGAGTAATTTATTTACAATCACATTGTGTGTGTGTAAACATACCAGAATCAGTCTGAGAGCACGAGTTTTCTTATATAAATGCGGTCACTTACTACCCCTGTACTGTACAATATACAATGACGATCGACGAAGTATCGCACTGGTAATTTATTTCCTTTTCATTAAATTTAAACGAAAAATACCCCATAAGGGTGAACATAAAAATTTGGAAGGGGGAAATGGATGTAATTTTGCACATAAGTTTTTTTCTAATGTATATATAGATAGAGAACTCACTTTTTCATTAATATGAGATTTCGTATAATATTTAATAACATATTTTGTCCCTAGAGAGTATATCATTGAATTATCAACATTAACATTTATATTTTGTTTATTAACTATTTTTCGAAAATGTTTTTGTGAAATATTCTTCCTGGTACAATAAGGTATAACAAATATGGGTGTCAGTAAAAGATGAATTATTCCGGCTATATCAATGTAACCAATAGCTAAATTTATCAAATTTAGTATTGTTATACCTTTATTTTTACAAGAAAAATAATTAAAACATAGGCGTATTTTCGGATAGCTGATAATAAATTTTGATGGAGATGATAAAAGAATATCCCATAATTGATTGGATTTAACCTGTAAGAAATTAAATCCCTTCCCTTTTTTTTTTATAAGGAATAACCCATTTATTGGGCATATCAGTAAAAAAGGAAATCATTGCCATCCTATATTTAGTATAAATTTTATTTACTAATATTAGTCCAGGAATATTAGTAAATTTACAGAATGAATTTTCAAATGAAGAGCCTGCTGCATGAATTTTACAACAATGTAGTAAAAAATGATCAATAATAATTCCAATATTATTGAAAAGATGTTTTTTTTCAAGAGTATGATTATTAATTATTTTGATATTATTTAATTCATTCCACCCTGTAATCCATCTTTTATTATATACTAAAAAATAAAATAATGATTTGGACTTATCCTTCAGATTATAATATATCTCTTTCAGATTATAATATTCCAGATACTACTACCATTAACCCCGCTACTTCTACTACCACTACCACCCCCATTCCCTCCACCACCCCCATCCCCTCCACCACCACCAGTATATCATCTTCCTCCCCCACCTCTATGAATACTATAAGCATTTACAATAAACCGGAATACAACAAAGCAATTAATTTAAAATTAGATGAATATGATTTTAAAAATATATTATTCCCAAACACCATTAAGTATTTAGAATTAGAAAAATATTCACCTATGTTAATTGTAATTGATTTACATTCATTATGTTTGTGTGACGAAAATTTTTTTTACAAATAAATTCCACCGATAATGTAGGTAAAGTATATACTAGGCCTTTTATGCAAGATCTTTTAATTTATTTAAAAACAGTGAATAAACACAATGTTCTTATTTTATGGACATCTTTAAAAAATGTCAAATTCATAAAATTTTAATATTGTTAAATATATCTCAATATTTTACAAGTATCCTAACGATGTCAGATTGTGCTATATCTAATACATTATATAATGTCAACAAATCCTATACTTATTTAATTAAACAATTTCCTACTTATAAGGGAATGAGATCTCTTATACTGTCTCATCAAGCAGTATGAGACACGCATACACTAGAAGAGATAAAGAAACAAAATCAATTATTAAGTAATACCATTACTCTTAGTAATAGGAATCAATTTGATTTTATAGTATCTATTAAACCATACCGTATTGAAGATATTGTAAATAATTATGGTGTTTTTAATAAAGAAGCCCAACAAATTACTAATTTGGATTCTTTTATTAAAACTAAAGGTTTAATAGGATTTACCCTTACATTTTATAATAAAAATACTGATAATAAATTAAACAAAAAACCATATTATGGAGATACAACATTATTATCACTAATAATTTTTCTAAATAATAGTTTTTTTAGAGAAAAAGAAGAAACTGAACTTTTTAGCCACCCTAAATCCCCTTATCCTTATACAATAAAATCTAATATTATTCATAAGAATAAAAATGATTCAGTTTGTTCCATTATCAAATATAATAAAAAAATAAATGAAAAATCCGTGAAATTATTAAAATGGCTGTATATAACAGATTGAATTTCTTTATATCATATACTATAATTATTATATTCTTTATACTTCAATCATTAGTAAATATATATAAATGAATTCATCTCATGAAGAAACAATCCATCCACATATACACTAATTTTATCAAAAAGTGCCTATTGATGGTGAAATACTTATATTTGATTTTCTTAACAATAATAATCGATCAATTATTATTAAAAAAAAACTGATAACAATTTAACTGTAGATCTCAAATTTGATAACAAAAAATATGTTATTTTACGATAGAAATGGCGTAATTTATCATTTTTTTTAAAATGAAAATCCTTCTTTAAACATATTAAATAAAAACACTATACCCCTATCATTAATACCTCATAAATTTAAAACACTTTTTAATACCTCGAAAATTGGCTGATATTTGAAACAGAAACAGAGAATTTTTGTTGTGCTGTGTTGCTGTGTTGAATAGTGAGGTCAGTCCAATTTTTATTTTGTTTTTTCACTTCACCAGTAAGTAAAAGAACTAAAAAGGTTTTATGAGTGAATATATATATCCTGTAGATAGGAAATATCACTTTCTATGTTATCATTAATCATTGATGTATTATAATATATACTAACTGAATTATTTGCTTTATATTTTCTAATAATAACACTGCTAGAGTCATTTGATAATGATTGTAAAACTATAAATATAAAAATTTTTCGTTTACTTGATAGATGAAAATATATATCTTGTTTATCCTCAAAATAAAAACGTGTAAAATAATCAATATCAATAGATTGACCATTTTCACTAAAAATGATTGGGGGTTGATGCCAACCATAATTGAATAGAAATAGTAATAATAAGGACTCACCATGATTGGGTAAATTAATAAACTTTTCCGTTAAACTTAATATATCACCATTATATCCCATATTATTGGAGCATTTGTATCCAAGGTTGGATATACTTTTATTAATAATATCATATAAATCATTTTTATTTGTAAATGAAGGATGTATGTAAATATTTCCTAAACATTCCAAATGATAATTATCATCATCATCACAGATTTCAAGGGTTTTAATTATTGTATTCATCATGGATTACTGTTGCCAACCCCTCCACCAATAGTCATGATCTACCTACCCAGCACTACGAACCACGCCATCTATTGTCTTGATCTACCTACCCAGCACCACGAGCAACGCCATCTAGGGACGAAACACGAGTATGACTCGTCTTAGTTACCACTACCGGGTTTCCCTTCTCCATATCCTGGTTGTTGCGTCACCTCCTCAAAGTCTTCTTTGTCAGCTCCAATTCGAGGAGAGAGCACTTCACTCTAGGAAGTGACCACAGGATCACCTATCCTGGAAACCTACGGCACAGTGACTACCTACCGTCTTCTTCAATACTCAGCCTTGCTCGTCAGCCATCTCAGCTCTGCACTTAAGAATTTGTAATCTTGTATTGCCTCCCCCACGTCCACTTGCTTCAAATTATTGTATGCTGTATAAATATGTATATACTGTTAATGTTTAGGATAAGTATGGTTAAGGGTAAATTATAAAAAGCTGATTATTTTGTTAAGGAATTCATGGTACTTTATTATACACAAGAAAAACTCTCATCCTTTGTCTACCCTTTTATAGTCCGATTGTCTTTGTTTTTTTTTGTTGTTGCCTGTTGGGATCTGGGTAGACTTTTAACTATATTCTCAATCCCCAACTCGTAGCAAATGGCGACCGTGACAGGACCCGACCTTAAGTGCCATATTCCTTCCCCCCTTGTTACTCATTGTTAATTATTCCTCCCAGTCACTTCTGTTAACAATTGCTTTACGGTGGTATAAAGTTTCCTTCATATGTGTGTGCATATATTGGTATTATCGTACAGTAAGAGTGACAGACGTAGGATATTAGGTTCCAAGTGTCATAAGGCTTACCTGTTATTACACGTGGCAGTCGTGTAGTAAGTCTTATCGAGTGTAGGGAAGAATCCGGATCTGTTTAATGCCGTACCCTCACTCCAGAGTAGGCTGTTCCATAGTCACTAGTTTAGGGTGAAGTGATATCTTGGGACGCCCCGCTCTACCAGGACCCCATAATTATAAAGCCTCCATTATTGTTCTTCTCATTATCTCATTCGGGGTCAATCATACCTAACTCAAGGGTTGTTAA
This sequence comes from Homarus gammarus, assembly GCA_958450375.1. NCBI lineage: Eukaryota > Metazoa > Arthropoda > Malacostraca > Decapoda > Nephropidae > Homarus > Homarus gammarus. The sequence goes on from CAUDMG010002468.1 coordinate 400,406, forward strand.
TCCGGATCATCATATAAAATGCCGTAATACGCCCTTCCTCCTTCAAGTATCTCAGGCTTGTTAATCCGGATCTTTATATTAATGCCGTAATGCGCCCTTCCTCTTTCAAGTATCTCAGGGTTGTTAATCCGGATCTTTATATCAAATGCCGTAATACGCCCTTCCTCTTTCAAGTATCTCAGGGTTGCTAATCCGGATCCTTATATAAATGCCGTAATACGCCCTTCCTGTTTACACAAGGGTTGTTAATCCGGATCTTTATATTAATGAGGTAATACGCCCTTCCTCTTTCAAGTATCTCAATGTTGTTAATCCGGATCTTTATATAAATGCCGTAATACGCCCTTCCTCTTTCAAGTATCTCAGGGTTGTTAATCCGGATCTTTATATCAAATGCCGTAATACGCCCTTCCTCTTTCAAGTATCTCAGGGTTGTTAATCCGGATCCTTATATAAATGCCGTAATACGCCCTTCCTGTTTACACAAGGGTTGTTAATCCGGATCTTTATATTAATGCGGTAATACGCCCTTCTTCTTTCAAGTATCTCAGGGTTGTTAATCCGGATCTTTATATAAATGCCGTAATAGGCCCTTCCTCTTTCAAGTATCTCAGGGTTGTTAATCCGGATCTTTATATTAATGCCGTAATACGCCCTTCCTCTTTCAAGTCTCTTATCCTTATCAAAGGATCTTATCAGAAGAACAATATTCATAAGTGTAATTTCCCTAGGTATAACTTGGTTAGTTTCTGGGACTTTCTGGTTATCCACTGCCGTGATATTTTCTAGGGTATTCCACTTATCTTATCCTTTTGACCATTAATTAATTTACCTAGGTTTTCTTAATGGCCACCTCAGGATTTGTTAAACTTGGTAGTCCTGGAGGAGTGGAAGAGCAAGATACCATTTCACATCTTGAAGCATGTAGAGGAGCGTGGAGAGGTTAATTTAGGACGTGCGGCTGAGCTGGTTGATGAGTACGCCTTGCTGGTGGAGTCACTGTGCCGTAGGGAACGTGGTACTTTCCGACATGTTAGGTCCTCCTCTGATGATAACCTTGGGGACGTGAGTGGTAGGTCGAAAGGTCCCACACCTACCTGACGCAACCAAGTTTTATTGTTCTTACTGTAAAAAACCACGCCATACGATCCAGTCTTGTAAACACCCAAAGTGTCGAACTGTTAAAAGTAGTTCCCTGGATCCCAAATCCAAACCAATAGCAACCACCAATGTGGAAAGGCCCCATCAGGATCTCTTCTCTTCATTCACCTATGAGGGAAATATTTCAATCATAGAGGGGTCTCGTTCTTTCTCTATTCGTACACTACGTGATACGGGCGCAGCACAATCTATCCTCCTGTTTAACGTCATTCCTGATATATCTACCGCATTTACTAATGAGTGTGTTCTAATTTCAGATCTCTCATCCCATTCTTCCTATCCCTTAGCTAAAGTGCACCTCCAATGTCCGTTGATTACTGGGGAAGTGCAAATAGCCATTAGGAAAGATCCAATGCCTGTGAGCGGCATTCATTTATTATTGGGTAATGACTTGGTAGGAGATCTAGTGGTTCCCAACATAAAGACAGTCGACTCTCCCTTACCTGTCAACTCCACCACTGACCTTAAAGAAACTATTCCTCATCTTTTCCCATCTTGTGCTGTCACCCGGTCACAGAGTGTGCGAAATGGGCCCTCTTCATCTGAAACCACCTCCAATATCATTAAAGCCCAACAATCTGATCCATCTTTGTTCAAACAGGTGATGAAAGACCTCCGTGTGGACCATTGTACATCTTCGGCTTACCACCCACACTCCCAAGGTTGCTTGGAACGGTTCCATCAAAACTTTCAAATCAATGCTAATAAACTATCTCCTCTCAACTATATAGTCCATACTCCTGATCGCAGAAAAGATTCACAACTTGTTCACATTAATCAAAGAAACTTTACCATTCCAGGCAGGCAGAGGAAGACATCCCAGAGGCTATAAGCCTACCTGCATTGCATACGGTTTTGTAAGGGCCGGAGCCGGAGACAGATGACATGGACCTATTGGAGAATTTAGATTTCCCTCTACCTAAAGAAAACCCTGCTATCAGTCACATACTCAACAACTTGGATGAGTATTTTTCTGTTTTGAATCCATCTCAAGCAAAAGATCTCACTAAGTTATTATCAACATTTCCTAAAGTCACGTCAGACCTCCCAGGGTTTTGCAATATACTTAAACATGATATTAAGCTAATCTCAGATAATGTACAACCCATTAGGCAATCAGCATATCGACTAAATCCACCAAAAAAAGAGATTATGAAAAAGGAGGTAGATTTTTTGTTAAAACATAACTTAGCTGAGCCTAGTACCTCCCCCTGGGCTTCACCTTGCCTTCTCATTCCAAAACCCGATAGCACTTTTCGTTTCTGTACCGATTATCGTAAAGTGAACCAGGTCACTGTCTCAGACTCCTACCCTTTACCTTTGATTGAAGATATAATAGACAGCATAGGCTGTGCAAAATATATATCTACCGTGGACCTGTTGAAAGGATATTATCACGTGGGACTCACGGATAGGGCAAAAATAATCTCGGCATTTATAACTCCATTTGGTCTTTCTCAATATTTGGTGATGGCGTTTGGCTTTCCTAATGCTCCGGCCACATTCCAGTGGGCCATCAACTACCTAATTCAGGACCTAGGTGGGACGTTCGCCTACCTGGATGACCTGGTGGTGGTGTCGGACGGCTGGGACGAACATCTGGTGCGTTTGGAGATACTGTTGGCCCGACTACAAGAGACTGGATTCACCATAAACCTGGCTAAATCTGCTTTTGGCTGGGCCTCAGTGACTTACCTGGGACATACCGTTGGGCATGTTATGGTGAGACCCAAGGACGCAAACGTTAAAGCCATCTTGTCCTTCCCCACTCCAAGGACGAGGAAGGAACTCATGCGCTTCCTAGGGATGTGCGGCTACTACCGTCGGTTCTGCAGTAACTTCTCCAGCGTGGCCGGACCCCTCACAGACCTTACCAGTTCTGCGGTCCCTTACATCTGGAACCAGAGGTGCGAACAGTCTTTCCACCCCCTCAAAGCCTTCCTTGCCTCCATGCCTGTAGTCCACCCCCCCTGACTACACCTCGCCCTTCCATCTGCAAATCGACGCTAGCCGTGTCGGAGTGGGGGCTGTGCTCCTACAACCAGACCCAACCACTGATGACCTTCACCCTGTGGCATACTACTCCGCCAAGTTGAAAAAACATCAGACCAACTACTCGACCATAGAGAAGGAGGCCCTCGCTCTGGTGTTGACAATAAAGAAGTTTGAATGTTACCTCCAGTCTTGCCCACAAACAACCCTAGTCTTCACCGACCATAACCCACTCACGTTCATCCAAACCAACAAGACCTCCAACCAGCGAATCCTCCGCTGGGCTCTCCTCACCCAGCCCTATAATCTACAAGTCCGGCACATAAAGGGGGTGGACAACCTGATTGCAAACTCCTTATCCTGAGCTCCAGTGGAAATGCAGCAGCTACTCTCCAGACGCACCAGGTGATCTCCTCCTTTGCGCCCGCGCTACGGAGGTCTTTGGAGGGGGGGTGTGTTGCGAACCCCGCCACCAATTGTCATGATCTACCTACCCAGCACTACGAACCACGCCATCTATTGTCATGATCTACCTACCCAGCACCACGAGCAACGCCATCTAGGGACGAAACACGAGTATGACTCGTCTTAGTTACCACTCCCGGGTTTCCCTTCTCCATATCCTGGTTGTTGCGTCACCTCCTCAAAGTCTTCTTTGTCAGCTCCAATTCGAGGAGAGAGCACTTCACTCTGGGAAGTGACCACAGGATCACCTATCCTGGAAACCTACGGCACAGTGACTACCTACAGTCTTCTACAATACTCAGCCTTGCTCGTCAGCCATCTCAGCTCCGCACTTAAGTATTTGTAATCTTGTATTGCCTCCCCCACGTTCACTTGCTTCAAATTATTGTATACTGTATAAATATGTATATACTGTTAATGTTTAGGTTAAGTATGGTTAAGGGTAAATTATAAAAAGCTAATTATTTTGTTAAGGAATTCATGGTACTTTATTTTACACAACAAAAACTCGCATCCTTTGTCTACCCTTTTATAGTCCGATTGTCTTTGTTTTTTTTTGTTGTTGCCTGTTGGGATCTGGGTAGACTTTTAACTATATTCTAAATCCCCAACTCGTAACAATTACTTACGAATGAATTATATTTGCAGCAGCAAATAACTTTTCATATTATATTATAAATTAAATATTAGTTCATTCTTCCTCCCTCCATTCAGGCAGGTAGCTAACTAAACTAAATAACTCGTATGCAGAACACCACGATATAAATATTTCGAGTAGAAAAATAATAATTCTAGATTCTAGGCTGGGAAGGGGAGGGATTACTCATCTTTAGTATCATCTTTATTTCTGTAGTGTAAATACATGCTAACAATACTTAGTATTGATATACATAATCCTTGCAATATATTTAGGAAATATATGAACTGTGTACTCTTATCCTCGTCTCCAATTGTTGCATCCTTATATAACATTATTGTAAAGAAAACGACACTTATTGATAGTAGAAGTATAAGTGATAGAATTATATAATCTAACATTTTTTATTCTCTTATTATTTATCTATTTTTGTTATTTAAAAAAAAATAAAACTACAAAATTAAAAAAAACATTTTTATATTTTTTCTTATTAAAAAATATAAAATTTTATATATAATGGTAGATGATGTTAATTTTAAAGATATACCCATACCCCAAAGAGTTTTTGTGGGATCTTGCATCAACAATGATAACCCACTCATAATTTTTCAAAACTCCCAAGAGGAAACCCAACAAATACCTATAAAAAGAAATATAGATTATGTTAATATTATGAGAGAATTAGATACAAATATCGAAGATATAGAAATTAATCGCCTTAAATTTATAGAATATTGTAATAGAAAATTTCTAATTGATCAACTTTGCACGTCTATAGAAAAAAATCAAATAATGAAACTAATCCTGTTATGTGTGGATGTTTACCAGCCAGTATTTTAAAAATAGCAGACAATATTAATGAAACAGACACGAATCTTTTCATTAATCCTAGGCAAATTTTAAATTGGTTTATACATATCCTAAATAACATAGATGTATTCCGAGATTTTCCCAATAGTTATTGGTTATACTGTAGAGATAATTTATTTGTAGGAAAACCGACTACCGGGTTAGAGGCAATACTTGATCTCTTAAATATAACTGCTAATGATATTGAAAGTATTTGGGAAGACAATGAAGAAGATGGCTTAATAGACGCAGAGAATTTGTCAATTTTACAGTTAATTAAAGTTATGATGCCACAATTAACATCAACATTTAAAAATTTATTTAATAAGACTTTAAATTCTAATACAGCAGCAAATGCAAATTTCAATAAACACAAAAAACGTAAAAAGATAAAAACTGCAGATATCCAATTTAAAGAATCCTTCAGTGATAATATTAATGACTGGTGTCAGAAAGCCACTCTCTCTGTAGAGACATTATTATCGTTCTCGTTACTAATTTGCTTAATAATAAGATCGCGACAATCGTAAATCTGTTTCTCTACAGAGAGAGTGGCTTTCTGACACCAGTCATTAATATTATCACTAAGGGATTCTTTAAATTGGATATCTGCAGTTTTTATCTTTTTACGTTTTTTGTGTTTATTGAAATTTGCATTTGCTGCTGTATTAGAATTTAAAGTCTTATTAAATAAATTTCTAAATGTTGATGTTAATTGTGGCATCATAACTTTAATTAACTGTAAAATTGACAAATTCTCTGCGTCTATTAAGCCATCTTCTTCATTGTCTTCCCAAATACTTTCAATATCATTAGCAGTTATATTTAAGAGATCAAGTATTGCCTCTAACCCGGTAGTCGGTTTTCCTACAAATAAATTATCTCTACAGTATAACCAATAACTATTGGGAAAATCTCGGAATACATCTATTTTATTTAGGTTATGTATAAACCAATTTAAAATTTGCCTAGGATTAATGAAAAGATTCGTGTCTGTTTCATTAATATTGTCTGCTATTTTTAAAATACTGGCTGGTAAACATCCACACATAACAGGATTAGTTTCATTATTTGATTTTTTTCTATAGACGTGCAAAGTTGATCAATTAGAAATTTTCTATTATAATATTCTATAAATTTAAGGCGATTAATTTCTATATCTTCGATATTTGTATCTAATTCTCTCATAATATTAACATAATCTATATTTCTTTTTATAGGTATTTGTTGGGTTTCCTCTTGAGAGTTTTGAAAAATTATGAGCGGGTTATCATTGTTGATGCAAGATCCCACAAAAACTCTTTGGAGTATGGGTATATCTTTAAAATTAACATAATCAACCATTATATATAAAATTTTATATTTTTTAATAAGAAAAAATATAAAATTGGTTTTTTAATTTTTGTAGTTTTATTTTTATTTTAAATAATAAAAATAGATAAATAATAAGAGAATAAAAAATGTTAGATTATATAATTCTATCACTTATACTTCTACGATCAATAAGTGTCGTTTTCTTTACAATAATGTTATATAAGGATGCAACAATTGGAGACGAGGATAAGAGTACACAGTTCATATATTTCCTAAATATATTGCAAGGATTATGTATATCAATACTAAGTATTGTTAGCATGTATTTACACTACAGAAATAAAGATGATACTGAAGATGAGTAATCCCTCCCCTTCCCAGCCTAGAATCTAGAATTATTATTTTTCTACTCGAACTATTTATATCGTGGTGTTCTGCTTGCGAGTTATTTAGTTTAGTTAGCTACCTGCCCGAATGGATGGAGGACGAATGAACTAATATTTAATTTATAATATAATATGACAAGTTATTTGCTGCTTCAAATATAATTCATTCGTAAGTAATCCATGATGAATACAATAATTAAAACCCTTGAAAACTGTGATGATGATGATAATTATCATTTGGAATGTTTAGGAAATATTTACATACATCCTTCATTTAAAAATAAAAATGATTTATATGAAAATATTAATAAAAGTATATCCAACCTTGGATACAAATGCTCCAATAATATGGGAGAAAATGGTAATATATATTAAGTTTAACGGAAAAGTTTATTAATTTACCCAATCATGGTGAGTCCTTATTACTACTATTTCTATTCAATTATGGTTGGCATCAACCCCCAATCATTTTTAGTGAAAATCGTCAATCTATTGATATTGATTATTTTACACGTTTTTATATTGAGGATAAACAAAATATATATTTTCATCTCTCAAGTAAACGAAAATTTTTTGTATTTATAGTTTTACAATCATTATCAAATGACTCTAGCAGTGCTATTATTAGAAAATATAAAGCAAATATTTCAGTTAGTATATATTATAATACATCAATGATTAATGATAACATAGAAAGTGATATTTCCTATCTACAGGATATATATTCAATCATAAAAACTTTTTAGTTCTTTTACTTACGGGTGAAGTGAAAAAACAAAATAAAAATTGGACTGACCTCACTATTCAACACAGCAACACAGCACAACAAAAATTCTCTGCTTCTGTTTCAAATATCAGCCAATTTTCGAGGTATTAAAAAGTGTTTTAAATTTATGAGGTGTTAATGATAGGTGTATAGTGTTTTTGTTTAATATGTTTAAAGAAGGATTTTCATTTTAAAAAAAAATGATAGATTACGCCATTTCTATCGTAAAATAACATATTTTTTTTATCAAATTTGAGATCTACAGTTAAATTGTTATCAGTTTTTTTTTAATAATAATTGATCGATTATTATTGTTAAGAAAATCAAATATAAGTATTTCACCATCAATAGGCACTTTTTGATAAAAATGGTGTATATGTGGATGGATTGTTTCTTCATGAGATGAATTCATTTATATATATTTACTAATGATTGAAGTATAAAGAATATAATAATAATAGTATATGATATTAAGAAATTCAATCTGTTATATACAGCCATTTTAATAATTTCACGGATTTTTCATTTATTTTTTTATTATATTTGATAATGGAACAAAATGAATCATTTTTATTCTTATGAATAATATTAGATTTTATTGTATAAGGATAAGGGGAATTAGGGTGGCTAAAAAGTTCAGTTTCTTCTTTTTCTCTAAAAAAAACTATTATTTAGAAAAATTATTAGTGATAATAATGTTGTATCTCCATAATATGACTTTTTGTTTAATTTATTATCAGTATTTTTATTATAAAATGTATTGGTAAATCCTATTAAACCTTTAGTTTTAATAAAAGATTCCAAAATTGGTAATTTGTTGGGGTTCTTTATTAAAAGCACCATAATTATTTACAATATCTTGAATACTGTATGGTTTAATAGATACTATAAAATCAAATTGATTCCTATTACTAAGAGTAATGGTATTACTTAATAATTGATTTTGTTTCTTTATCTCTTCTAGTGTATGCGTGTCTCTTACTGCTTGATGAGACAGTATAAGAGATCTCATTTCCTTATAAGTAGGAAATTGTTTAATTAAATAAGTATAGGATTTGTTGACATTATATAATGTATTAGATATAACACAATCTGACATCGTTAGGATACTTGTAAAATATTGAGATATAATTAACAATATTAAAATTTTATGAATTTGACATTTTTTTAAAGATGTCCATAAAATAAGAACATTGTGTTTATTCACTTTTTTAAATAAATTAACAGGTCTTGCATAAAAGGCTTAGTATGTATATACTTTACCTACATTATCGGTGGAATTTATTTGTAAAAAAAAATTTTCGTCACACAAACATAATGAATGTAAATCAATTACAATTAACATAGGTGAATATTTTTCTAATTCTAAATACTGAATGGTGTTTGGGAATAATTTAATTTTAAAATCATATTCATCCAATTATAAATTAATTGCTTTGTTGTATTCCGGTTTATTGTAAATGCTTATAGTATTCATGAAGGTGGGGGAGCAAGATGATATACTGGTGGTGGTGGAGGGGATGGGGGTGGTGGAGGGAATGGGGGTGGTAGTGGTAGTAGAAGTAGCGGGGTTAATGGTAGTAGTATCTGGAATATTATAATCTGAAAGAGATATATTATAATGTGAGGGATAAGGCCAAATCATTATTTTATTTTTTTAATATATAATAAAAGATGGACTACATAAATGAAATTATCCCCTTAACAGGGTGGAATGCATTAAATAATATCAAAATTATTAATAATCATACAATTGAAAAAAAACATCATTTTAATAATACTGGAATTATCATTGATCATTTTTTACTACATTGTTGTAAAATTCATGCAGCAGGCTCTTCATTTGAAAATTCATTCTGTAAGTTTACTAATATTCCTGGACTAATATTAGTAAATAAAATTTATACTAAATATAGGATGGCAATGATTTCCTTTTTTACTGATATGCCCAATAAATGGGTTATTCCTTATAAAAAAAAAGGGAAGGGATTTAATTTCTTACAGGTTAAATCCAATCAATTATGGGATATTCTTTTTTCATCTCCATCAAAATTTATTATAGGCTATCCGAAAATACGCCCATATTTTAATTATTTTTCTTGCAAAAATAAAGTTATAACAATACTAAATTTGATAAATTTAGCTATTGGCTACATTGATATAGCCGGAATAATTCATCTTTTACTGACACCCATATTTGTTATACCTTATTGTACCAGGAAGAATATTTCACTAAAATATTTTCGAAAAATAGTTAATAAACAAAATATAAATGTTAATGTTGATAATTCAATGATATACTCTCTAGGGACAAAATATGTTATTAAATATTATACGAAATCTCATATTAATGAAAAAGTGAGTTCTCTATCTATATATACATTAGAAAAAAACTTATGTGCAAAATTACATCCATTTCCCCCTTCCAAATTTTTATGTTCACCCTTATGGGGTATTTTTCTTTTAAATTTAATGAAAAGGAAATAAATTACCAGTGAGATACTTCGTCGGTCGTCATTTTATATTGTACAGTACAGGGGGTACTTAGTGACAGCATTTATAAAAGAAAACTCGTGCTCTCAGACTGATTCGGGTATGTTTACACACACACAATGTGATTGTAAATAAATTACTCTCTACTCGATTTTCCCATTGGGTTTCTATTTTAACTTTGGTCGTTTATAAATATGAAAACGAACTTTTCATACAGAGCTCTGTAAACGCTTTTGCAAGATGTAAGGGGAGTGTCCAATAAACTAGCCCCCTCGGGGGCAAATCTGAATTTGACAGCCCAACACAACTAAATTGACCACCTTTTTTTTTCAGTTAACTTCTTTCATATCGTATTTATGGGAATCAAGTACGAGGAAGAAAAAAAAAAAAGGAGGAGGAAGAAGGATAAAAAATAAATACAAACTTACTGGTGTAAACACAGTGCCAAGAACAAGTACGGTATTTTTTTTATTGAACAAGTACAGAACAGCTGAGCAGAGAAAAAACAAAAAAATCACAAAAAAAGGTTGGTAATTAGTTATAAATCACTTTCACTTGACATTGTTTCATTTAATATCTTATTTTCTATAATGTTATCAATTTTTGTTATTGCTTTATTTAAATCATCTAACTTATTTTTTAGCCATTTTCATAATCGGAAATAGTTTTAAGTTTCTCTCTTTGTTGTGAAGCTAACAATTCTTTATTAACATTATGATGTTGTTGAAGATTGCTTAATTCATTAATATATAAATTAATGTTATTTTTATAATAGTCATGTATTGATGTTATAACATTTTCAGTATCTCTTCTGTTTGAAATAATTAAATTTTCATATTCACATTTAAAATTATTTTTTTCTAATTCAAATTGTCTAGAAAAATTTCGAGATTTGTGTTTGTAGTTGTTTATAGATGTGCATAATTTATGAATAATTTGTAACATACAAATCCATAAATCATTCATATCATACAGATTAGAATTTCTTATATATAATATTAATTTTTCAATACATTCCACTGCTAATTCATAATTATTAGTCTCTTCATTAATTTCTTTAATAAAATTTAACAATTTATACAATAGAGGATATAAATGTTCTTGATAGTTAAAATTTGTTAAAGACGTTTTTATAAATTCAGTAAATATATTAAACTCTTTAATATCATTAACATATCCAGTATTAATATTTTTTTTATTATTATTATCTACATAACTCTAATAATGAATATAGATTTTTTTGTAGTAATGTATTTATTTGTAAATTCTTATTTGATAAAACATTATTGTTTTTTTAAATATTAAATACCACTAATTCTAATTGAGCATAATTATTTAAAGCCCCTTCAAAATTTTTATTTTTTAAGTTTCCATTGATATTAAATAAAAAGTTCGTCATTTTTATATATAAAATTTGACTAGTGTATAAGTTTGAGTATATTTTTATTATTTTATATCATTTATTTATAATATCATTTATCATTCAAAGTTTTAATGGGTAAAAATGTATGACCAAACAGAGAAGGGGGAATATAATTTATTATTTGATTTATAAATTCTTTATTCGAATGCCTCATATGTTCTGTAGGTGATATTCCTTTTTGAATAAATAATTTTAAATGAATCATAGCATGAATTATTATAATACTAAGATTAAGTTGATATATACCAACTTTATGATATAAATTAGTAAAATTAGTAGTTATTGTGGTGGTGGTATCTTCTTCAGTATTATACAGTATGCGATTCGATCCTAATATATTACACCTCTTGTCTAATAAATTATTATTATCATCTAAAGTAATACTATAAGTGTCTAATCCAATAATAATAGATTTTTGATTGTCTAATGATGAAAATGTTTCAGATATAACAGTATTATTGGGTGTTAGTTCTGTTGAAAAGTATAATATGTATATATTATTATTATATATAAATACATTGATAAATTCTAAATCATTTTCAAGTAACCGTTCCCCGTTACTTTTCCTATCACCCCCTAAGGCTAACTTTATTAATTTAGAATTTATTTGAGATTTAGATATACGGTTATCTATGTCGATAAAAATAAACTGTTGTTTCTTATGAATTTCTTTAAAGAAATTATTAAAAATGAATTTATCGATATCCCAAAATAATTGATCAACTAATATCTCATTGTGTGAAGCTAGATAATTCATATAACTAATAAAATTTTCATAAACAACATTCATTGTAAATTTTGAACTTTCCTCTGTATAGATCACAGCGGCAATAGGTGTGACAGTAAAAATATTATCCTTTCCCAAACATTGTTCAAGTCGTTTCACTCTAAATTCTAAAGATTGCAATATTGTTAATTGATTTAAATCGAAATCTTCGATATAATTTGTATTTAACTCTCTTTCATCAAATGGAGTATCACGATCAAAAGTGTATTTTCCCGCTCACGAAGGAGACCTCCTGCAGTTGGAATTACATCATATGACGATGACAACAACGACGTATTTCCTTCTCCAACCGCCTTAAATCTTTTAATTGTTTGTCTATTTGTTTTAAAATTATTTATAATTGAAGAACTTTTTTCTTTTTCATTATCTTTTTCTTCATCGTAAAATGAAACCGCCGTCGATGCCATCGATGCCGTCGATGCCATCGATGCCATCAACATCAGCAGCATTTGCACCACCACTACCACCACCACCGCCACCATCAAAAATTCAACAACAAATTCCGTCACAATTTTCTTCTCTATCGGCCTCGAAACCGTCGCCGGTTGTCCAACAGCCGGCGACGGCTATTGGACAATCGGCGCCGGTTGTTAAACCGCCGTCGATGCCATCGACATCAGCAGCATTTACACCACCACTACCACCACCATCATCACAAATTCAACAACAAATTCCGCCTCCGCCACAATTTTCTTCTCAATTTTCTTCTCTATCCGCCTCAATTCTTCCACAACCACCATTGGCCTCGGCTTCGAAAGTTGTTCTTTCACAACCTTCGATACCATCGACATCAACATTTACACCACCACAAATTCAACAACAAATGCCGCCACAATTTTCTTCTCTATCGGCCTCATTTCTTCTACCACCACAGTTGAACTCTTTGCCAATATTCATTCCACAAACAATGTCATTACAACAACAACAACATTATTTACAATTATGTTATCAACAACAACAACAAATGATCCAACAACAACAAATAATCCAACAACAATTACAATTATACAACACCACTCCTTACAACACCTCTCCCTTATGGGAGGATGAAGAACAACAACTGTTCTTCAAACTTTTAGAGGAGGGAAATGGTGGTGGTGGTGGTGGTGGAGGAGGTGTTGTTGGTGGTGGAGGTGGAGCAGTGAGAAATAATGGTTGTGGTGGTGGAGAAGCAGCAGTGAGAAATGGTGGTGGTGGTGGTGAAGATGGTGGTGGTGGAGATGGAGCAGTGGGAAATGGTGGTGGTGGTGGAGGTGAAGGTGGTGGTGGTGGTGGAGATGAAGCAGTGGGAAGTGGAGGAGGAGGAGGAGGAGGAGGAGGAGGAGGAGGAGGAGAAGGAGAAGGAGAAGGAGAAGGAGGAGTTGTTTATTCTCCTATAACTCCAATAAGTATGGAAATCTAAATGTGAAAAGTATATTTTTTGTGTAAATCCAATAAGTTCTAAATGTGAAATGTATATTTTTTGTTTTTAATGTGAATAATTATATTATTAGATTTATAATATTATTTAAAATGATTATATTATTTTACAGATATATAATATAATCATCATTTAAAACACAATGTACCATGTATTTATCTATATTTGATGAAAATATCTCTGGAAAATTTTCCTTAAATAATATTCTTAAAATAGCATTAATACATATATTAGTGTTGGGGTATCTATCTATAAAGTTGGCTATACTGATAGCTTCATTATTATTTTCCTTATTATTTTTAATCTCATTTGTCTCCTCATCATGTGGTACAAAGTATGCAGCTGGTTTTGTACATTGAAGATATGTTGATGACATTTTTATATTATTTTTATATTTTATTAAAATAAAAAAGTTTAAGACTTGACTTTCAATTAAATTTCCTGTAATTTTTTCTTTACAATTATAAAAAATAAGTTCAAATAATGGAAGGAATACAAAATTCTACTACTACTATTAATCCTCTTAGTGGGAGTAGTGGTGGTAGTGGTAGTGGTAGTGGTTCTACAAATATAGTAAATTCAACTACCTCTACTACTCTCAATAGTAGTATTAAACCACCCATTTCCACTACAACTCCAGTAATACCTCAACCTCAACAAGTGCAACCAATAGATACAAAGATACAAAATTTGTTAAATACACTTATGAGTGAGATTTCAAATGCAAGCATTAAAGACCCTAATCAGGCTTCATTAATTAATAAATGGTTAGCGGCATATATAAATAAGATTACTCAAAATCCATGTTCGTTTATTCATCCAACATTTAATACTATTGAATTGGAGAATCCACACTTAAAACGTATATATCAAATCCATAAAAGTGTGTATGAAAATAGTAATAAAAATGACAGCTCATTCTCTGCAATATGTAGCAGCTGTAAATATATAAAGTTGGGTCTGTTACTTGCCAATCTTAAACGAAAAATTAAAAACTATACATGTATGCCAACTAATAATAATGAAGAAAATAACAATGAAATTGAATATGATTTAGGTTTATTCTTTAATGCTGTTAATAGTTACGATTTAAATACACAAACTATTCCAAATATGATAAATGCAACTCCTGTTGCCTGTCAGGCAGGTTGTGATATATTTCCAGACCCTAAAATATTTTTACAAATTATAGGCATGCCCCCAGAAAGTATTATTGGTGGTGTTAAGGTGATACAGCTAATGACTTCAGAGGAAATAGTTACTGACAATTATGAAGTTACATTAAATACATATAATAATGTGATGAAAAATCTACCCGATATGCTTCATGTTGGTTACTATACCTATGTAAATATAAAACCTAGTGGTAGTCCTTGTAGTCCTCCAGATAAGAATGAACTAGTAGAGACCCCATGTCAATATAAATTGATAGAACAACATAATAATAAAAATCAAGCATCCTCTAATGATGTATATATGAAAATTTTCGATATTAATCCACATATATTCCTTTATTACCATCAGCTTGCTATATCAGAATAGGATGTTAATATAAATTATAATATTTATAAAGTTAAGAACAATAATAACAACGAAGACGTTGGTAGTTTAATTGGGAAAAGTGGTGGAGGGGATTATTTGAAACAGAAAACGAGTAAATCATCTACTAATTTTTCAGCACATAAAATACATGACCTTTTAGCACTCAGTTTTCATTTTTGTAATGATATTAACGATTTCAAACAAGTTGCTCCATTAAACGGACAATGTATTGTTGCACCACACAATAACTTATTTATAAATGAAAAAGGTAATGCGATCTTTAGATTCAACGAATATAAAAGTAAAGAAAAAATACCTCCTTGTGATACTCTTAAACGTACCCTAGAACAAACTCAATCTTCAAAGAAACGCCGTGGTGGTGTAGTAGCTACAACCACGATTATAACGGATAATTTGCAACGCACACCACCAGACCCCAATAAACCCGATAATACAGATGATCTTCTTAAAATGTCAGGAAAACTACCATATATTACTAAAGAACAATATAAAGACCTTATTAAGAAGCATACGGATTCCTCTCGACAATACAGGGAACATTTAGTTACACACAAAAAAGAAATGCACAATTATTTTGAAAATTTTTATGATGATGCTGGTGATTTAATAAATTATAAAGATCATAGTATAGGCTTCTACGAATTTGCCTCACATCTTTATCCTGATATAGTCAAAACTTCAGTCAAAGGATTTAAGGGTAAAAATATTGATATTTTTACCAACAATATAAATAGTTCTGATGATTATACAGTGGACAATCAAACCCCTAATGTAATGTATGCGAATAATATAGGATTTGTTACATTACGGTCAATATGTCGTGATGAAATGCTTGTTCTTAAAATTACAGAGGTTTTGTTTATAAATATGAGAAATAGATCTACTCCCGGTTATAAATTTATTTCTATAAAAGATTTATCGAGTGGAGGTAATATAACTCATTATTCTCAAATGCACGATATTATTCTTAATACAAATGAAAATATACTGAAAAAAATTATTGGAAATAAAAACGACAAGGATAACTTAGTTATATCTACGGGTCTAGAAACTATTCCCAATCCTAGCCAAGTTTCCTGTAATATTACAGATTTTAAAAATTATACCAAACACGTTACAGAAGATTGTACAAAGCTTTGGTAAAAAAAAAAAGTTATAATATATATTAAAAAGTAGTACGTAAAATAATAATAGGTAGTCGGTAGTGGAAGAAAAAGTATGTCTGTAGTTTCGTTTAATGCCTATTGTAGAGGAGAATTTATTATTCCCTTTTTGTGTTTTAGCAAAAAAATGCTTATATACCCACCTGCTCTTAATAGGAGAATTCTAGTGTATATACATCAAAATGAAACTGAACATATTTTAACTACAGATCAAAAAGGGAATTTTGAAAAAAAAGAGGAAATGATTGATTTTACTATAAAGCTTCTGGAGAAATTTAAAAGAAAATATATTGTAAACTATGAAGCAGAAACAATTTTAGACAAAACAAATACTATAGATATTTTAAATACCTCCTTATCAATATATCTTGTTTATATTCAAAAACCGTATTCATTTTTTTGATATCCCTCATATCAAGCCAGTATCGAAGATAGAGTAAATTGTATTAATTATATTACAAAAAAAAATTAATAATACAGTTGAAACGTGGTTGAACAAACTCTGATTGTATTAATGTATGTTGCAATCAGATTTCAAATTTGCTCCCCGAGGGGGCTAGTTTATTGGGCACTCCCCTTCCTTACATCTTTCTTTTGGTGCAAGGTCAAGCGCAGAAGAGTTTGCAGTGCCCGCCCATCTGGGAAGTATAAATCCTTTTCCTTTATGTGGGGAAAAGTTCCCGGTTCGGTTACAGCAAAGTGTAGCAGGTCCCTAATAATAATGTCCTAAGGAGAGGAGAGATATCTGGTATTACAATGCCATTCATTCTTCTTATGATTTATGTCATATTTATTTTCGAGACATTTATTCAGGTAATATAATTGTGTAAAAGATAAATTATCAGTTTTAAGTATCATGAAGGAAGGTAAATTAAGTTGTAAACCTTTATTGTAATAGCATAACAGAGCATTATGAATAATATTTTCCTGCGAATCTTTTGGAATATAGTTTAAATATATTGCTTCTTGAAAAGATTTTATTTCACCTTTATAAATCGGGAGATATTGATGAATATTATTGTTACTTACACTTAAAAATTATATTTTTACATTAATTATTCCAGAATCAGATTCAAATTTTATAAAATCACCTTCATCTTCCCAAACTTCATAAAGCTGTTTTTTTTTCATTAACGAATTAATTTCATTTACAACTTTATTAATTTTAGATTCTTGGTGTATTTTTGGCATCATATTATCCATTTTTTTTTGTATTAAAAATATTTTGCATCGAATATTTTTTTCATATCCCCCAAATATAAAAATGGTAGTTTCTTCCAGTGGTGTCCCCTTCCGAGGGGTAATTTTCCGTCATCCGTCCTTTCTTCTGATCTCCCATCTAGAAAGAAAAATAAATCACTAATAAATCAAATATTTTCATAAAAGGATTTATAGTATAAATTTTATAGGGTATAAGTAGTTTTAAAAAACAATAATCAATAATCACCTTGTCATCACACTTGGTAATCTGTGTGTGTCCGTTGTTGTTGAAATTTTTCTTATCCATCTTCAGCTAGAAATAAAAACTAAAAGTTAGTTTATAAGTTTAACCAGCATAAACTTTAAAACCCAATAATTACAAAAATATTAAAAATGTTTACCTGGTTAGAATCCTTCCAACTTTTAATAGTACACTTTAGTGTAAATGAATATAAATTATTATAGGAGGTGTAATTCTAGGGTTATATATTAAAATTATGTTTATATAATAATTATTAATATAGTTATTATTATATATATATATTAAAATTATGAGTAAGCAATTTATATATTAATAAAATTATTATTATAACTTTAATAAATGCAATAACTAAAAATATTCCCCATATAATTAATCTTTTTCTATCTATTATTTCTGGTAATAGATTAATTTCAGAGTGAGGGAGATTATGTTCAAAATAAATAGTTTTTTTGCTAATAATCTCTGTTTGTTTGGAAATTGTACTACAACCTTTAATTGGCCAAAAGTAAAGCTCAATATTGCTAGGTGACATTATATCACCAATATTCGAAATATTTAAGTTGCTCAATGTATTAATCTTTTTTAATTCATATATAAAACAAATTTCCCTAGAAAGAGTAGTTTTAATTATAATACTAAAAATATTCATTATTACTTTATCAATCTCTTTTAGATTATTATCTTTTATATTATCATTTATAAAATGTCTTACAATTAAAAATCCATTACAATTATTATACATTATAATACATTTATGATAAATTATTTTTTTATTATAATATTCATAAAAACTAAAAGAAAAATAATCTTGTTGTGTTGGATCCAATAATCTAAATAATATTTGATAATCATTAGTTGTATAGTTTCATTCGAAAAAGTAATATTTTTTTGGATTGGGTATAATAAAGTAATATTTTTGGCTATACGTGTATAATTAATTTCCGTTGTATTATCAACAGTAGTCATTGTCCTTAGATATCTAAAATTAAACGGCAACGACAATTTCTTTATAACAGTATATTGTTTTACAGTAGTTTTCGATATACTGATAGTGTTAACAAGATAAAGAGATTTCTTTCTCTTATTTAAAGGTTTTACATTATTATCTTTCGTATTATTAATTAGGCTAGTAATATTGAAATCAATTAAACCGGGAGGAAATAGAATCATATCTCAGTTAAAAACATTTATGACACTGGGCTGCATTTGAAAAAAAAATCATGAGGTTGCTTCGTTTCTAAGCCGATTCATTATGTATTTTGCGTGCGGATTCCAAGAATGCCATTCATTTTGCCCAATCAGGTCAGATTTTTATGCTATGGGAATTAGGAAAAAATCGAAATTCTTAAATGTGATGTCAAAATTTTTATGCAAAATATATCATAAGAAATGTAACCACAACACATAGGACCAAAATATGTCAACTACATAGATGTCTTTACAGTTAGACATGCATAAATGGCTGTCCCAGAGAATTTCTTTGGTGGTTGGTGTCCGGGGAGTCCCGTTTCAGATACCAACAGTAGTCGGCGAGCATGTTGATATCCCAGCGACTCTGGTACCGCTCCTCCATTACACAGATATCTTGATGGAAGCGTTCTCCTTGTTCCTCACTCACATCACCACAGTTCTCTGGAAAGTAGTCCAAGTGGGAGCTGAGGAAGTGCATTTTGATGGACATGCGTGCACCAAGAACTTTGTAGCTCAGAAGTAGGTCCTCAACAACTCGTCCATACTCTGGACTTCTGTAGTTGCCAAGAAAATTGAAGACAATAGACTTAAGGTCATGCCAGGCTTTCTTCTCATTTACATCCATGCTGCAATCAAACTTGGGATCTTTGAAAAGCTCTGATCTGAGGGCCATCAAAAATTCCTGCATTTAGCTTTGCCTCACTGACTTTTGGAAATTTTTCTTTCAGAAAATTGAAAGCCTGGCTTTTTTTGTCCAGTGCCTTTACAAAGTTTTTGAACAGACCGAGCTTGATGTGCAGTGGCGGAAGAAGAATGTTCTGCCGATTCACCAGAGCATGGACAACAACATTGTGAGAACCTGGAGTAAGTCCACTTCTTGCAGGCCATTCACGTTGCATGTAGTGCTGCTTGTCTGCTCGACTATCCCACAGACAAAGGAAACATGCCATGTACCACCAGATGAAAAAGAAATTTAATTGTGAAAAAATATATGTAAAAAAACACGGACATATACTCTTTTCCTTTGCGTCATGGCGGACATTTAAATGGCCGGCGAGCACGTGGGTGTATTTAAATGCATCGTAAGGGCATTAAAACTGACCGAAATCTTTTCTGTGAGGCTTGCCAATGTCTCGGATGATTTTTTTAATGAACGAATATGAGGACCCCATTTTGAGCGAAAAATGACAATATTTTACCTGAATCTCCGCTTAAAATGCTATAGCGCAAAATTCTGACCTGATTGAGCAAAATGGATAACATTTTTGAGATCAGCATGCAAAATACTCCCAGAAAAGCTTAATAATACACAAACCTCAAAAACCATGCAGGGCAGTGTAATAGATTGAATATACGTTATATTTATCCTTAATAATAAAACTTCCATATAACTCCAAATATTACTAGTATTAACGACTGATTTATTTCCACTGTGTACTAATTCGTTATCCACATTATATTGATAATATGTAATGTTATCATCATGTGTATATAGATGTATTATATGTTTTTTGTTTGTATTAAATTCTCCAAAAATAATTTTACAATAAAAAGGTAAGTTCACAATTTTAAAATACAATTTATAAGTTTTACTAGTATTTATACACTTTACATTTTCATATTCAGATTCACTAGTTGTACTATTAACACTGGGGCTGGTAGTTGTTGTTGTTGTTGTTGGAATTACTACAGAAGTCACAATTAAGATTAATATAACAACAATTGCCCTCATTTTGGAATGATCGACGAAATGATGGATGAATGTTAACTGACTAAATTGAAGAGGTTGTTCGAACATTATATATGTATACTGTCTAATGAGAGCGCGCGGACGTTCAAAAAAATAAAAAAAAATAAATGCGCATAAGCACACCTACCACCATCACCATCAACTTAAACAGTCTGTCAATGTCTATCACCATAGGAGCTACTATACCAAAAACTACATAATGGATGCTCAAATATCCACCTCCACCTCCTCCTCATTAGTAACTAATCCCAAAAGAATTAAAAGAATGTTAGGTAAAGGAAATACTATATTGATTGATTGTTTTGAAAAAATTCTTTTGCATTCGGAAAATCTCATATTAAATGAAATAAATAATTTAAGTAATATAAATATTATAAATAATTTAGATACAGTCATTCCAATTAAAATTAAAAATGAAGACAATATACATTCTACTACATTGAAAAAATGGGATACTGAAGGAATGCGTAATACTTTTTATAATATTAATATTCCTGAAGAAATGGAAGATGAAGAGGAAAATAATAAAATAGGTCTAGCAGTGAAATTAGAACACTTTAACATAATCCAAAATAAAATAAGAACCAATGGTGATTCAATATTACTAAATAATAGTAAATCCCAATCTTATGAAGTCAGTCTTAAAAGTCATATATCTATGTTACCATCTCGCAAAATTTGTACCTTAATTAATATTATTAAAAGATATAATTAAATACTTAATCTTATAAAATAGTAAAAAAGTATTGAAATTAAAATATTATTAGTATAAAACTATTTCTATTTATTTTTATATATTATACCTTATGTAATATAATATTAATGAAAATGTTTTCAAATATAGAGAAACAAGAAGTAATATTTAAGGATAAACTTGAACTATTAACAATTCCCTCCACAATATCTTTAAATAAATTTGATAAAAGTACAGTTGATTGTTTAACTAATAAGGTATTATGTAATACTAATGTTGATTGTGAAATATGTGAGAATAATACCTCTTCCCTGTCTTGCATCGATGGTTTATGTCAATTTTTTAATGAACAAAAAGATAAAAAATGGTGTTTGAATGGAGGATTAGAAAATAAATATTTTCAAATTGATGTATTGAAAACCGTATGTTCTTGTCCCGATGATTATGTAGGTAATAGGTGTGAATATTTTAATTATATGAAACCTACAAAAAAAAGTTTTAATCTCTAGTAATGTATATATTAAGTAGATAATTTTAAATTATGTATTTATAATTGGAGTCGTACTTAAAATGGAACAATACACATCTCTTATTCAACATTATTGTACAGATAGGTTTGTTATAATTAATGACGGAAATGAATGTAGCAAACGAAGTACTTTTTTGCAAGTTTCCCATATCTTAAAGAACGGTGACAGTGATGATTCTCCTACAAGTGTACTACTTTGTGGATTTAGACCTATATGAACGATGTGTGGAAAATTAGATATTTCTCCCAAACAATTAAAAGGAGGACAAATCCATAAAATATATAAAGATTTATTATTTAAAGCGGGTATAAATGGATCACATACGGTTCGTCTTTCAAATTTAGAATACCATCATTTAGTTTTATATGTTGATGTAAAATTTAATGATAATTATGGACCATGCCTTTCTTCTGTTGAATATAAAGAATATTTAATTGTACAACAACATCAACAACAACAACAACAACAACGACAACATCAACAACAACAATACCAACAACAACAACAACAATACCAACAACAACAACCACGACAACAACAACAACCACCACCATCACCACCACCACCGCAACAAAATTCAAACATTGATGCCTTTGAAAATGTAAAAAGTATAATATATAAATTAATATATCATTTATCAATATCTTTGGGACTGGAAAATGTACCTATTTACATTCTCGGAAAAGGAGGAACACTAAATCGTGGATTTCATATAGAGATACCTTCTTTAGTAATGAGTTACTATGATATTGCTGTACTTATAAGCTCTTGTCGCAAAATAAGTAATTATGTTGATCCTACAATTAATTATAGTATATTTGGATCTCAGAAATATAATAATAACACTGGTACTTTTATGGAATTTAATAGTACATACCTCCCATATGTTGTATTTTATGAAAATGAAATTTTTGATATATCTAGCGCACCTCAATATCTGTTATTTGAAAATTTAAAAAGTGCTTTTGATAACTTTAATATTTGTAAGCCTATTATCGAATCTCAAATTAGAGGATTTCAAACTTACGTTCTAAATAGAAAATTAAATGTGTTTGAAACAAAGATTAAAGGATATTTACAACAAATTGATAAAGGGAAAGGAATCTACAAAGGAACCCAGTGTTTAAAGGAAACTAATCAATTTGATTATTATTATAATGATAATCAAACTAATGAAACAGAAAATGAAGATGAAAGTGAAAGTGAATCTGAAAATGAATCTGAAAATGAATCTGAAAATGAATCTGAATTAGAGGATGAGGATAATTCATATATTGATGCATATGTGGGTACATTTTATAAAGCTAATAATAAAATACGAGAAAAAATACCCATTTATAAATGTTTTTATTTAAAAGTCGACCCTCAAAAAAAAAAAAAGAAAAAACAAGAAAAAGTTGATTTAATGGAAATATTACGAAAGTATCCAAAGAGTTATATCAATATAGTAAATATTCCACCTTATGTTTCATATTCATCTATGGGAACTAAAAAACTAGAAGAAATTTTTACCTACCCCCCAATCTCTCAACTGCTGTTATCATCTACACGGAAAAACATTATTATGGGAATTGATGGTGATTTGCATTTAACAACTGATTCAAATTCAAATTCCTCTAATTATACTCATATTAAATTAAAACCATTCGGAATACAGCATTTAACACAGTTGTGTTGTATTGATAGCATACACAGAAATACTGTTTTTTATCTATTAGGGTTAATTTACATTGTTCAAATACGAAATAATCCCACTAAGAAACCGGATACTGACTTTAGTCAGTTTCTCTCTCTGCTTTGGTTTGAGTTGAAAAAAACGAAAACTGATCTTAAAGTATTTTTTGAAATTATTTATATTTTAAGAGAAAGTCGTGTCGCTTCATCTATCAATGTTAATAATAATACAGCTGATGGATATTATAACATTGAAGATTGGGCCTTTTTGTGTCTTTTAAACTTACTAATTGTATGTGATGATGTGGTAACTCTTAAAGAGGCTTTTCTTATAGTACGCAAAGAATCAACTGGCATTTTAAGACTTATTGATGAGGATGAAGACTTGGATTTAGATATTTTAGATAGTAATGATTATAGATATGTACCTTTAATTAATAACTATACTCGTCCATTAAAAATTCCACGTATTTTAATAGCATATTCATTTTTAGAGAATTGGGGATCTAGTTATTATGGTAATTTGGTTGCTGCATATAAACCCATTCTATGTGATAAAAATATGAACCATATGAATATCTGGGATAATATAGCTCATCAATGGATATCTTGCAATACAACTACAAATGTTTCAGTTATAGCATCTGATATATCATTTTTTGCTCGTCAAATAAATGTAATAGATAATTTATACCAGAAATTATGTGATAATAATAATAATAATAATAATAATAATAATAATAATAATAATAATAAGAAAAAACGGCGTAAATTAGACCTAAACAGTGTTGAACAAAATTACAGCAATAAAAAAAATGTCCTTCAAACTTCAATATTAAATAATATAAAGGGATATTATTCAACTACCAAGATTCTCGATATTCCTGATAATCTTATCGTAACTTCAAAGTGTTATATTATTTGTGGTAGTTGTAATAAGAAAAATAATACAATATATAATATCTTACCATTACCAATGTATAATATATCGACCAATAATAATGTTAAATCTTATGATTGGGCAAACGTTGAAAAATTAGTTAATCATATACCTCAATGTCCTTTTTTTAATAATCAATTTAATCCATTAGCTAATCATATTATCCAACAAGAATATGAAGAAATGCAACGTGACGTTTACTATGAGAGAGATGAAACAAAATCATCATCAAATTATTGGGATGGATTGGTCGAAGAACTGCAAAAAACATTGAATAAAAATACTGAACAACGCGAAATTCTAACTTTAAACCGTGATCAATATCACATTAAATTAACAGATCGCATGTGGAATGAGTCCGTACATAAATTGGCAAGATTAGTTAAATATCACGTCCTTAATCAAATGGTTGAATCTCAAACTGAAATGACAAAGGTTATTGAAAGAGTTCTTACATTTGATATAGAAAAGGGACGAAGACTTAAAGATATTCTTAAAAAAGGGGGGGGGGTTGTGAAAGTAATAAGAAAAAGAAAATTGAGGTTTTAGATTCGTCACTATGCGAAATTTTACACATACATGGGAGAGATGATAAAGTAGGTGGCCCATTAAAACCTGAATGTAATTGTCCTTTAGTTGATATTTTGTTAATTTTTTGTCAATTTTTTAGTTATGACGCAGCAACTATGTTATTTTTTATTTCTCGTATTGTAAGAGCTTGTCGACGTATTAGTGATAAAAATATAACCTTCTGTCTTGGGAATTCAAACTCAGGAAAAACATTATTGTTAAATTTACTTATTTTTACTTTAGGAGAATCTGCTGGTATTTTATCTGGTTTTACTGCTCATAAAGGTCTACAAGAAAGGACACATGACTTAGGGCGAGGGGTACGTGATGTAAAATTTTGGTACATGGATGAAACTAGTTCAACTAAACCACTCAATTCTGTCATATTTAAACAAATAAGTGGTGGGGCAGCCATGTGGATTCGTAAGAACTATTCAGAGAGAGAGATGATCCATCTTGCCTCTCCACTTTTTATATTTGGAAATCATACTCCTAGTTTTGATGAGAATGACTCGGCTATAATTAATAGAATACTATTTAGGTCTCTTTTTGATTCAGAGATCCCCTGTTGTTTTCAATACTGTATTTTTCCTCAATTTCCTATAAAGACAGATGAAGATAGAAAACAAAAATTGGTAGAGGGTATGATGGCATTATTTATACAGTCAAATTGTCATAATAATATAAATTCGCCTTGGTTTTTTAATAGTCTCGACAGTAATGATATGGATTCCTTATATCAAAGAGAATGGTTTATTACACTTAATATTAAAGAGGCTTCTCTCATGTATTCTCCTGAAATTCCCATTGTTAATCAGATCTTGGAACGTTGTAGGTTAGTTGAAAATACGAAGGGGAATTCTTTTATAACATATAAGAGACTAGTGGAGCTCATCCTTAATTTACCCAATGTTCTTAAGAATATAAATATACCAGTTAACGATGTTCTTAAATATATTGAAAGATTTTATCCAATAACACAAGTGAGGTCGGACCATAGTATGTTTGAGAACACCCCTCATTCTTTATTAGATGTTACTAAGAAGACGCGGGTTATTTTTGGTTTAAGGGAACATAGTATTGATTTAAATAATAAAATTATTGGAAGATTAACTGTTATTGCCAATGATGAAGAAATTGACTGTTATTAATAAAACGATTATTATTTTTATTTGTTAATATCTCTCCTCCTTCAAAACAACCGCCAAAGAAATTTTTTTTATAAAAAATATAAAATTTTTTACTATGCACTTATATATATATATATATATATATATATATATATATATATATATATATATATATATATATATATATATATATATATATATATATATATATATATATATATATATATATAATCTCAATTGTTTCGAGTTGGATATATAACAATTTAATTTTAGAAATAAAAAATAACCCCCCCGAAGAAGTTATAAATAATCCACATACAAATGATTATTGTACTGGACTAAAATATAAATACTTTTTATATTCCGCATAAACATAAACATTGGATTTGTTTAACAAAATTTATATATGAGGAGGAGAAGGAGAAGACATTAATTTTAACTGCCAAGCCTGACGATAAAGGTATAGCTGAATATGAATATAAAATGGATAAAACCGAAAATAATGATTTATCAAATCCAAATATAATTTTAATTTTTCAAAAAAATGTGGATTGCACCCTATTTTGTTATAATGGAAAGATAAATGACATAAACGTTACCCAAAAATTGAAAATAAGTAATGAATTTCATGATTTTTCACAAATAATTAGTTTAATAGCTTTATTAAATGACACCGATTTACTATTAAATACCCTTACTAATACTACACTGGAAAATTCTAAAATATTACCAGTAATGTCAATTGATATGATTGTAATAATTATAACAAGTATAATTATTTATATTTTACTTTTTATAATTATATTAAAACTTTTTTTTATATAAAGAATATATGAAAATATTAAAAGGAAATCTTGGTAACATTTTACAACAAACGTTGAGATATATTGTTAAAACACATAATACAAATATTAAAACATATAAATATGTTTGTTATGCTCGATGAAACATTTAATACTATAATTCAAAATATGTTTGAATATTACCTTAATATTATATATTTTATAGCTAAAATGATGGTAGATGGTACTTGGAACAATTGTAATAGTGTTACAATTTTAAATATTGTACGGAATGAATATCTTCGTTATATTTACCACCTTGAAAAGCGATTAGATATTCTAAAAGTCTATATACTTCTTTTGGAAAATACCCTCTTTTGTCATGGATGGCTACTTTGTGATTTAATACTTAAAATGAAACTTCCACAAATTACCACAAACTTCTTAAATACTAAAAATAAAAAGAAATATCTATGTTCATATAAGGATCTTGAAATGTTTCTTACAGATAACATAGATAAAAAAGAAAAAAATTCCATAATTAATATATCACCTACAAATAAATATATTGACGACATGCGACTTCAAATTATTCATGGATTACTTCGATCTATTCTTGAAAGAATTGCGGTGTGGATTGGCTAGATCATCTTCTTTTTTTTTAAGAATTGCAATATAGATAGCTTAAAAGACCATCTTCGAGCGACTCAACTCAATATATATAAAAAAGGAAATGTGTATATGTACATTAAAGATAGAAATGAAAATATAGAAAAAGAAGAAGAAGAAGAAGAAGAAGAAGAAGAAGAAGAAGAAGAAGAAGAAGAAGACAATGATTTTTAATCCGCCTCCTAATGTAAAAATGTCATCGCTGATAAACCAATATGTATGGATATATTCTTGGAATATCAAGAAGCAAGAATTTTATGCATTGCCCATCCCGATGGATCGTTTGGATATAAGCGGCCAAGATGTTACTACAGGTAGATTGATTCGTCAGAATGAAGATGGTGGTGGTGGTTACATGCCTCTCGTTCAACCTATTAGTGTTAGCTTTGATTGTCAATCATATAATCATATTACTGTAGTGACACGAGATATTGCTAGGTTTGAAGTTGGTATGAATTTTCTTATTGAAAAGGGATTATTATACAATTACTCTTTTCTATGGGATAACGTGGGTGAAGCATCTGCTCATTTAATAATGGGTGAGGCTTCGGTAGATGATTTAATTAATGAAAAATATAAAGGATATGGTGCTCGTCTTTTTTGCAAGAATGATAGTCAGTGTTTAAAATTGGTTGAATTTTTGAAATTTAATTATTATCCTTTTTACATAGAGGCTATAGGAAACTATTATAATAGTTATCAATGTTATTTTAATTATGAGCGTCATAAAAATGAAAATTTTCAGTCAAGGGGTTTGTTTCAAATTTGTAGTAAGTATAGTTCTGGTAATAAAAAACTCTATTTATCATTCATTAGCGGCGATCAGGATCGTTATCTTCCTCCTTACAAAATACGATCTTTTGATTTGGAAGCCACGCGGCATGATTTACCAGGATCCATCCCTAAGGGAGATAGCTTAAGTGATCGTTTAATTGTATCGTCATTCCAGGAGGCGACGGTAACATTCCCTAATTTCCCATCTCAATTACGGGAAGTTCATACTCGAATCATAGTATATTATCCATTTCCACCTAATGAGTTAAAACAAAAAGAAAATAGAAACACAAAATAAATTAACTGCATTACTTTATTCAAAATCATCTGTAAAGGTGGATTTTTTTCATCCGAAAGGGAAGTAATAATGATGACTTTACAGGAATTAGCCAGACCTCGCTGTATTTTTTGTACAGGTTTTAATACTGATGGTTTCGATTATCCCTTTTTATTTAATCGATTCTATTTTTTTATGGATTATTACCGGATTACATTATGACAGATTATTTTACATTTCAATCTTATTGTAACTCTTCTCTGGCACCCCATTTAACACCTCCGTGGATATTAAGTGTTGATACTATGCTGTGTAGAAAGCGATTTTTTCCAATCGGTAAATTTATAGAGCCAGCATCAGATAGTCTCAATGCATGCGCTGAAGCTATTTTAGGACGTAGCAAAGTTAATTTTGATATTTTAATAATTAATAAAATGTATAAGGCGTTCGAAGAAAATAATAAGATTAACATTTATGAAAAGGATTTTGATACTTTAATGTATTACAGTTCTATAGATGTAGATCTAGTAACTCAGATAAATGGACCCTTGGATCTAGTGAGAATTACTTGTAACTTATCTCAAAAAGCGGATACAGATCCCCATCAATGTCTACATATAAACACAACATATATCATGCGTCTGTTTGTTATAAATAGTTGTAATTCAATTTTTACTGCCCCCATTGATTTTAATAATATACCTGCTTTTAAGAAAAGACAACACAATGGATTATGGGGAGAAATTGGTCTTGACATGACTCATAAATATGCAAGACATACATTTACGCAACATCAACACATGGATACTGGTAAAAAAAATACATACAAAGGTGCGGTTGTTTTGGATCCAATTGTGGGTGTTCATAAAAGTACTCCCACTACAAGTATTCACGTGTTAGATTTTGCCTCGTTATATCCTAGTATTATTATAGACTATAATTTGTGTCGGGGTTTTGTGACTCGTATTTCCCGCGAAACATTTATGTGTTTAACTTCGCATGAGCGAGATCTTTTTAATGTACTTGAGATGGCCGAAGATCCCTATTTTATTTACTTAAGCGTGAAGGTACGCACTGACCAACCATATACCGAGTCTCCTTTTCGCCGTACATGCGAAAGTTTAATTAAAACACGTAAAATATTGAAATCTAAATCTTTAACTACTCAGGCTAATGCATTTAATGTCATGGTTAATTCTCTTTATGGTGCTATGGCATCCCAAGGAATATTTGAAGGTGCAATAGTTCCATCGATGGTAACAGGATATGGGCCCTCTCATTTAAATAAGGCGCGTAATTTCTTTGAGAGCGAGGGAGCTACAATTTTATATGGTGATACCGACTCTCTGTTTCTATCATTACCCCGTACTGTTGGTGATGGTCCATTAATAGCTTCACTCTATAATGATAATTTAAGAAGGGATAACGATAATATTCGTTATTTACAGTTGGCGTATGAAGATTCATACTGAGTTCTCGTCATGATAAGCAAGAAATGTTATATGGCTATTCAAGAAAAAGACAAACAGGATAAATGTAAAATTAGTGGATTTAAGAAAAAGATGAATTTGAGGAACCACACAGATAAAATGCAATTAATACAGAATATATTAATTCTTTTACGCGATGACAATATTAATGTGCCCGAAAAAATATTAACCAATATTAACCGTTACTGAGAAATGGTTTACTAATATAATAGTGAAAAATAAAAGAGATACTGAAGAAGAAGAGGAAGAGAAATTTGTAGGCAGTATAAAGCTACGTCCCCTCCACACTTATAAATCAACAACAAGCGTTCATTATTGTTTTAGTATTTTTATAGAAACAATTCAGCCGGGTATATTGACAGCTGAAGCAGGCACCCACGTGTCCTACTACAATTTGATACCTCTTATTCCATTTAAACAACTTTCCAGAAAGAGTGTTCGAATGTGTCCACTAACAAATTTCAATCCTCAGCTTCATTCAATAGACAGATCAGAGGGTATTATTTCTGATAGAGGTCAGATAATTAATTGTTTAATACAGACGATATTAATTGAATATAATATTCAAAGACAAAATAAACAAGTAAAAAGGAAAGGTGGTGATGGTCTATACATAGAAGGATTAATAGAAAAATATTTAGAAGATGAGCGGTTTAGTTTATATGAAAAATATAGGTCGATGGGTTATTATGTATATAATTTTAGCGCCTGTAAAACTTCCCTCATACCTAAAATAGATATATCTGATATCTGGCCTAGCTTTTTAGAAACTGTTTCTTCGTTAAATATTCCTAAAAATCAATGTTGGTGGAGGTCTTCTGGGAGACAGTGTATTTTATTAAATATAATTTTTCATATTGAAGAAGAAAGGACTAAAATAACTTTAACGAGTGATCCCCAAAGGCAAGGATATTCTAGTCTTCGACAACTAGAATCAATCCTACTAACAATTAGACCAAAAATTCTTCAAAAATACATCAGTATTACCTCTCCTTCTCCATGTTATTCTATTAATCCCATATCAATGAAGGAGGTTGTATCATTTTTATCGTTTGTTTATAGCCTACACAACGATTGTTTAAAACGTATAACATTATATCCTCCTCCTCCTTCTTCTTCAAACTCCTCTCCTCTGCTGCTTTTATCCAATCCCGTAAAGTGGTTAATAATACTACCATTTATTACTTTAAGGTGTTCTGGTACGAAATTAGAATATGTGTATTATTAATCAAAAATAAAATTTATTATACAAATATATATACTCCCGATTTTTTACTTCTCGAATTACTCTTTCTTTTTTTCCTTATAACATGGAGGTACATCATTTTTCGAGGTTTATTGAAGAAAACTAAAATTGAATTATCTGTGGACAAAAAAGAACATTTAATAACAAATTTAGGAAATATCTTTTCATCCATTAATAATTTACAAGTGATAGGTATTGATGGGTCAATGTTTTTTCATGCCTATGCTGTACCTAATGATGATGATAAATTATTGCCACAAACAGTTGATATTGAGAAAACGAGTCATAAAGTCTGTAATACTATACTTAATTATATAAAAGTAATTATACATATTTTAAATAGTGGAGATGATTCTAATAATAATAGTAATAAAACAATTATTTTATATTTTGTTATGGATGGTCATTCGAATGTAGAAAAAAATAGGAAATTGTGTAGTGAGAAGAATAGAGATACTTTTTAAAAAATGACAATATCCCAAAAATTGGAATTGGAAAATTATACAACTGATTTATTAAAAAATATATATTTAAATAAAATAAATACATTGTCTTACAACTTTAAATTGTATTCAACAGCTGGAATATCTTATTATGAAAGACTCGAAGGAGAAATTGCTCTCTATCGGTTTATTTATAAAACGTTTATTGAAAATGAAATTTACAATAGTTTTTCTGTAATTATAAGTGATGATTCTGAGGTTACTGCTATGACTATTTTACGCAATGAATATAGACTCTTACTCATCCATCCTTCCTTCGGTACTAATAGAAAATCAATTGGATTAGGAAATTATAATTCAATGATAAAACATATGGGGTTCAATAGTGATCAATGTCTCCGATATTTAATTTTACATTTCATATTTTTTGGTAGTGACTATAATGTTGGTCTAGTTTCCTGTTGGACACCATCTAAAGGAGAAATTTTTCGAAAATCTATAATGGAAAATCAAAATAATATTTTGAGTATATATAAAAAATTTCGGAGAAATCGATCTTTAGGTGATGAGTCTGTGATAATTCAAGTATTTGGATGTACTGATGTAATTACAGAACATCATTTTAATGTTCTTTTAAAATTAGTTATAATCGAAGCCATTGATAGTATAAAATTTTATAAATATTTGGGGAGGGATACAAAAACAACATTATTATTATTATATAAATCAACTTTAATTAAAAGCTTACTAAAATTTATGAGAATATAATATTTTTAATTTTTTGAACATAAGATAGAAAAAAACTTACTTAACCGATAAATTTTCTTTATGTGTGAGACAAATTGTACACTGACTTGATAATGAATAAGGATTATTGAAACAGGAACAAAATGCCTTGGGAGCATTACATGGAATACACCATGGAATGAAATGGTTATGACACCAGGTGGTAGACCACGGCGTATCATCTCCTCTAGTTTTTTCCCAGTCATATGTATCTGGTTTAACATTATACTTAACAGGCTTTGAATTCCCAAACTTATAACCATACCATATATCCTCATCTTCACCCAATCCATGTCTTATTCTCCAAGATTTAATAGTAGATTCTTTATCTAGTTTGTTTAGATCTATATATTCGAGTAATTGGTCTAAGATACTCCCTTCTAATTTAGGTCGTATATAATATTTATTCAGCCAATCAATGTCAAAATTTCCGAATATTAAACGGTCTAAGATACGCAGTCTTAATTCAGGTTTTTCTTCTTCTTTAAAATCAGACAGCCAATCCATTTCTCCCTCATGAAAAGATACTAGAAAGTAGGCTTACTGTTTGACATATATCTAGCACGCACGTTAAAAAATTTTCAATTTTTTTCCACGGTTACAGTGAATTTGACTGATGTTTCAGAGTTTTTCTCGTTGTCAATACCCTTGGCCTACATATTGCAATTAATTTCAACTGTGGTGTTAATTTTATCTTTAAGAATCAGCTGCAATGCAACTATAGGTTTCCGATAGCCTGGTAGGTTTGTATTGAAGAAGAAGGATTTGGGGAACCAGGACCGTAGTAGGAGTGAATTCCAAGGAATGTGCAAGACACCCATATAACCTCTTTCATGGTATTATTATTGTTGTAAGTGATGTCTTTAATTTTGTCTTTAAGTTGATTGGGCATCTGGCTGGGTAATTCCTCAATGTTATCGTAAGGATCAAATTTAGTTGTTGTTGTTGTTGTTTTTCCATTGTAAGACAATATGATGCAAGGAGATGTTGTGTTGTAGTTCCAAACATTTTCTGGATTACATTCATATCCCAGTATTGCCTTTGGCAAAATACAGACTTGTGTAGCATTTGGTTCGACTCCTGGGGGACATGCAATCACCTGTGTATCAGCTTTGGTAGCATTGTAGTCTTTTATAAACTGATTAAGAGAAGATATTTCCTCTTCATACGTGCTCTTCTGATTGGGATTAAACTTTATATTTTCTGAAGGTATGACAAACAAACCCTCTTTCTCTGTCCTAGCAGAGTTACATGCTACAAAAGTCACCACCACCACTAATAGACATACAACTATGAAACAACCACCACTTATTACAATTGTTGCTTTTTTGTTTGAAGATATTTTCTCTTTAAGGTATAGATAACTTTTCCTTGAAGTTTCACTTGGTACTGTTATCATATTTCTAGACATCTTACCGTACCGAAACATCTTCCTTTTAGTCCAGATTGATACAGATAGGATTCCTAAATGTTAAAGTGTGTCTGTCCAGTCATATCGTTGTGCTTTCTTTATATATAATGGTGATGGGTTGGTTGGACGGACGGACAGACAGACAGACAGACAGACAGACAGACAGACAGACAGACAAATACCTGCCTCGGCCTCGAAAATAAATATTTTGTCAGTCGTTGTCGTCGTCGTCATCCGTCGATTTGTCCGTCCCTATCCCAGATTTTTTTAGAACCCTGTCCGTCGTATATATATTAATTAATAAAAAATGGATGGAAATATGATATTATGTTGTATTATAACATTTGCACTAGCACTAGCTATTATTATAATAATAATGATAACTCAAAAACCTCTTTCTTTTTCTTTTCCACAATTACTCGAAGAAAAAAGTGAGGATTTAATAAGATATCTTACATATATTAAGAATTTGATATCAGATATATCGGATAAAATTACAAAAGGAACAGATTGTGATACAATGATTACTGGTCTATGTAATATAAGTGAAAAAATTAATAAATTTTTAACTATAACAGACTCAACCATAATAGAAAATGTTAAATCATATTTAAGTTTATCGGATAAGATCAGTGATTTACAAAAAAGATTATTAATGAACGTATTTAAAATACAAACACTTGGCGTATTGTACGAATTGAATGAAAAAGCCCTAACTAAAGAAACAAAAAAAAATTCAGTCTAGCTTATTGTATATAAATGATTTTAATATTATAATACCAGATTTAAATATAGCTGACGTATTGTTAAGACGGGATAAACGTTTTTGTATAATGCAAATACTCAAAAAAGTATATAGATTAAAGCAAATAACAACAAGAAATTTAATTGTAAATAATGAGACTGAGAGAAAAAGATTACTTGGACGTTCCGTAGTGATTTACCTGCTAGGGTATACAATAATTTTTATGGTCAATTGAGAAAATACAATGGATTAAATGAAATTACATTTGACCAAGACTAAATCCAAAATTTAAGTAGTAATATGTCTGCTTCACAAAGAGTGTTGAATTGTTGAATCTGAATGATGATAATATGGTATTATTTAATGAGGAGGAGATACTTTTAATAAATAGATGTAAGGAAGAAATATTCAAATATCTTTTAGACATAGACAAAGAGAAACTGATAGAGTGGTTATCTTCAAATTCTCGCGAGGAAATAAAAAAGTGGCATAATTCTAAAGAGAATATAGAAAAGTGGTATAATGAATACTAAGCAGCAGGCAGCCAAAGGATAAAGAATACACACACTACTATTGTGGTGGTGGTGGACTCCATTTTAAAAAGTTATTTAAATTTTTCTCCATATCTATATTTTGAGTAACGCACTTTGTTTTTCTTATTGTATTACTAAAATTATTTACGTGAATTTGAATCCATTCTTTAGCTTCTTGGGTTTTGAAATCAATCTGCTTATTTTCGTACACTATAGTAACATTAATTCCATTATCAAATTCCCAAATAATGTTTTCGGGTAAAGCAAAACTCAATAGCAATGCCTGTGCTTTCAATAGTGATATATTTTTAGCATTACGTAAAATATTATGTTCTTCTTCTCTGTTTGTAATGTGATTAGTATTTATTGAATTTGTATATATTTTATCGTAATCAATTGAAAAGCTCCTTATTAAACTGAGAGTTAAACGATTAATTTGACTATTTAGACGGGTACGGGAAAGATTTTTTGGGGAAATACGCTTATTGGTGGTATTGGTGTAAAATCGTCTATGGTCAGAACATAACAGGTCTGTCACATTTGGTCGTATCTCCTTTGAATAAAAATTCATAACATTTAATTTTTTATCAAATCCAATAATAAAGTTTTTGGAAATTAACTGACATACACTATTGTAACTTCTACAGAAAATGCTGTTACTCTTTATTAATTGTAAATTTTTAATGTTCTTATGGAAAGACAACGACATTTCCCAAGTATCAAAATAATCCACTTCTAAATTAATCTCCTCCCCAAAACCGAAAATGGAAGTATTTTTTATATTGCAAACTATAAGTGATCGTAAACTGGACAGTTGACGTAGTATTTTATTGTCACCGTACACCGAAGCACAAATAATATCATATTTATAAGTTAATTTTTCAATACCAGAATTTAACTCCCTTATACTATTTTCATATTCATCATCACTAGAAGCCGTCGTCGGTATAGAATAGTGCAACTCATCATCGTCGTCGTCATTTACAATGTTAAAATTTCTATCAACAATTGTAACAGATGCCTCTGTTAATATATGATCCACAGACAAAATGTCATTGTCTCTATTAATTTTTTTATTATAATTTATAGAAATTATCATGTAATAATTATAATTATTTGTTGCACTAATACTAGAATTAGAATTAGTTGTTATTGACATGTTGTTTTCACTTTCATAAACAAGAACCTAATCAAATGAACTCATTGTGCTATTTTGTAAATAATTTATAAAACTTTATTTTTATATACTGTAAAATAATAAAAAAAATAAAAAATGAATTATAAGCCGTCCCCGTCAAATTTTCAATGGTTAATGACATAAATAGAATATTTGAATTAAATAAAATAAAAAACTTAATGAAACACTTCTTCAACTTTATTCTAACAATAATATTAATAATAATAACTATAATACGTTAGGGTGTGTCATAGGAGGGAAGATCAGCTAAAACTAATGGCCCATCACTTTTTTGGTAGATTTTAGTGTATATAAACAGAAAATAATTTCAGTTTCAATATTTTGCAACCTTTTGCTAGATAAATTTTTGCGTGATTTTATCGAAAATCTAACGTACACCTGCATTAGTGCATTACAATTAAATAGTGAACATTGCTTCATTGTCTTCATTCTTTAACAACCCAACTAACAATATTTTTTTCTGTTTCAGATTCTGATGCATTTATAAGTTGATAATATTTGCGATGGCTGCTTGTGTCAGGACGAGGAACCAAAAATCCAGCCATCTCAGTCACTATCTTGGGTCTGGGAGAGAGCTCCTGAAGTCGGAGTTGCCTACATTGAGAGATGCTTTGAGATACGGTGTTTTAATCAGGCAAATCAGTGAAAAGAACCAAAGAACTTACACAAACAAAGACATTGCCAGTGATATGACCAAAGCTGTCTTGGCACAGTACACTCTGGCTAACACTCAGTTCAAGCCTCCAGTCATAACAAGTCAGAAGAAGATAAGTGAGAAACTGCTAGCCAGTTGGGAAAAGGCAAGAGATATCTCTCTTGGGAGAGGAAAACTTGCAGTTAAGGACAGCTTTGCCAAGCAACTGGACCAGTTATTTGACATAATTACTTGCAAGTGCCCAATTGTTCTCTGTCCTGAGTTTGGATGCGATCGTGACTGTAAATCCGAGGCCCACATCTCCTGTATTTGCAAGCGTGAACTGAAGATTCCTGTGATCGAACTGGCATTTGTCAAAGCACAGAGAGAGAAGACTGGCAGTATAGGGGCTCTCATGATTTCTAGCCAAGATATTCCGGAGTCCAAGAGACAGGAGGCTGCCACAGAGAGGCAGAAGAGGAGAAGAGTTGCCGAGGAAAGGAGACTTGAGAAGGCCCAGGGTGAGGTAAAAGAGGCCGATGATTGGAGTCAAGCTGATTTAGAGTTTAATGACTTCCCCATGGCTGATCCGAGCGCTGACCAGGAGAATGGTGACTTTGTCCCTAACCCAAAAAATAATGATCCCACACCTTCCAGGCATAAGATTCGAAATAGGAAAGATATCCCGAGCATAGCTCTGGCCAGCATGCGACACCACACTGGTCTCAGAGAAACTGCAGAGATAGGAACAGCTGCCTGGATTGACGGTGGTTTGATAACACCTGATGATGTTCACCTGGTGATAGATCATAACAAAGTAAGGAGAGCTCAGGGGAAACTTGTCAGTAACCTAGAAGAGGAGTTTGATAAGGGGATAAGAGAAAATGGAATCAATTGTTTGTTCTTTGATGGGAGAAGGGATGACACTAAAGTGTTCATGAAAGTTGGAGATTCTGACAAGTTGTTCCCTGCCAGGGTGAAGGAGGAACACTACTCCTGCTGCAGTGAACCAGGAGGGAAGTATTTGTGGCATTTCACTCCAGAGAAAGATGACATCAGGAAACCAGCTGAGATAGCGGCAGATAACATTGTGAAGTGGCTCAGAGAGAGGAACGTAGACCAGACCCTGCAGGCCATTGGAGGGGACAGCACCAACACGAACACAGGGTGGCAAGGGGGGGGGGGTTCATACAGTGGATAGAGCGGAAGATTGGGAGGAAGCTGGTCTGGATTGTTTGTGACCTCCACACCAACGAGTTGCCACTCAGACATCTGATCCAGGAGCTGGATGGCAAGACTCTTTCAAACAACAGATGGTCTGGTCCTCTTGGCAAGATGCTGGACTCTGCCACTGAGTTAGAAATAAATCCGAGCTTTGAAAAAATCACAGTTGGCCCTCCACTCGTTGAGCTTGCACATACTGTCATTGACGACCTGAGTACTGACCAGTACTATGGTTACATGATTTGCAGTGCCATCAAAACTGGGGCCATGCCTGATAGACTTGCTTACCTGCAGATAGGTCCAGTCTCACATTCTAGGTGGCTCACAACGGCTCTCAGGTTCTGCAGAATTTGGGTCGCTCATCATAAACTGAAAGGGAACCAGCTTCACAACCTGAGACTTATTGTCCAATTCATCGTGAGTGTCTACTTGCCAAATTGGTTCAACGCCAAGGTCAAGTCATCGTTCTCCGAAGGTCCGAGGCATGTTCTCTTCCAGCTTGAGCTCCTGAGGAGTCAGCCAAGGAAGGTTGTTCAGATTGTGGAGCAGACTGTGAGGAGATCTTCCTGGTATGCTCATCCCGAGGCAGTTCTGCAGACAATGCTCTGCAGTAAGGATGAGGAGGAGAGAAGAGTGGCAGTCAAAAAGATCTTGGATATGAGACTTATGAGAGGATCTGGGCATGACGAATCAGTTGGTGACGATTCCTTCAGGGTCAGGAAGACTCCTGAAGTCAATCTAGGTGCCAAGACCCTCACTGATCTCATAGATCTGGATAACATCCAGGCTGGCAGTGAGCCCCCTCTTACCTGCAGCCTCACCAATGTTCAAGTCAGAGCTTTCCTGGACAACCCCATGCATGTCCCTGCCTGGCCCTCGCACACCCAGAGTATAGAGCGTTGTGTACAGCAAGTGAGCGAGGCCAGCAGTCACGTGTACAGCCAGGAGAGGAGGGAAGGCTACATCCGAGCTCAGGTGGTCAGCAGGGAGGTGATGAGTAGAAACAGAAGCAAGAAAGACATGTTCTCTATGGTGTGCAGCAACACCGGGTCGTAGTAGTAAAACCGGTTTTTGTATTTGATGATTTAGTTTTCTAAAGGAATATTAAATTTAATAAATGTGTCAAGATCATTCGTTTCACTATTCTGGATCATTTTCATCCTAATAAATTAACCTGATACATTTACTTTACTTTAAATAAGCTATTTAGTGGTGTTGGTTAAAGGGTGGGAATACTGAATTTTCATAAGATTTCAAGTTAAAATTTACCTAGCAAAAAATGAAAACTTTTCAAATCTGAAGATATCACATGATTCTGCACATAAAACTACATCATTAATACCATGGGCCGATTTTTCAAAAAAAAAAAAAAAAATTCGCCTTCGTATGACACACCCTAATAATACGTACAATTTTAGAGTAGTCATGTCAGTTTATACTACCAACACAGATAATGTTGTAATTATTAATCAATTTATACTTCCAACAACATTTTGCCTACAGTTAAGACAAAAAATATTATCTCCCCAAAACATACTTTGTAATTTTCTACTAGGAAAAAAAGATATGTACAATTTATTTTATACGTTTCAACAAAAAATTGGTGAACATAAAGATGGAATAACAGTTATTGCGAATTTAGTTACTCCAATTTTAATACTGGTTTATGGATTGATAAAGCTAACTTAAAATTAATTGGTGAATTAATAGCTAATTTTTCCTTAAATATTACGCAAATGAGAAATATAATAAATAAAATGTTTATCTATGACAATAAAGTTATTAATAATCCTACAGATTTTTTAGAAATTGTAAAAAGTGAACCTCAATTATTTGATTTCTGTTCATACATCTCTCAAGACAATATATTTTCTGCATATATTGTATATATTACTAAAACATTACAGTTGTGTGATGATACTTTTTTATAATTTAAAAAATAAAAGCTATTAAAGAATTTGAACTGGTTCTAAAACCGCTAGCTTTTCAGAGCGAAATTAAACCTCTCGTTACTAGTATTTTTAAAAAGAGTACAGGAGGACTCCGACAACTTAAAGAAAGTATAAATTTACAACCCTTACAAACAAAAGAAGGGATATTGTTTAAAACAGAAGTTTTAAATAAACTTGAAAACTCTACAAATTTTCAAAGATCCCTTCAAGAGATATTTATGGAAGATATTACAAATAATTCTGCCAGAGAGCACATTATATTAAATTATCCTCACAACACATATTCAAAGTATATTCAAAATTGTAACAAAATGGCTCAAGATTTGGGTTTTAAAAATGAAATTGAATTTAGGGATTTTATAGAAAATTCTAAATCATCTCCTCTAGAAAAAAATAAATTGAATAAAATTTTTAAAACATTTAAAGAGTGGGCAGCTAAAAATCCAGGGAGTATTTTAAAATCTCTTTTAGTCATTGCAGTTGGCAGCACCTTTAGAGATTTTCTACGACATTATAATGCTCTTAATACAGGATGTTTTCGATACGAAGTAAATACACAACAACAAAAAGGTATTCTCAAATATGTATATATAGATAGATATTGTGATAATAATGGAGGAAATTGGAATAAATACACAAAAGGAATATACATTCTTCCTCCAGATAGTCATCCTCTGTCGAAAACTAACGCTTGGGATTGCTCATTTCAACCTAGTACATTTTTAGGACTAAAAGATACAGAAGGTATTCTTAATATGGGATGTAAAGGAATTTGTGATCCCTATAATTATAATTCATTATCTTCATGGGTTCCTGGTTACAATCAATGGAAACCTTCATCATCATCATCATCATCATCTCCAAATTTCATATACCGCTGTGAAAAGGGTACAATTTTACGTTCATTGGGTGAAATGACAGGAGATACTCTAAGCCAAATAGGTCACGGTCTT
This sequence comes from Homarus gammarus, assembly GCA_958450375.1. Classification (NCBI taxonomy): domain Eukaryota; kingdom Metazoa; phylum Arthropoda; class Malacostraca; order Decapoda; family Nephropidae; genus Homarus; species Homarus gammarus. The sequence continues at coordinate 441,883 of CAUDMG010002468.1, forward strand.
CTTCAATCATCTTTATGGACTGATATTCCCCCCAAAATTTTTTTGTTTTGTGGATTTATTATCCTTATAAATATATTTTTTTATGTACTATATTTATTAAAATGTTTGTTTGTTAATTGTTAAAAATTAATGGGGTCGGTCTATTTTATAATCAATCGTCTTTTATAGGGTACACATTTAAAGTGTACCTTACCTTCATCATCATTTTCATTATCGTCGTTGTCATCATTTATCTCATCATCGTCGTCATTTATCTCATCACTATCAACATATGATGAAGTAAATTTCTGTTTACTCCTGTGTATACCAGAAGAAAAATTACTACGTCGGTTACCTGTTTTCGGGATAATTTTACCGTTATTATTTAATATTCCTTTCTTGTACTGGTTTTTATAAGCATACAAAAAATCTTCACCATATTTTTCAGTACAATAATTAATTTCTTTTTGGGTTAAATTAGGTCTTATATATGCAAAATATTGTTGTATCGTAGGAATTATATAATTAGAGGAGAGTTTTGAAATCCATACTTGAATAAACTCGGATAAAACTTTTAGATGTAAATCTTCTACATCTTTCTTCAGAAAAATCTTTATTTTTTCATTACAAATCTTTGTATTTTTTAATTGGGATAAAATTTGCTTCATTATTTTTGTATTAAATTGTGGTGGTTTAGTATTTGGGATCCAATAATATTTCTGTACAAACACATTATTAGCAAATTCTTTATTAAGAATACGTCGTAGGTGGTACACTTCATTTCGCATAGTTGTTGTAATTCTATCTTCAATATATGGATTCTTAATATAGTTTAAATCCAGACGGTTATCAGTATTATTTACAAAACTTAAGAAGTGACACATTAATGTTAAAACCCGAGTATAAAGTTCCAAATTTATATCTTGAGGTTGTCCTACTAAATTCATATTTTCTGATATTTTCGTTATAACATCATTTCCTTCAATAGTTTTAACAACATCCTCCAATATTTTATGCCTTATATAAAAACAGTTAAATTCTATTACATCATATATTTTTCGTATTTGCAATGATTCACCTTTTAAATTTTTCGGAAATCTAAGAGGAAATTTGAAACATTTCTTTTCTAAATAACTGGGTATATAACCTACCTCGTAAATAATTTTATGTGAGAGAGAAATTAATCTATGAATATGAATGAAAACTGGAAGTTTTTCTCCTGGGAAACATAAATTCGTACCATATCTTTTATATGGTAATAATTCATCATTTTTAATTTTTATATAAAAATTTGAATTTAAATTATAATGAACCTTATAAATGTCCCCTTTCATTTTTATAATAAATATTTATTAGTTTTATTATTAGTTTTTATTATTAAAAAGGAAAAATAATGTCGTCACAACACCAATTAAATCGAACTGCTCCAGTATATTTTAATAATTTGAAATTTTTAATACACTTTCCACGTTTAAAAAACAAAAGTATTCTTGAAAAAAAAAAAAATCTTATTGAACCCTTTTTCCCAGGAGAAGATTTACCCACATTTTTTAATATTCACAGATTAGTTTTACTCTCCAATTTAGTTGTGCAAAATGACAGACTTTTACAATATATTTTTTTACAAGAGAGGGTGGTTAGGTTCCCTCTAACATTCCCTTCGTATGTAGAAGGACAAAAATTAAAAATGCAAAAATTATATACCTTAGTGGGATTTAATGGTTTTCATTTTAAACATAAAATTTTTGCTAATATAGTTAAAAGTATATCTAATAATACAAACAAAGATATGAATTCCATTCTAAAAATGTTAAAACTACCATTAAACCAAGAAGTCTTTTTAATTTATAATTGGGTTTTAACCCTAATGCTTCATTTCCTTTGTATAATAACTAATAATGACCCTCTAGATGACAACTACAAAAGTAATTTAGGAATTGAGGAGATTATTAATAAAATTATGCTAAAACAAGCAGACCCCCTGCTAGCATTATCACAACAATATGAAGCCATTGTTGGGACTTATTATTGGATTCCTTATTATAAACCACCTGGTTTTAACTCCACAATGATGACTCAAATAATGGATAAACTGAAAAATACAGTTATTATGCAGGATGATAAAAAAAGAATTACACAGACAATGGCCGAAAAATTACATATAAAAATATTAAATGTATTTATGGAAGTATGGCTTCATAATTATCGTATTAGTACAAGGAAGAATATTCCTTATTTTCCAACACCAGCACCACGTTATTTTGTACTTATAACACCGTCCCTAGCTGATGACATTTTTAATCTTCTATATAATACATATGGTAGCAATTTTATACGTGCATATAAACAGCGATATACTAATACTTTTGTTGCACCTAATGGTCAAATCTTACCCAAATCAGAATTTTCCCAATTAATGGAAGAAAGTGAAGAAAGTAGTGATTTTTATGAGGATCTAATTTATCAATAATTCTCCTACTCGCCCATCATCCCTTCTGTCTTGTTCTTTAGTATTTTAGTATTAAAATAAACCCAATACAAATTATATATACATATATATATATATATATATATATATATATATATATATATATATATATATATATATATATATATATATATATATATATATGTATATATATATATATAAATATACTAAAACCCCTACTATATAAATGATTGTTGTTGTTGTTGTTGTTGGTGTTGGTGTTGGTGGTGTTGTAGACAATTCTTTTTCATTCATAATCCTATAGTATGTATAAGCTTGTATTAATTCATCTTAGTTTTCTAATTTTTGGTCTATTCTTTTTGTCCTTAATTGTTCATCATCAGCAGATACTTCTGTATCTTCTACTAGTTTTTGTTTTTATCCCCCGTGTCTGTTGTCATTGATGTTGATGTTTTTGCATAATTAATATCTACATTTATTGATCTGCTCATTTCCTTCCTCAATGGATGTGTTTTTTCCCAATAATAGGCGTTTTCCCAATAATAGGTGGGTTGCCTACTACACCAACCACCAGAAATTTGTTTGGTAACTTCCGAGGATAAGAGTTCATTATTATTTATCCAAAGATACAAGCTATTACAGTATACATAAGCTTGGCATAATTCATTATATTTGCAACAGAGTTCTTGAAGTTTTCTGCAGAACTTGCTCTTAGTGTGTATTTTGCAATCTTCTAAAGTTTTGATTTGTTTTACATCAGAGGATGATAATTCTTGTTCATTAGTTATTATCCCACAGTATGCATAAGCTTGACTTAATTCATTGTATTTACAACAGATTTCTTGAAGTCTTATACAGTACTTGTTCTTTGTGCGTACTCTGCATTCTTCTAAATTTGGGCCCGAATAAGCTTTACAGTAATTAAACTGATTATAATATTTCCAACAACAGAGTTCTTGGATTTTTCTGCAAATACTACTGTGTATTCTGCAATATTCTAATGTTTCGCACTCACTGCTATAAATAAAGCATTTGGGGACCAGTATTGTATCTTCTGTTGTTGTTGTAGTCGTTTTCCTCGAATCACCGGTGATTACTCTTGTATTTTCTATTATAGTCGTCGAATCACCAATAGCTTTTATCGTCGTTTCCTTTTCATAACCGGTAGTAGTCGTTTCCCTTATATCACTTGTTGTATCTTTAATAATAGTCGTCGTTTTCTTTGCATCACCTGTGGAATCTTCTATTTCATCAGTCTTGGTGTCTTCTTCAACTTGTTTACCACGAGGTAGAAAGTATGCCTGAGGAGCTACGTCACCAGAAGGAACTGACGGCACTATTCTTGGACTTCGCCAAAAAGTATATGTTGTATAGCCGGTTTCATAACTACTATGTTGTTTTAATAGACAAAATACTATTAATCCAGTAATTATAGTCAGATTCATTATCCAAAATTTTAATGCTATTCAATTCTCTTTCAAGGACTGCAACTGTGGGAACTATTCTTCTACAACAACGTTGTTCATACGCACATTATTAAAGTCTTCTTCTAACTCTATTATTCTGTTTCTTTTATTAAAATGAAATGAAGAATATATAAATACTGTAAACATTCCAATTATAATTATAATAATTCCTGCAAATTGTCCAGGACTAAATAATACTGTTGTTGTTATTGTTGTTGTTTTTGTTGTTGGTTCAGAATTTATTGATATCGTTGTTATTTCAAAGCTAGACACAGACACTGGTTCATGTTCAGTACTCGTTTCCAAACTTGCTGTTGTTATTGATTGTTCAGAACTTGTAGAGGATTCAGAACTTGAAGTTGTTATTGTTGTTATTGTTGTTATTGTTGTTGTTGTTGTTGTTTCAGGTTGCTCAGTTGATTCAGAACTTGTTGTTGTTATTGGTTGTTCGGTTGGTTTAGAACTTGTTATTGTTGTTGTTGTTGTTTCAGGTTGTTCGGTTGGTTCAACACTTGTTGTTATTATTGTTGATTGTTGTTTAGTTGGTTCAACACTTGTTTCAGAAGTTGGTGGTTGTTGTTCAGTTGTTTCAGTTGTTATTGTTGATTGTTGTTCAGTTGGTGGTTGTTGTTCAGTTGGTTTAGAACTTGTAACTTGTATTAGTAATAATAAGAGACTACATCTTAACAACGATCCAGAAAACATAATGATAATCTGGCTGGCTGGCTGGTAGTCTGGTGAAGATTTAGTTTTAATGATTCTTTATATGTATGTATAAAATGGTGTTCAGATGCCAGATACCACCATATTAAAATTTTTATTGTCATTTTCATTTTTACAACTCTGGATTTGGATTATCAATTTTAGCTTTTAACACTTTTTGGTGGTTGTATTTTATTTAGTATTTTTAATAATAACTGATGACATGAATTAATGATTTCTTGCCTCTCGTCCTTAGTAAATAATAATATATTATTTTCTTGGAATATGTTTAACATTTTAATCAACTCTAAAATATGCAATGATTTATGTACCAATTTTTTTCGGATTTCAGTAACATTAGCATTACCTAAAATGTCATATAGACCCCACGGAGTACCTTCACAATTACTATTATGTCTGTTATTATTTCTTTGTAATTTTTCAACTTTGGGAATATTTCATTATATGCATTAATTTCATCCAAAAAGATTGTAATTAGTGATTGTAAGTCATCTACTTTGTTAGTTTCTTTTAAAAAGTGGGATATTTTATGTAATTTAAAGATTTCTCTTAATAAATTTATTATACTAAAACGTTCAAGCCGTTCAACGAGTTCAGTTATATATAAATCTGGTAGTATAAGATTAAAATTATTTATATAAACTAGATTAGACTGAATTGTTTTCTGAGCTTTAGTTAAGTGTTTTTCGTTTAATTCATACAATACACCAAGTGCTTGTATTTTAATTCCGCCGATAATTAAATTTTTACTTAAATCATTGAGAAAAGTCGAAAAATATGATTTTTTGTTATTTTTTATTGTGTTTGAGTAAGGTCTGGTTGTGTTGGTTGCAGTTATAAATTTATCAATATTGTCATCTATTTTGCGTAAACAAATATGTTGATCCTCAAAATGTTCGAAATATTCTTTATTATACAAACTCGTATCTATAATATTCCTTATATGATAAAGATGTCTTATTAAATCCTCACTTTTTTCTTCTAATTGCAGAAAAGATTTTCTATAGCCCATTACTACTATAATAGCTAGTACCGCAATAAGTGTTATAATTCTATATGTTATCGTAGTATTAATTTCCATTATTTTTTGTATAAGTTAATAATTAAAAATATTAAGAAAAAAAAATAATCCCGCCCGCCTTATTAACCAAATCCCAAATCTAATTTTAGTTTTATTCTTAGCTTGGGGGGTACAGAATAAAAAATGAAACTGTCAGGAGATTCCTACTAGTATTTTAATAACTCTTTTCTCATTGGCTGGCGAAGGATGTTTATGGGTGGAGCTCCGGTTTTCAGGTTTGTCTAGTCTGTGCTGTGAACTTAAGAATGTAAATATCAGTTTGTCCTGTCTATGTGGATTGAGAACATTGTTAAGATATTTCGTCCAAGTGCAAGTAAGTAATAATAATACTAGTATAGCTTTCAATAAGCTATAAAATTAAATTTATATTAATTACAACTGCTAAAGAAGCAGCCTAATCATTTTTATTTTTTTCTACAGAATAATTATTGGAGATGGTTGCTACATATAAAACTATGTATGCTGCATAGGGGGCAGGGAAAACACACTTTTATTTGAGTTGCAGGCTGCACTTTTCAGGCAGCGTTTGTATGGCTGTAACAAACACCTGTGCAAAATTTCATGCCATTTCATGCACACTTTCCCTGCCGCATCGCGAACGACTTTTTGTCAACTTTTAGTGTATACCAAAAATTAGGTGTCATTTAATGTTTTCCAGGATAATGATAAATTTTACATGGGTGACATCGATTTAATTCACATGTTATTTTACAGGTACACCGTATAGAAAATCATTACAAGTTCATATTGAAATTCTTTTTTGTGCGGAACCTTGGCATCATTTTCCTAGACAATAATCTTTGCCTAATATATCCATCTCTCGATTCGTATCCCGTCACTTCAGTGCAAGCTTCAGTCATCACTTTTATGCCTCTCTCGACCGCCTGAGTGCTGTTTGGCCACTTGGGCACCACTAATGGTGTCTCAAGAATGTCATTAACCTGTAGATTTGACAGAGAAGCAATGTAAGGAGGCTCAGTCTTGAGTTCATTCCTCCAGTTAATCATGGAATGATAGTTTTTTGCTTGCCACTTTAGTTTCGGAGTCACCACCTTTCTCATGTTGACTACAGGAGGCACATCCTCATTCCCATCTCCATCTTTACCCTCCTCATCAGTATAGTTTAACAAATTCTCGTCAACAGCAGCATCAGAATCTTCCTCCTCTTCAGATCTGCCAGTGCATTCTTCCTTTTGCTGATTCTCCTCTCTAATTTTTCTTATCATTGAGACAGCTTTTTCTCTAACAGTCATGTCCTCATCTGCACACATACCAAGAAGAAGTTGATCTGTGTGGGCGAAGTATGCATTTCTCTGGACAGCCTTCTTCACTATCGTCTCCTCCTCACTATTCAGGTGTTTCATATATAGCAGGGACTGGAATACGTTCCTTGAGCCGTGTGTTACGTAAGGGTGTATCTTGATGTAAAACCACATTGGAGCACTGAACTTTATTATTGTAATGACAATTCTTTTCAACTCATGGCTGGGTCTTGATGTTGCTACATACAGCCTGAGGATTCTACTCCATAAGGTGTTCCACCTTGACACACAGGGAGGACCTGGCTCAATAGCAGCCAAGTCATCTTCAACAACACCTGTGATAACTCCTTTACAAATCCTATACAGGTATTTCTGATCCCAGGACAGATCTTTCTCCACTTCATCATTAAACACAGGGAAATCAGGGAAACTGACTGGCTGGAAGGCGACAACTGGAAGCTCAGACAAAGACTCCTTGATCTGCTTTCCAATGGGACCACGCCAATGCTCAGGACCACTTGGTTTACCATCATAGTGATAAAAACTGCGCGGAAAGGCAGCTCATTTCCGTGAAGCTGACATATGAAATAATGGAGCGGGTGACCAAGTAACATTTCAAGATGATGAATGACTCCATTTTCTGATCCTACATTTACATTGGTTCCATCACAACCAACACACACAATGGGCTGCTGGGTTAGATTTTTCTCCACCAGAAACTCGTGAATAGTTTTGGCAATCTGCTTTCCGTGTCCAGTCTTGGGAGTCACATGTGTCAGATATTCCCTGCCAGGCTCAACCATGATGACATAATGATCTTTCACCATCATCCTCGAACTCCATTTCTCGGTCTTCTCATTCTTTATCATCACACGAGTGGCGGTCTTCTTACCATCAAAATAGAGTGACGTCAAATTATCTAAACTAGCCATCTCAATTTCTTGCCTCTTAAATCGGTATTTTTGTCTCGCATCCTGCAGCTTATGTGGTCCAATAACCTGACTCTTGTCATCCTTTGTGATAATGCCATAGTCAGTTAAGGTGGCAGTAGCAATGGCAGCTCCAGCATAATCACTAATCAAGTATCGGTCACAAGCGGCAGCCAGTGTAGGGAGTCTTGTCCGGTTCTGTGAACTGGTGTCTGTCAGAGCCCTTGGATCAGGGACAAAATCAGCATCAGTATTGACGAGAGGAATATCTCTTGAATCATCTGAATTATCCTCAACATAAGGAATATCTCCAGCTACCCAGGTCTCCCCTACATTACAGTACAGTAACACAACATTGAGAAATGAAATGAGAAAAGGCTGATAATCAATATACTGTAGACATAGCACCATACTCATCTGCAACAAGACAACTTAAGTGAAATAAGAGATATGAAAAAAAAGTTGATAAACACTGAACAGAACATTGCACCGCCACAGCGGCTGTTTGGCTAGTACTGTAGGTAAATTTAAAAATTTCAGTAGAAAATGCGGCAGACTAAACCTCGACATATCAGCTTCAAATTTGGCATGGAGTCTTAGATATGTATAAGGAACAATACCTGAAGAGTGCAGCTTTGAGAAAAATTTCACTGCCCCCTAATGCTGCACGCTCAGTTGTTTGTGTTCCAGGAAGTGGAATTGCCAAAGTAGCGGCGAAGAAATCAAAGTCTTTATGCTGGGATCTTGCAAGTTCCTCAACAGTTGCTGCAGCTATCACAGTTGAACCAATGTTACCACCAGCAATATCAATAACAATAGAATCCTCAAAATTAATCCAGAAAGATGAACAAACTGAAAAAAAAAATGAAACTCGGAAAAGGTCGTACAGGGATCAAAATGCTGCTGCTAGTAGTAGCGGTGAAGTTTATAAGTTAAAACAAGAGCTTGATAATGTAAGACGACAAAATCAAGATCTTCAAAAGCGATTACAACTATTTCATGACCTGTTCAATTACAAAAAGCGATTGGTAGTTATGATCAAGGAATGGGTATCAGAAAATTAATAATATGCAAACATCCTCTACAGGCAAACAGAGTACTAGAAGTGTAACAAGAGTGCAGAGTCTTATTACAAAATGTTTGTTTTTTATTTCTTCCCTCGAAAGAAAACTTTATATAATTAATATTTCTCCATTTTCATTTTCTGATTGATTATTGGTATTACTATTTGTTATATTAGTTGGAGTGGTGGTGAGTGGGGCGGGTATATTAGTGGATTGTTGCATAAATAGTGGTGGGTGTGATTTTAGTAATACATTTTAATCAGGTATTATTAATTGATTGGAATCATCACTTAATTTATTTAACACATTAATATTTAAATGCCTATACCGGCGACTCGCTGCTAAATTAGCATTAACTCCCCAAACTAATTCCTTATCTTTCAAAAAACTTTTTGTATAATACTGGTCAGTACTTATCGTATTCTCTCTTATCTCTCCTGATTTACCATCCCCACTTTCATTACCCTCTCCTTCTCCTTCTTCTTCTTCTTCTTCTTCACATTCTCTATTTATAATTTTATCTGTTGTATTTCCTTGATTTACATAATGAGAAATAAACTCCTTATAACTAGAATGACCTAATATTTCACCTATAATTTTTAATGGCATAATTGTATCCTTTGACATTTGTTGTGATAACCTATTAAAAATTCTAGTTGCATAATCAGCTCTAATGGAATGTAAACCAGCACCTTTGAGTTGTTCTTTTTCAGTTTCGTAATTTGATTGTTTAAATTTTCTATTCTCAGCAATTAAATGTAAGGATTTTCTAAAAAAATTTTGTGTACTCTGATAACTTACATTAAATATCCTATCATTCAAAAAGGGCAGAAATGACTTGTTTCCTTGTGTTTTTGCATTTAATTTAAATTCTAAATATGGTATTAGATACTGTGTAAAAAAAATAAAGGGTTCACCATGAAATATAGGAATATTTCGGTCTTTTCCTTGTTTTCCGTAATAAACGGGTAAAACAATTGACTCTGATTGAGGATTATAACTGTCTATAATATTTTGATAGGTTAATTTTTCAGTTTCCAAAGCTCTTAATCCTGTATGATATATAAGAATTAGTTTATTAAATATGGTCTCTATTAATACGGCTGTTATTCCAAATGTGAATAAGAGTCTGAGAAATTAGAAGACTGTCGAGAATTGGTTTATTATTTCTCCTAAGACTACCACATAACTTTGGTAGAGCTAATTCTACACCTAGAATAGGACCAATTAAATATTTATTTAGTGTTCATATATTTGTTTTTCTTGTCTGAAATTTAATCTTACCATCTTGATTGAGGTATGTGCTGTAGTCTTCAACTATTACTGTAGTTAATAATACCTTCCTTCCTATTTTATCAACTTTGAATCGTCCAAATTTTCTTATAATACTTTCATAGTTTCTTAGACTAACCTGTTTAAGCATACGAATTCTACTATTACCAACAATTGTTCTTTTGGTACGAGGATTTATATATGGTTTATTATATTCATTTTGGAGACGATCTATATCATTTTCATTAAAATAATTTTTTAATTCTTGAATAAATGTTTTTTTCCATTTATATATTTTATATTTTATATAAAATTATTTATTTGTGAATAATATTGAAGTTATATATTTTCATTTTTATTTTATATTAACAATATAGAATAACAAAATGTATATTAAATATAATAAAAAGGATTATGAAGTAGAAGTAAGTGATGGAGATCAAGATGGTGATAATAAAGATGATAGTAGTGATGAAGGAGACGACGATATAGAAAAGATGGATTCTATTAAAGAAGGTATGGTGGAAAATGTAGATTCTAGTAGTAAAGAAGCTGGTGGTGAAATAGATTCTGAAGATGGTAAAGAAGTAAGAGATTCTAGTAACAAAGGAGATATAGTTTCTAGCAGTGAAAAAGGTGGTGGTGCTGGTGGTGGTGGTGAAGAAGAAGAAATAGATTCTGAAGATGGTAAAGAAGTACTAGATTCTAGTAATAAAGGAGATATAGTTTCTAGCAGTGAAAAAGGTGGTGGTGGTGGTGGTGGTGGTGGTGGTGGTGAAGAAGAAGAAATAGATTCTGAAGATGGTAAAGAAGTAATAGATTCTAGTAATATAGTTTCTAGCAGTGAAAAAGGTGGTGATGGTGAAGAAGAAATAGAAACAATTATTGATTCTGACATAGAAGAAGTAAAATTAGAAGATTCTAGTGTCGGTGTCACCAGAAAAAGAAGATTTGTATCAGGAAGAGGAGGAGGAGGAGGAGGAGGAGGAAGAAGTAATGAGGAAAATGAAAGCAGAACTACAGTTTTTGAGAGAAAAGCAGTAAAAGAAGAGCAACTTTCTGGTAGTGGAGAAGATGGCATACTAAGGAGGAATAAAAGAGCAGTAGAAGAGGGAGGAGGAGGAGGAAGTGGTGGTGGTGGTGATGAAAGTGATGAAGAAAGTGATGAAAGTGGTGATGATGATGATATTTCTAGCGAATTAAATGAATTAAAAATATCTAAAATAACAAATTTAATTAATTCTGAAATATCCCGTATATTAGTAATAACAATACTCGTACTAATTATATTAGCTATGATGAATTTACATTGGTCTTTCCTTTATATCGTAATATTAATAATATTTATAATGAAACTAGTTATTAGTAAAAATATAGCAATATTATTACTAGATTATTGGGAAATTGAAATATAGATTTTATTTCACATTTTAATAATAAATAATAGTTACAATCAATATTGTCATTTAAAATTTTTTTTACATGTTTATTGGGATACTTAATGTAAAAATGTACAAGCTAATTTGGCCATATTGTCTACATAATCATGTTCTTTTAATCCAATATGTGCTGGTATCCACAAAATATTGATTTTAAATTTTTTGTATATGTTACTATAATTATCTAAAATAGATTGTAATCCACTACGGGAGTCACAAATAATTAAATCATTACATTTATTGTTAGCTAAATAATTTATAGCATCCTTAATTCCTTCCAATTCACAACTATTACAATCAATCCAATTATTCAGACGACGCATTTGGGTTGCAATACATTTATTATATTTGTAAACAATATAGGCACAACCAGCTGTTCCATCCTGTTGTACAGATCCGTCAGTATATATAGTGACTAACTCAGTTGTACTGCTGGTACTGGAAAGTTGCTTGGTAAGTTGACCAATTTGTTTAATAGTCTTTTTCTTCTGTATATGTTTGGGATTATATTTATTCGTCCTAGTATAATATACATTTTCAGTTGATTTCATCATCATTCTTCTTTTCTGAAAAAAAAAAAGAAATTGATAAATTTATTCACCACCCCCCACACTAAAATTTCTATTTTTTTTTTCAGCAAATAAATAAAGCTAGCCAGCCTCAATAGTGTTCGATGGGTGAATTGATTAATAGTGAGCTTACTTTAGTCAACCATTATGATAATGGTCTCTCGTCTCTCGGGTCCTAATGAACTCTTCAACACTGGCTGCAACAGGCCCGGGTAAATGGTAAGGGTAATGCTTCAACGTGTCCTTGTGGTTGTAAACTGTCATGTGACATAAGAACTTAAGCATGGGCACATTTTCCCATTGTTTCATCTGCAGCAGATCAAATGACGAAGGCTCCTCTACCTGTAACCCATCTTTAGTCATAGAAAGCCAGATGTCATAAGGTTTGTACTTATCTTTAATGATGGGCGTCAAAGGAAATATAGATCTCTCCGCCTCCTGCACAGTCAAAACCAGTAAAATCACAACCGGCGCCCATTTGCATGTAAATAAGGCGTTCGTTGTACACCATCCTACCGACAAATTCAAAGTCTTGGCCAGATACACCATCATCGTAGTGGTAGATGTAATAAAGACGATCGACTGCCTCTAAGTTAATCTTGAAATTTTCCAGTTCTTCGTCCTTCCACGCACAAATTTCCCAGGGCGAGGTCCTCTTGTCTAACATGGATTGATAGTCTAAGGCCATTCCAATTAACTTGTCAATATCATCAGCACTTGTGATCTCAGATTGGATACTTTTAAAGTTAAAATGAGTTTTCTTTTTAAACATATTAGTGAAAACAAAACAAACACAGTGTACTGTGTCTTGTGTCTGTCTTGTGTCTTGTCTCTCTTGCAGCCAACGTTAAACTGACCAGCAACCCAGCGTCAAGCGCTACACATATAACAGCAAGTCATAGATAGGCTCATCCGGTGTGGTATGTTATTTCCGGTCCGGTCAGAAGTTTTAAACTTTTTTTTTACCAAATTTTTGAATTTTATATTTTTTTTATTATATTTTTTTATAATTTTTTTATAATATATTTTTATTATTATTATCTTGATGTAAATCTGAAATATCTGAATCTAAAATTTCTTGTTTGTTAATATTAAGTAAATCATTCCGTTTTTGTGGACAACCATTCTCCTTTTACGTTTTGATGTTGAGGACGACGACGACGACTTTTGCGCTTGAGGAGGAGTTTGTATGGTGGGAGGTAATAATTGCTTAGAATTCCTTTTCTTTTTTTTTAGTCCAATATATGCATTAATAAATGGTTGAATTTTCTTTGTATTGGGAGGTACTTTCGTAGTAGTTGTTGTGGTTGTAACAGTGGATATAATACAATTATCTCCTTTTCTTCTTTTAAAACCTTTATTTTTTGGTCGTTTTTTATACTCTTCCTCTTCTTCTTCTTCTTCCTCCTCTTCTTCTTCATCTTCATCTTCTTCCTCTTCTTCATCATAATCTCTTAAATCATCCATCTCTATCTCTGTCTCTGTATCTTTATCTTCTACATTTTTTTTATCCTCTCGTATTTTTGAGGATTTATTCTTCTTAGGTGGTTGAGTCATGGGCGTTGTAATTTTGTGGTGGTGTGTATAATAACTACAATTAAATGTTGTTTATATACTAGTTTTAAAAAAAAAAAAAAAAAAATATAAAAATATTTTCATTTCTGTTGTTGTTGTAAATAAGAAATAATTTTTATAATATCTAATGGGTTAGGAGAAATTTTATCTGGTCTAGCCCTACAAATTTGTTTAATATTTTGGGGATTTTCAGTACATAATAACACCTCATAAATCATTTCGTCTTCTAAATGTGAATAATCATATTCGATGAGAGAAGTTGATCGAGGAACTCTATTATTATGCAGTATTTTTTTACCTTGAATAAAAATATAATATGGAGCTAATTCACTTTTAATTTTATCAGACATTAAACACAAAGTATCCATTCGTTCAGATGTTTTAAATTCAGAGGATACTATATCTACAATTGCTAAAGGATTATATTTATGTTGATTTGTTTTATATAAATTAGTTTCAACTACAAAAAGAAAATCAATTAAAATATGAACAAGGTACTCATTCAATAAATGAGTATAAGATGTACTTGATATTTTTGTAGTAATACAAAAATGTTGTTGTGAAAATTGTAAAATACCACATTGTCCATCTAATTTTGGAAGTCTATATTTAAGAATTTTTTTATCACAAAATTTTTGAGTTTTTAGATTTGTACTATTACAATTTTCTCTCTCAATATTATTATCCCAGACTTCTTTATTTTCCTCCCTTATTTGAATAGGTGTACTATCTTTATGAAACTGTTTCATCTCTAGTGGAATGGGACTAAGAAAAGCATTTAGTCTCCATGAAGCATGACAATATAAGGTTCCTGGGCGTTTTGTTTCTAAGGGGACTTCCTCTGAATTTAAAAGGAGGGGTGGTCCCGTTTTAATTTCACTCAAATTTTCATTTTCCAAGATCATGGGAAAAATTCTAGTATGGTCATTAGGTTTATAACGATGGTAAAGAATAGTTTTTGTTTCATAATCATGCAGATATGTTGTTTTTACACTTAAACTGGTCCCTTCTAAAAATGTAACTAATCCAATTAATTTAGGACCAATGGTGTCACCATCACCATTAGCAGTAGCAGTTTCCAAAAGTTGTATAAAATAACTATTTTTAAAAACTTTTCCCTCTAAATTAGTATATACAATTTCCAAAGTCTGTGTATCTCTTAGAAATATAAGTGATTTATCTTTATTTTTTTTATACTGTATAAAAAAACTATTTTTATTAGGATCGATTATTAAACTATAATCATTTTCAACCATTTCTAAAACACGAGAAATGTAATTAGACCTTGGTGTTGATTCGCCTGGTGTACCATTTAATCGCACTTGAAATAAAGGGTGTATTATATCAACAATACGCCGACGTTCTGTTTCTGTATACATACTCACTATTGTGTCCTTATAAATAATACTACTCGGATTGTTAATTTCTTCCATAATTGCTGTAAAACGTATCCGAATCTTGTGGTGAGATAAATTCCTATCTGACATAACTGTCACACTTTCAATGCTAATTGCTACATATAATTTAGCCTTATTCTTATACATTGAGTATTTTTGTGATGCGTAGCCTTTCAATATTTCATCTCGGAGTTGTATCCGTTGAGAAACAAATACAGTACAAATTAATACCTCATCTAATATTACTGAAAATTTAATTTTTCGTCGATTCATTATTGTGGTATATTAGAGGAAATCCAATCAAATAAATATTTATTATTACTTTCTAAATACTTTTATTTTGTTTTAGCGGCGGCGGTGTTATTTCTTGAAAAATATTCTAAAATATAATAATTATCCCTATATTCTGGAGATAAACTGTTTATATTCTCTTGTAACTTATAACTATGAAAACTTTTTAAAACAGAATTCAACGCATTTATTAAATGTTTCCAGATTTTTTTATAATTTTTTATAAACAGGACAATAATTGGATCATCTTTTTTTAATACTTTCAATGTATTAATATTTTCAATAAACTTTCGTTTTTGGGTATTGTCTAAAATTACTTTTTCTCCCAAAATTTCTAATATACGTATTTGACGTTTTAATTCACTCGTATGGTCCTTATTACCCATTTCTAATAAATATTCTGATATAGAATCTAAAACATGAAATAAGAATATATTGGTAGAAATTATATTTTTCATTTTATTAATTATTGAATTATCTGTAATATTAAATTGATCGATAATTTGATCGATAATATTATTAATTTTATTACTAAATTTTTGGTTAATGTTCATTTTTCTAGTTTATATTTTTTTATTTTTTGAATAAATTCCCCCAAAATATGTATTTCTTCTATAACGACTTCTTTTAAGAAATTTTTGTTATTTTTATTTATAGTTTTTGTAAACGCACCAATTATAGATGTTGGTGCATATCCAATAAGATGTATACAACCGTAGTTATGAATTAATCGCGTTATTTCTACAGAATGTTTTCCATATAAGACTTGAGTTTGACATAATCCATATGGATTCATACAGGAAGGATGACTTAAATTATCTATAATATCATTTTTTGTTTCTTCAGTCTCCTGGTTATTTACTACCCCAGTTTGATCATTAATATTTTCTCCATTATTATTACAATCAAGATTCGTTTTATTTTGTCGATAATAATTTAAAGACAGACGGTGGGGTGGGGGGGGGGTTACAATGTACTTATTATTTTTTTCATTTTTAGGAATAGGATACCTTTTTTTAGTTGTTGTTGGCGGCGACATCAAAAGAATATTTCCATTAAGGGTAGCATAATTACGTGCCAATAAATGTCTTTGATGTATAAGAGATCCACCACCATTTAAGATCCATACCACTGTTACAAATAAAGAATGAAATAAATCTAAAATCATTTTCGTATTTTCCTGTAATAAGCGTACATCCAAAAGATGTTTACTGTGGTCATTGTTACAGAATGAAAGACCCTCAGATTCTATTGAAATCTTCTTTGTCTTTGTTATATCTAATGATAAAGGATGTGAAAATATAAGATCTGTTATTTTGTTTGATTCATAATGGGGTGATAAAATAAAATGAATCAAATTTAAAGATATTAATTTAATTCTAATAAATTATTTTTATCATTTATAGCTAGTACACGGTTAGGATGAATTAAATAAGGTAAATACATAGTCTCTTGAAATTCATTTTTAATCCTTTCAATTAAATTTTCAATAGCTTGTAAATAGTTTATTTTTTCTGAAAAATTACATATTCCTAACAAAGTTGCATTATTATTATTTTCAAAGCTAAAAAACTCCACTGATTTCCCATTTAGAGCTTTAAAACATAAAGATGGTTTACAAATAACAGATTCTACTTTAAGTAAGAGAGGAGGTGACTCTAATATAATATTTGCAGTTATTTTGCCAGATACCTCATGTGTAAAAATGTGATGGTCAGATATATAAATTATTTTTTTTTTTGTACATCAGTTATATTAAGATGTATAATTGTTTTATTTTCACTATCTGATATAGACGTCTTTTTAGTATCTCTATTTATATATAGGGAGTCTCGGCTATTCCCATGCATATTAAGAGCTTTTATTTCATTTTGAATTTGATTCAAATGAAGAATATTTTCTTTACTATAATACGTAAAAGGAAAAAAATTCCCCAAAAACGAAATTAAAGATGGATTTAATTTGAGTGCTAAGTTTAAAAGATAATTATCTTCATTCATTTTTTAAAGTGGTAAGAGGGTAAAACGAAATTATGTTTATTGATATTAGAGGTTATTTCAATGAACGACATAGAGAGTGGTCTTTTCCTGGTCAACTTAAATCATGCCCCACGTGTTTGAAAAATAATAAGAGTGATGCACAATTAGAATTATTACTTAGGCAAAGTATTATTTATAAACTTCAAATAGAAAATGATTCTTTTGAAAGTATATTTGATGAATATCCCGGAATTTCATTTAATTTATCTGCAACTTTTGAAAAAAGAGATGACGAGAGGCGTATTTTAGAATCTATATGTAATGAAACGCAATTAATTGAGTATTGGAAAACTCTTAATAATTATAAATCAAATAAGGATGATTATTTGGAGGATATAAGAAAAGATAATATAAAAGACGTCTTCGATTACAGTAGTAACGTTTTTTCTTTACCTATAATGAAAGGTGGTCAAATGTGGCAGATGCTAATAAAAAATCCACTTTTGTACAAACAAACAATTCCCATTGATAAAGATGAATGGTACAAGTAGAAAACTCAAAATAAAAGTGAATCCTCACAGATCGATTGTTTAATATGTCAAAATTATCCATTTGATATTTATCCAGGTAATTTTATTATAGGAGACAGCGTATTTAATATAAAATCAATTTTATGGCCTGATAGGAGGCGTCCTCATTATAGTAAAAGAGAGAAAAGGGTGATTATCTATAACAAATCACAGATTATTTATTGGCCTTTCTTAGATAATTTTACAAATTTAGATAACGAATCTATTAATCATTTGGGGAATATGGCTGTCTTTACAACGGGGGAAATTTTTGGTCGTTCTCTTAGACTGGCCATTAATAAAGTTAATGTTATAATAAAACAGAATCGCGTAATAGATATTTTAGGAAAACAGAGAAAAGAGTCTTCTTTTGAATTAAAAAGAAAATTATCAAACAAAACTTCTTCACGAGCACGAGTGAAATCGCAAACAAAGACGTCGTCCTCGTCACCACACAGACAAATGTTAACAGATGATGAATTTCTATTTTTAAACTCATATTATCGGGATAAAAATAGTAATATAGATTTGGCCTTGTTAAAAACGTATAGGAATGATACAACAAAGATTGATTTGTTGGATAGATTGAAGCGTCCTAGATTTAAACTAAATCCTGTAAAACCTCTTAGGTATAGGATGGGGACTATACGATGCGGGCAGATTGATGATGCTATAACTCAGACTAGCTCTCTTAATGATAGTAGGGGTGATAGTATGGGTATGGGTAAAGGTTCAAATACTAATGATAATATTGGTTATTATTTTAATAATAATATTGCTAGTGGCGTTGACGGTAAAGACGGTGGTTTTAGTGGTGTTAGTGGTGGTGGTCCTCAACTTAATAATAGCGGCGGCGGTAATGTTTCTTTTTCATCTGGCACAGATTGGAATAAAATTGGGAGGTTTAATAGAAATTGTTCTTCAAATTCTTTTTCAAATATTTGCACCACAGCCTGTAGTATACAGAAGTTATTACCCAAGGATTCTAAAACTAAGGAGCCTAAAACAATTACAATGAGTGAAGTGGGTTTTATAGATTTATTGAATACACCTGATACACCTCAAAGGAGTGGTATTTTACTAGAAACAATTCCTGATGTTGTGGTATCTACGCACAGTATGTGTTGTGATGAAGTGTATAAATTATTTATTAGATATTTTCCTTGCTTCTTTTTAGTACATAATCCTTCTGAATTAAAAGAATTGAATCGCAATTTTATCTATGTTATAATAAATTGTTCTCTTTATAATTTCCCGCGAATTTCAGTTCCTTATCCATTAGATCAACATTTTAGACAATACATGACACAACAGCAATTTGAGTACTGTCGATTATGGGGGACCGAAAATTTATATCGTTGGGTACAATACGATCTAAAAAGAAGAATTCCTTGCATCGAATTAATTGAACACGTCCCTAATTTGTTATGGATATGTAATAGTCTCCATCGAACATTTTATAAAATTATGCCTAATGGACTATTATACACACCAAGAGAGTTAGAGTCTTTTCAGGTTGATAAAAATTTCTATGTACAAATTGAGAAACAACATTCGACAACTCTTCTTCCTCCACCTTTAAATGATCCCAATAATCCAATGAAAGAAGATTTTACATTAATGTGGATAGGTATTGATAGGGAAAATATACTCAATCTTATGGGTCCCACTATGCGGGCGATTACAAGACCGAATGCTGCCCATTTGCCCCGTATAAGTGGTGCTTGTTCCTCATTCAAACACTACGCTGGAATTCCAGTTAATACTCGATCGTTGGGAGAAATTCACCAAAAAACGCAACTTTCTTCTCTTTATACATTTAGGTTAAATACAACTGACTTATTTCCAATACCAACACAACTACCCCTTGTTTCTATAGTTAATTGGGGTAATCCAGAAGATAGTCTAACTCTAAAAAGGAGTAGTATAGAACGAGGTTTATTTAGAGGGCTTTATTGGGAAACCTTTATTATTCGTTTTAGTTATATTATCAATAATACAAGTAATATTGATCTTCCCACTTTTAAGCAGACATATTTTGATTTTAGAGACCCATTACGAAAAGGTATTCAATTAGGTATAATGACGGGAATATCAAATTGTAATATTGTAAATTTAAGAAATGGAGAAATTGAATGTATGCCAATAATAATGTGTAAGGGGGAATTGGAGGGAGAAAATGCGGATGAAAATAAAATTGTAAATGACAGATACAACTCTGGTGGTGGAAATAACTCTACAAGAATAGTTTGGATGGGTAAAACTGGTGATTGGTCAGATCCAACTTATGATGATACTAGTTTAGTTCAAAGGAATTTAGGTAACTCAGATTATCGGGTAACTGTCTCTAACCCAGATAAACCTTCAGTTGATAGACGACGTAAATTAATATGGAGTCAATGCTCATTGGCTTTTCAGGGAAGGTATATTAATCACAATAAATAAAGATGTTGGGAAATAAAAAGTGTCCATCTTCCCGCTATACAATGTGTAAGGGTTTCTCTTACTATAATTTCATCCTTTTCTCCAGCATTAGGGGATAAATTACAAACGCCAACATCCCAAAAAGCAGTAATTGGTCGCCTAGTTGATGATGATGATATGCCCTATATAAATTTAGGTTTAGGTGAACCTAGCAGTCTTGTACCGGATATCCTTCTTAACCCGCATTTTATTAGAAGACAAACGGTAGATTTATTTTGCAATCACGATAGAGATCAAGCTTATATGAATTCTACATTTGATTTTCAAATAGATAAGGTTTTACAAAACTTACAGATTGGTAATCATATATTAACTGGTATATTAATGAATCCATTTAATGGTAAACCATACACATATCCTAATTCCTCTAAATATATTTCAGCTAGTCTTTATCAGGGTAACTATATGGGCGTTACTAATCATCGTGCTAATTCCACCATGCATTCCTCCCGACCCGGAGAAGTGGTATTATCCGAACTTACGGGATCCCCTGTTCGTGGAAAACGTGGGGGGTTATCCACTGGTCCCATGGAACATGTTTCTTTACGAAGTATTGGCGCCAGTAGAATTCACACTGAATTAACATTAAATCGTTCTGATGCCACTAATATTGAAGTTTTTAAGAATGAAGGTGAAGGTGGTAATAATGAAGATGGTGGTGGTAATAATAGTGGCATTATTTCTGGATCAAAAATTTTACAACGTTGTTTAGATGATTTCATAATGGCTGACATTAATTTAGTATTAAAATGTACATCACGCGTTAATGTTGAAGAAATATCAAAATAAAACTTATTATTATTATTAAAGTTTTTTTATCATTTATGTTTTGAGCCACCAACACACCACCGGGGGCGTATATTTTCCCATCATAACCATATACTAAAATTTGTGTACAATATAATAACCTAATATAAATGTATCCATAAAAGGCAATATCTTTTATTGAAGCGTGACGAGACATAATAGCCATCTTAATAAAGGCTCTACGATTCATTCCGTTTAAGAAACTCATAGGAGCATCATAATTTATTTCCCCTACAATTTGCCATAAATGATCAATGGAGAATCTTGAAGACTCTGAAACTATCATTCTTTTAATAGTATTAAATTTGCTTGAAAATGGAAATACATCTTCTACAAATTGTAAATAAGATATCTTATTATGTTTATTAGTATGTTTATTAATTGATATTAACTCAAGTAAATGTTTATATGTAATAGTAAATACCATTTGTTCCTCCCATATCAAATGACATAATTTTCTTAATTGTAAAAAGAAACTATATACTACTGGTGATGATTCAACTAAAGCCATTTTAAGTAAAGCTTCATTGATTTCGCTGCGTTTTAATCCAAATAATATATTAAGAGTTAATAATTCATCATGATCAAAAGAGACTCTGACACCAACCGGAATTGTAAAATTAAATTGGGGATGAAAGAGGTATATTGCCTCACTTTCTAATGCCAAACTACTACTCATAGGAATAACTTGCATAGCATCTCCATCGAAATCGGCATGATTGCCATGTACCATACTTGTAGGGATAGCCATTACAGGATAAATCCAGGTTGCTTTTACTTGATGAAAAGTGAAATTCCGATCATCTAATGTAAGGTATCTATGCGCTAGAATAATACCTGGACAGCCAAATCTACGCCAAATATTTATTGGTAATATACATTCGTGAGGATCAATATTATAACAGGGAGTAATAACAACTCTAGCAGATGAAACATATCGCTTATTATGACAGTGTAGGCGTAAAAGGGAATACTTACCTTTTTTCATTCTATCTAAAGCTGATCCAAAAACTGTTTTAATTTGTCCTGGATGATCACTGTTATTTGAAATTAATTTGTAATAAAACTGATAGTTTCGTTGTATGTTAATAAGATATGCTGAAGGTGGAATAATTTTGTAGCTAGTATTATCATTATGAGTTAATCTGACACGCAAACTATAATAAAACACATTGGAATTTTTTAACTCTCTCTGTGAATTAACATCAAGTTTCTGAAATAATGAATGGACTGTCTTGAATGTATTTTTAGGAATGTCAGTATTATTACACAATCTACTGGATTTACTATTAAGTTGTTTCAAATATGTTAAAAATTCTGTATAGGAGTTTTCATATTTCACACGACATAATTGGCATTGCCAATTTTTATATTGTCTAAAAATATTATATCTATATTGTTTTAATAAAAAAAAAGGAGTGTTACCATTCCACATATTTAAGGAAGTTTTTTTTTTTAGATTAGATCTTTTACTAAAAGGTAAAATTGTTTTGTAGAGTATTTTACATTGTCTACATGATACATATTTCGGGAAATTTGTATTCGTATTATTTTGTTTTAAAATTTCTCTCTAATTTTTCATATAATTTTTTAGGTTATTTGAAGATTTACAAATTATACAGTTGACGAAATTACAATTGGGACATATACATTGACTGAAAGTAATAAATTGTTTAGCATCCGTTTTCATTAAATATCCTGTTAATTTTGAAAATTTTAAATATTGAAATTTTTTTCCATTTCTTCCCATTGAATTTGACAAATTCTCATACTAATATTATTACAAATTAGTTTAATAATATTATTATCAGTATTTAATGAAATAGTTGGAACATTTAAATGATAAAAATTAGTTTTATCATGTTGCTTTAATCGTTGTACATTTTTTCCCATAAATATATTTTCTACACTTAATGATACATTTCTTTCTGTAGGTAATACCCATTGCCAGGCAGCATAAGTAGTAGTAGTAGTAGTAGTAGTAGTAGACATTTTCAATCTTAAATTTTTCAAAAATAAAAAAAATGGATAATTTAACTATAGGTGATAATTTATCCGAGATTGGAAATGATATGACTATAAATGATACATCTGTTATTTATAACGAAGATAGTAATTTAGAAAATAATAATAAAACATCACTTTTCTCCACCATATTACAATCTCAATCTCAATCTCAATTGTCTCCAATATCAGAAGAAGATTCAAAAGACGAAGACGAAAATCAAATTTCAAAACTAGATGAAACTCTTTTAAAAGAACCACCACCACTAGATAAACCTTTTTCTAATTATCCTCCAGCATATAGTTTATATGGAAACTCTTTTAAATTAAATAATACCAATAAATTATTAGAATTGCGTAAACTTATGCTAAAAAATTATATAAATAAATATTGTACAAGTACAAATGATTCTCCAGACGATAATAATGATATTGTATATTTTATTAATCAAACAATAGGTGGTAATAGTATAGATAATATGAATGATAAAGAAATACAAGATTCGTTGAAATTAATTTCTTCAATACAAAATATAATGTGTGATCAATCAGATAGTGATCAAATTTATAGCGTTATAAATGCTTTATTTACTAAATTGATTGGTTTTACCAAAACCAAATTTCCCCAACACGAAGATTTTATAAATATAATTTATTTAAATTTGAATAAGACAATTACCCGAATTAAAAGAACAAGAAATAATCATATTAATAAACTAATCCTATTGTCATCTTTAAATGATAATAATAATGTAAAAAAGGTACCGAGTATGATGTCTATTGCATCCAAAGGATTAACATTTTCATTTGTAACTGTATTATTTTTTACTATATTAAACTATTTTAATACAAATGTGTCTACCTCAAATAACAACAAAATAGATGCTTTTGATTATTTTAAAAAAGATAAAAGAAATTGAATTAAATAAGAAAAGGAAATTTGAAGAAGAGGGGGAGGAAGAATAAAAATATACCAAACAAATCACAATTATATACTCACCACTCACTTGTATACAATAACAGAACGGACAGACAAAGCTGCCTGCTTACTACAGGTAAGTGTGTGTGTAATCTACACTACCACTAAACAATAGTAGTTAACACACACATAGAATAGTTCTAGTTATATAACCCATATCAAAGATTATTTTTTTCTATTCCATTGGTGTGGTAGCTATTATTAACAGTAAAGAAGTAATAAAGGAAGTGAAGAAGATGATGATAAACGAGATATAGATTCCAGTAGAAAAGAAGAAACAATTATTGATTCTGACATAGAAGAAGTAAAAATAGAAGATTCTAGTGATGGTGTCAATGAAAATGGTAAAGGCAATAATGAAGGCAATAATGAAAGTAGAACTACAGTTTTTGAGAGAAAAGTAGTAAAAATTGGTCTTAAATACAGCAATATTATTGGAAAATTGAAATATAGATTTTATTTACACATTTTAATAATAAATAATAGTTAAAATCAATATTGAATTTTTTTTACATTATTATAATGTAAAAATGTACAAGCTAATTTGGCCATATTGTCTACATAATCATGTTCTTTTAATCCATCCAATATGTGCTGGTATCCACAAAAAATTGATTCTGTATATGTTACTATAATTATCTAAAATGGATTGTAATCCACTACGAGAGTCACAAATAATTAAACCAGTACATTTATTGTAAACTAAATAATTTATAGCATCCTTAATTCCTTCCAATTCACAACTATTACAATCAATCCAATTATTCAGACGACGCATTTGGGTTGCAATACATTTATTATATTTGTAAACAATATAGGCACAACCAGCTGTTCCATCCTGTTGTACAGATCCGTCAGTATATATAGTGGACTAACTCAGTTGTACTGCTGGTACTGGAAAGTTGCTTGGTAAGTTGACCAATTTTAGTATAATATATACATTTTCAGTTGATGATGAACATCATTCTTCTTTTCTGAAAAAAAAAAATATGATAAATTTATTGCACCACCCCCACACTAAAATTCTCCTTTTTTTTTCTTCATTCACAGCCTCAATTGCTCTTAGGAAAATAGTGTTGCAGTTTTGGTTAAATTTTAATTTTTTGTACGGTAGATCTTATTTCTATTGGTGAATTGATTCATAGTGAGCTTACTTTTAGTCACCATTATTATAATGGTCTCTCGTCTCTCGGGTCCTAATGAACTCTTCAACACTGGCTGCAACAGGCCCGGGTAAATGGTAAGGGTAATGCTTCAACATGTCCTTGTAGTTGTAAACTGTCATGTGACACAAAAACTTCAGCATGGGCACATTTTTCCACATTTTCATCTGCAGCAGATCAAATGACGAAGGCTCCTCTACCTGTAACCCATCTTTAGCCATAGCAATCCAGATATCATAAGGTTTGTACTCATTGGTAATGATCGACTTCAAGAAGATTTGGGGGTCAAAGGTGATATAGATTTCTCCGTCTTCAAAAGTATAATCACAACCGGTGGACATGTTTGTGTAAATAAGGCGGTCGATGTACACCATCCTACCGGCAAATTTAAAGTCTTGATCACCATCGCAGTCGTAGTGGGAGATGTAATAAAGACGATCGACTGCCTCTAAGTTAATCTTAAATTTTTCCAGTTCTCCGTCCTTCCACTCACACATTTCCCAGGGTGAGGTCCTCTTGTCTAACGTGGATTGAAATTCTAAGGCCGCTCTAATTAACTCGTAAAAATCATCAGCACTTGTGATCTCAGATTGGACACTTTTAAAGTTAAAATGAGTTTTTTTTTAACCACATTAGACATTGGTTTATGGTAAAAAACCAAAATAAAACAGTGTACTGTGTCTTGTGTCTGTCTTGTGTCTGTCTTGTGTCTTGTCTCTCTTGCAGCCAACGTTAAACTAACCAGCAACCCAGCGTCAAGCGTTACACAAATAAATTCCGAAGCAACAACAAGTAATAGATAGGCTCATCTGGTGTGGTATGTTATTTCCGGTCAAAAGTTTTAAACTTGCTGGCTGGCTAAATAGTTAGCCACCACCACCACTTTTTTACCGAATTTTTTAATTTTATATTTTTTTTTTATTTATATTTTTTTTTAATTTTTTTTATAATATATTTTTATTATTATCATCTTGATGTAAATCTGAAATATCTGCATCTAAAATTTCTTGTTTAATATTAAGTAAATCATTCCGTTTTTGTGGAAAAGCATTTTTCCTTTTACGTTTTGATGTTGAGGAGGAGGACGACGACTTTTGCGCTTGAGGAGGAGTTTGTATGGTGGGAGGTAATAATTGCTTAGAATTCCTTTTCTTTTTTTTTAGTCCAATATATGCATTAATAAATGGTTGAATTTTCTTTGTATTGGGAGGTACTTTTGTAGTAGTTGTTGTGGTTGTAACAGTGGATATAATACAATTATCTCCTTTTCTTCTTTTAAAACCATTATTTTTTGGTTGTTTTTTATCCTCCTCTTCTTCTTCTTCTTCTTCTTCCTCCTCTTCTTCTTCATCTTCATCTTCTTCCTCTTCTTCATCATAATCTCTTAAATCATCCATCTCTATCTCTGTATCTTTATCTTTATCTTCTATATTTTTTTTATCCTCATCTTGTATTTTTGAGGATTTATTTTTTTTAGGTGGTTGAGTCACGGGCATTGTAGTTTTGTGGTATAATAAACTACAATTATATGTTGTTGTTTATATATACTAGTCTTAAAAAAAAATAAAAAATAAAAAATATTTTCAATTCTGTTGTTGTAAATAAGACAATTTTTATAATATCTTAATGGGGTTAGGAGAAATTTTATCTGGTCGGGAGCCCTACAAATTTGTTTAATATTTTAAATGTGAATAATCATATTCGACTCTTTACTTGAATAAAAACATAATATGGAGCTAATTCATTTTTCATTTTATACAGTAACACAAAATATCCATTCGTTCAGGTGGTAGTACGTTCTGTATGAATAACTCCAATTTGAATAAGGTAATGAATTAAATTTAGAGGATTCTTCATATGTTTTGTCATAATCATATAGATTAGTGTAGTGTATACTTTATTTTTTAAGTAACTTAATGGTTTACGACATACTCTTATTGGAAGTATAGAATTTTCACTTGGCAGGATATAAGCAACATCTGGATAAGATGATGAATTACAAAAACTATTATCTATCATCCTGATCCAAGAAATTGGATGATATATAAATTTCCTATCCTCAACAAAAAAATAATAGTTTTGTGGAAAAATATGAATCATAGCATCATTTTTATTACGGGTGGGTGATGTGTATACTGCAACTGAATAGGGAATAATTAAATTTTCACTATAATTCTTTTTTAATTGTTTGCTTTTTCGTAAAGTTAATAAATTCAAGATGATATTTTTAGGATTATTTATATATAAAATAAATATTTTTGACCATACAAATAAACAAAAAACAAAAAATATTATATACAAAAAAATATTATAGACTATTATTTGTAATCATTTTTTAGGATGTTTAACAAATCTTTTACTATTATAAAATAAAAAACAGAACAGGAAAATGATTAATAATACACTTTGTATAAATCCTACTTTATCTGATATTCTTGTTGTATATAAAATGGTTAATAGAATAGTTCAACGACGGACATTTGAAACATTAAAAACAAGAAATAAAGCTAAATATTTTAAGCATATAATAATTAAGGATATTCCATGGAAAAGTATACCATTAAATATTCCTAAAAGTTTTTTAGAAAAACATCCATATGATTTTGAGGTAGGATATACAATTTTAGGTTGTAATATGATTAGGTGTTACAGAGACACTTTAATTGGGCGTAAAATGGGGGAAAATACACCATATCCTATCCTAATAAACGAATGTGAGTTTGCTCACAGTGAAGCTTGTACACAAGTCTATCGGGAAGTATTTGATTTTTTAAGGGAACAATTTCCAAAGGTAGATTTGAAAATACAAATGAACGAGGAACTTAATGGGAAACCATTACCTGTATTACCCTTTGAGAGTTTATCAATAACTACTACTAATAGTGATGGTGAAACAATTGAGAATTTTTGCGGTGTTCAATTAACATCCCTTAAAACTTTTGCCCTCCGTCCTTCTAGTAGATGGTATCCTGATACGAAGGAAAAAATAAACAAATATATGAACAAGAACCGGAAACTTATATAGAAAATAAATTAGATACACTTTCAAAGAAAGAAGACAAATTTCAATTTTTAAAGAAAATTGCTGGTCTCATTGATTCCCCACCACTAAAATGGAATTCACAATCACAAAATGTTAATTTTTCTGATGAATATTGTACACGATTTCGGAAATACCTCGACAAACCTTCTGATACGTGCTGTTATACAACAACTCGAAATATATTAAATTTCCTACTGGGTTCCCAAATGGTTAATCAATTTGGAGAGGATATGGTAAATGACGCCGTTATGGGAACAAATCTCTTTTCTTCATTATCAGTAATAACGCCTCAAATTTTACCTAAGGAATATAACACAAAATCGGTGGCAATTAATCCAGGATATAAGGAGGAAATAACTACTCAATATATTTTAGAGCAAAGCACTTATACACATACACCCATAATATCTGTTAATAATGTTAAAGTGATAGGTAAAGATGATAATAGTGATCCCATAAAGAATGTCGCCAGTACTATAGATGAAGTCTCACCAAATTTAGTTACATCCCTTGAGGAAGGACTCATTGCTCTAACTGAAATTGAATTAATAGCAAGATCACCACAATTGGTTTCATTATTACTTAAATATTTTTCCAAAAATGTTTTAAAACAGATAATACAAGACTCTTTTTTGGGTACAACTTAGGCTATTGGATCACGGATTTTATTAATTCGCCTACCTGCTCTCATTATAAAGTCTTCATTGATCGAAATGGGAATTCAAATATCTTTAAATCTCTTAAAGGCACTCTCAAGTACAATATCGGGAATATTTACTGTTTCTCTATTAGTATTACCCATTGATATTCTTTTATCAATTTATAATGTGGGTGGTTATGGAAATGAAATTACACGTTCCCATATTGATATTTTACGGAAAGACTGTCTAAATCGTCTAATAAAATCATGCATGAATAACAAAGGGCAAACCTTCATCGATATTCCAGAACCCCATTCATTCACAACTCCAGAAATAACACCTGAATTTCCTTATCTTTTGGCCATAAACGAATTTCATCGCATGTATCCTGAATGTATTACAGATATAGGATACACAGGTTTCACCACCGATAACCAAGAAGAATTGCGAGTTGTTGAAAAAGTTTTATCGGAAATGGAGGTTAATAGTTTAGGACAGCGAATTGATCGTATAACCCCCGCCTCGGAGGAGGATATGGAAGAGAATAAACGTAAGCATCAAGAATTGGCCGATCAAATTTTACGCGAAGCCGAACACTTCCATTATCTTTATCCTACGCCGAGAGCCAATATGGATATAACAGCTGTGGAAAACATTATTACCGAATCTAAACTCGATATTATTCCATTCCTCATAGCTATTTTATTTTTAATTATAAGTTTAATCTTTACAAATATATCATCCAACACATTTGTAAAAAGAAAAATTTATATTTTTTTTATTTTAAATATTCTATCGATAATATTTTTCAGTTATTGGACAATGATTACACCGTGGTTAGATAATTTTTAGATTGGTTTGTTGGAGAAGGGAGAAGGGAGGGGGAGGGGAGAGGGAGTTTAGGTTATCATAGCTGTAATCGCGGATCAAGTGCAATATAAAATGCAGTATTCTATAGAGATTAGTGTAGAACAGACCTGTACAGATTTTAGAACAGAAATGCTGAATATATTATACCATAATGATAATATAAGGAACAATTTGCTCTATGAAAAACAATATCGCAAGTGTACTTTTGTAAAATCCCCTTTAATAACTGTGGATGTAGAGACCCTTTCAAGAGTCGGGTTTTATTTTTCTTCGTGGGAAAATAAAGTAAAATGTTTTCAGTGTAATTTGGAATTCGATACCACTACCAGCGACGGCGCAGCTGCCGAAACTTTTCACAGGGAGAAACGGCCCCAGTGCATATTTTTACGTACTTTAAATCGGTCCAAGACATTCAATGACATCCGTGTATTCAGATTTGAAAAGGAACGACTGGATACGTTCGTAGACTGGCCCCTGTTGTCTTCGTGGATATCTCCCGAAGATTTAGCAGCTGCAGGATTTTATTATCTCAGAAATAAAGATCTCTGCGCCTGTTATTTTTGCCAGGGTATCGTAGGCGATTGGAAAGAGGATGATACGCCCCTCCAAAAACATTGTAGACTTTATCCCCATTGTCCCTTCGTTAGAAATCAACCAACAGCAAACATCAACCTGGGTCAGAGTTGCATTTTAGATCAGATAATTCCAATTCCAGAAACGGGAGAGGAGGATGGTAAGTAATTTTTGTATTGTATAATGAATATTAAATGCAATAATAATAATACAAAATGACTAATAGGGGTTTGTTTACTTTCAGGATACATCCCAACAGAAAATAAGACAGTTTAAGACCTATGAAACCAGATTGAAAAGTTTTAAGTTTATGTGGAATAAATGGCCACTAGAATTACGACAACAACCAACTGTCCATGATTTAGCAGAAATAGGTTTTTATTACACTGGCATGTCATACATGGTACGATGCTTTTTTTGTGGTATCGGTCTTCACAATTGGGAAGAAAACGACATACCATGTAATGTACATGCCTGTTGGTCACCATCATGTGAATTTGTAATATTGAAGAAAGGGATGGATTTTATAAAAGAGGCAAATGAAATATAAATATTATTATTATTATTATTATTATTATTATTATTATTATTATTATTATTATTATTATTATTATTATTATTATTTAAGTATGTATATTAAATAACAAATTTCTTTCTTTTTTAAAGGTTCAAGACAAAACTCCTCCTTATCAACAAAGTAATTCTGCTGTAATTAAGCAGTCTAAGAAGATTTATAAAGTAAATCTATCGGATGACGATATGACCTATTTAATGCAGAATCAGAGTATACTAAAGAGTGTTATCGCCATGGACTTTCCTTTCGATATTGTAAAGAACACTCTTTATAAAAGACTGGAAAAGAGGGGTCTTCCTTTTGATAGTCTTAAAGATTGTATTGATGAGCTTCCTATCAACAAAAAGGTATCCTCATCTCCTCTTCCTTCTCCTTCTTTTTCTTCTTCTTCTTCTTTTCCGTCTCCTATTTGTCCTCCTCTTCCTAATTCTTCTTCTTTCCCATCTCCTATTTGTCCTCCTCTTCCTAATTCTTCTTCTTTCCCATCTCCTATTTGTCCTCCTCTTTCTAATTCTTCTTCTTTCCCATCTCCTATTTGTCCTCCTCTTTCTACTTTTTCGTCTTCTTCTTCTTCTTCTTCTTTTTCTTCTTCTTCTTC
This sequence comes from Homarus gammarus, assembly GCA_958450375.1. Taxonomy (NCBI): domain Eukaryota; kingdom Metazoa; phylum Arthropoda; class Malacostraca; order Decapoda; family Nephropidae; genus Homarus; species Homarus gammarus. The sequence continues at coordinate 473,663 of CAUDMG010002468.1, forward strand.
TTCTTCTTCTTCTTCTTCTTCTTCTTCTTCTTCTTCTTCTTCTTCTTCTTCTTCTTCTTCTTTTCCGTCTCTTGCTCCTCCTCCTCCTCTTCCTAATTCTTCCTCTTCTTCTTCTTATTGTTCTTCTTCTTCTTCTTCTTCTTCTTCTTCTTTTCCGTCTCTTGCTCCTCCTCCTCCTCCTCCTCCTCCTCTTCCTAATTCTTCCTCTTCTTCTTCTTATTGTTCTTCTTCTTCTTCTTCTTCTTCTTTTCCGTCTCTTGCTCCTCCTCCTCCTCCTCCTCCTCCTCTTCCTAATTCTTCCTCTTCTTCTTCTTATTGTTCTTCTTCTTCTTCTTCTTCTTCTTTTCCGTCTCTTGCTCCTCCTCCTCCTCCTCCTCCTCCTCCTCTTCCTAATTCTACCTCTTCTTCTTTTCCGTCTCTTGCTCCTCCTCCTCTTCCTCTTCATTCTTCTTCTCTTCTGAATCCTCTTTGCTCTCGTCTTCTTCCTGTTTTTCATCCTCCTCATTATCCTCCTCATCCTCATTATCCTTCTCCTCCTCATTATCCTCCTCCTCCTCATTATCCTCCTCCTCCTCCTTCTGTTCATCCTTGACCTCGACCTCATCTTCCTTATCATCCTTATAATCCTCCTTATTATTCTCCTCATCCTTCTCATCCTTATCATTCTCCTCATCCTTCTCATCCATATCATTCTCCTTCTCCTTCTTTTTCTTTTTCTCCTATTTCTCATTATTTTTATCCCCCCCCCCCTCTCCTTTTTCTTCTTTCCCTCCTCCTCCTCCTCCTCCTCCTCCTCCTCCTCCTCCTTCTCCTCCTCCTCCTCCTCCTCCTTCTAATCCTTCTCCTCCTTCTAATCCTTCTCCTCCTTCTTCTCCTCTCCCTTCTCCATTTCATCCTCTTTTTTCTCATCCTCTTTTTTCTCCTCCTCCTCCTCCTCCTCCTCCTCCTCCTCCTCCTCCTCCTCCTCTTTCTTCTTCTTCTTCTTCTTCTTCTTCTTCTTCTTCTTCTTCTTCTTCTTCTTCTTCTTCTTCTCTTCCTCTTTCTTCTCCTCCTCCCCTTCCTCCTTCTCTTCCTCTTTCTTCTTCTCCTCCCCTTTCTCCTTCTCCTCCTTATTCTTCTTATTCCTTTTCTCTATATTCTTCTTATTATGCTCCTCCTCCTTATTATTATTATTCTTGAACAAAAAGGAATAAACAAGAAGATTATTTTTATAACTAAATAGTGTAGAAAATACAGATTGGTACCTGTCCTAAAGTAACAAGGTTAATAAGCACTTCAGTACTACTCAGTTGCAGTTGAACGTTAGTCCACTACAGACGCAAAGTAGTTGCTCCCTCCTACAATCTACACAATACATCTTATCTTCTTTTGTGATTGATAGAAAAATGTCAACGATTGATTATAATAATGCTTGTTTTAAAGTATTTTATGCAGCTGCTGAAGATGATAAAGAAGATGATAATATAGTTCTTGATTGTTCTACTGTTATAGGGTCATTAAGTTACATTATTTACGGTATTCAATCATCACAGGAAGAGGAGAAGAGAATGACTACTACCGGTAATATATGTCACCAGGTGCGTAGACTAATACCTTCTCATACCACAGGATTAACGTGTGCAATAGGATTATTAACTGATGTGTCAATTGTGTTGAATAATGAAAAACTTTTAAAAACGTTTACTGATATTAACGTTGCTAATTCTACAATTCATTTTCTACAGAAAAAGTTCAATTTCTCTGATGCTATTGACAAAACACAAGACAAAACACAAAGGATCAATGGACTAGTAATATCACAATCAAGGGGAATTATATCCAACCCATTATTTTTTATGGATGAAATAAATGCCGGTATAAATATAGCAACAAGTTCTGTATTTAATGCCAGAAAGTGGAGTGAAAAGAAAGATTACACTAAAATAATAAATAGAGATTTTTACATGTCTCAAGAAGTATTTGCTAAAACACGTATGATGTGTTTTAAAGCAGATTTTGTAGAATTAGGAACAGACATTAACGGTAGGGGATATATTGTAAGAAAAAGTAATAGTAGTATTATTCCGGATGCAACACACGTATGTGTAGACAAAGAGCAAGATCTTACCATTAGGTTTCCCTATGACAACGAGGGAAATGGAAAGTCTCTATATATTTACATGCTGTATAAACTAGCAACCAAAATACAGTTTGTAAAAGTGGCGAGGAAGTTTGCTAACAACCGTGGAGCCCTGGAGAAGAGTTTATCATCCTTCAAAAAAGTGTGTTCAAATATTCAACATATTCCCATATTTAATATAAAGAGTTGCTACAGCAATATGAGTAACATAGTTAGAAATGTTTTGTTCATTGCTGAGAGCCTAGACGACAGCTATATTGTAAATAATAATTGTTTATCTATAACTAATACTTCAATGTTAAATAATGGAGATGAAGTAGATAGAAAGTGGACTACTACCACCACATATAATAATGTACAAGATGTTCGATGTGGAGTGAACATCTTCATTGATAGACCATTTCTTTTTTGCAATCTAGATCAGAATAATAAAATAATTAATATAGGTATTTTTGTAAAACCACACATTAAATAAATAGTAATTGTTATATATATAATTTTATTTACTTTCCACTCTATACATATTACTAAAGGAGGCACTGCAATATAAATTATTTTCATTCATTACTATTTAATATGGATATTTTAACAAGAAATTTGATAATGGTATTAAAGAGTAAAGATTTAACAACCGTGGAGCCCTGGAGAAGAGTTTATTATCCTTCAAAAAAATTGTATTCAAATATTCAGCATATTCCCATATTTAATATAAAGAGTTGCTACTGCAATATGAGTAACATAGTTAGAAATGTTTCGTTCATTGCTGAGAACCTAGACGACAGCTATATTGTAAATAATAATTGTTTATCTATAATTAAAACTTAAATGTTAATTAATGGAGATGGTGTAGATAGAAAGTGGACTACTACCACCACATATAATAATGTACAAGATGTTCGATGAGTGAACATCTTCATTGATAGACCATTTCTTTTTTGGAATCTAGATCAGAATAATAAAATAATTAATATAGGTATTTTTGTAAAACCACACATTAAATAAATAGTAATTGTTATACATATATTTTTATTTACCTTACCACTCTCTACATATTACTAAAGGAGGCACTGCAGTACAAATTATTTTCATATCATTACTATTTAATATGGATATTTTAACAAGAAATTTGATAATGGTATTAAATAGTAAAGTGTAAGGTAATATGAATATTATTAAAACTTTACCCAAGCAACTTAATATTCCTAAGCGAGAATATAATTTGAAATATAACGATATCGGTAAAACTAGGCCAACAAAAAAAACCTTTACATCTTATGGTCTTCTCTATACAGACGCAACGGAGTGTAGTTTATATACTAAAAATGAAATTATTGAAAAGTGTAAAATTTTGGTGGTATTTTCACCACCCTATCCTTTTCAGGTACTTATGATGAATCATCGAAATAATAATAGAAATAATGTAATAATTTCAGAACATAAAATAACTATGGCTGAATATAATAATATTTTTCATTTTATGTTTGCAAACGAAGGAAACACGACAGAATGTCAATATGTTCCACCTCGTGGTCGTTGTGAAAAGATTGATAAACATAATAAAATGACAACTAAAATTAGAGAATTTATTGAAGAGAGTGGTTGTATACATAAAAGTTTTAGTCATTTTCTTTCATTAGATAATGATACCCTTCCTAAAATTATAGATCAATGGATAGTAGGGTGTGTCATACGGAGGAGAATTTTTTTTTTTGAGTTTGAAGAATCGGCCCATGGTATTAATGATGTAGTTCTATGTGCAGAATCATGTGATATCTTCAGATTTGAAAAGTTTTAATTTTTTGCTAGGTAAATTTTAACTTGAAATCTTATGAAAATTCAGTATTCCCACCCTTTTACCAACACCACTAAATAGCTTATTTAAAGTAAAGTAAATGTATCAGGTTAATTTATTAGGATAAAAATGATCCAGAATAGTGAAACGAATGATCTTGACACATTTATTAAATTTAATATTCCTTTAGAAAACAAAATCATCAAATACAAAAACCCGTTTTACTACTACGACCCGGTGTTGCTGCACACCATAGAGAACATGTCTTTCTTGCTTCTGTTTCTACTCATCACCTCCCTGCTGACCACCTGAGCTCGGATGTAGCCTTCCCTCCTCTCCTGGCTGTACACGTGACTGCTGGCCTCGCTCACTTGCTGTACACAACGCTCTATACTCTGGGTGTGCGAGGGCCAGGCAGGGACATGCATGGGGTTGTCCAGGAAAGCTCTGACTTGAACATTGGTGAGGCTGCAGGCAAGAAGGGGCTCACTGCCAGCCTGGATGTTATCCAGATCTATGAGATCAGTGAGGGTCTTGGCACCTAGATTGACTTCAGGAGTCTTCCTGACCCTGAAGGAATCGTCACCAAGTGATTCGTCATGCCCAGATCCTCTCATAAGTCTCATATCCAAGATCTTTTTGACTGCCACTCTTCTCTCCTCCTCATCCTTACTGCAGAGCATTGTCTGCAGAACTACCTCGGGATGGGCATACCAGGAAGATCTCCTCACAGTCTGCTCCACAATCTGAACAACCTTCCTTGGCTGACTCCTCAGGAGCTCAAGCTGGAAGAGAACATGCCTCGGACCTTCGGAGAACGATGACTTGACCTAGGTGTTGAACCAATTTGGCAAGTAGACACTCACGATGAATTGGACAATAAGTCTCAGGTTGTGAAGCTGGTTCCCTTTCAGTTTATGATGAGCTACCCAAATTCTGCAGAACCTGAGAGCCGTTGTGAGCCACCTAGAATGTGAGACTGGACCTATCTGCAGGTAAGCAAGTCTATCAGGCATGACCCCAGTTTTGATGGCACTGCAAATCATGTAACCATAGTACTGGTCAGTAATCAGGTCGTCAATGACAGTATTTGCAAGCTCAACGAGTGGAGGGCCAACTGTGATTTTTTCAAAGCTGGGATTTATTTCTAACTCAGTGGCAGAGTCCAGCATCTTGCCAAGAGGACCAGACCATCTGTTGTTTGAAAGAGTCTTGCCATCCAGCTCCTGGATCAGATGTCTGAGAGGCAACTCGTTGGTGTGGAGGTCACAAACAATCCAGACCAGCTTCCTCCCAATCTTCCGCTCTATCCACTGTATGACCCCCCCTTGCCACCCTGTGTTCGTGTTGGTGCTGTCCCCTCCAATGGCCTGCAGGGTCTGGTCTACGTTCCTCTCTCTGAGCCAGTTCACAATGTTATCTGCCGCTATCTCAGCTGGTTTCCTGATGTCATCTTTCTCTGGAGTGAAATGCCACAAATAATTCCCTCCTGGTTCACTGCAGCAGGAGTAGTGTTCCTCCTTCACCCTGGCAGGGAACAACTTGTCAGAATCTCCAACTTTCATGAACACTTTAGTGTCATCCCTTCTCCCTTCAAAGAACAAACAATTGATTCCATTTTCTCTTATCCCCTTATCAAACTCCTCTTCTAGGTTACTGACAAGTTTCTCCTGAGCTCTTCTTACTTTGTTATGATCTATCACCAGGTGAACATCATCAGGTGTTACCAAACCACCGTCAATCCAGGCAGCTGTTGCTATCCCTGCAGTTTCTCTGAGACCAGTGTGGTGTCGCATGCTGGCCAGAGCTATGCTCGGGATATCTTTCCTATTTCGAATCTTATGCCTGGAAGGTTTGGGATCATTATTTTCTGGGTTAGGGACAAAGTCACCATTCTCCTGGTCAGCACTCGGATCAGCCATGGGGAAGTCATTAAACTCTGAATCAGCTTGACTCCAATCATCGGCCTTTTTTACCTCACCCTGGACCTTCTCAAGTCTCTTTTCCTCGGCAACTCTTCTCCTCTTCTGTCTCTCTGTGGCAGCCTCCTGTCTCTTGGATTCCGGAATATCTTGGCTAGAAATCATGAGAGCCCCTATACTGCCAGTCTTCTCTCTCTGTGCTTTGACAAATGCCAGTTCGATCACAGGAATCTTCAGTTCACGCTTGCAAATACAGGGGATGTGGGCCTCGGATTTACAGTCACGATCGCATCCAAACTCAGGACAGAGAACAATTGGGCACTTGCAAGTAATTATGTCAAATAACTGGTCCAGTTGCTTGGCAAAGCTGTCCTTAACTGCAAGTTTTCCTCTCCCAAGAGAGATATCTCTTGCCTTTTCCCAACTGGCTAGTAGTCTCTCACTAATCTTCTTCTGACTTGTTATGACTGGAGGCTTGAACTGAGCGTTAGCCAGAGTGTACTGTGCCAAGACAGCTTTGGTCATATCACTGGCAATGTCTTTGTTTATGTAAGTTCTTTGGTTCTTTTCACTGATTTGCCTGATTAAAACACCGTATCTCAAAGCATCTCTCAATGTAGGCAACTCCGACTTCAGGAGCTCTCTCCCAGACCCAAGATTGTGACTGAGATGGCTGGATTTTTGGTTCCTCGTCCTGACACAAGCAGCCATCGCAAATATTATCAACTTATAAATGCATAAGAATCTGAAACAGAAAAAAATATTGTAAGTTGGGTTGTTAAAGAATGAAGTCAGAAAGCAATGTTCACTATTTAATTGTTATGCACTAATGCAGCTGTTCGTTAGATTTTCGATAAATTTCACGCTAAAATTTACCTAGCAAAAGGTTGCAAAATATTGAAACTGAAATTATTTTCTGTTTATATACACTAAAATCTACCAAAAAAGTGATGGGCCATTAGTTTTAGCTGATCTTCCCTCCTATGACACACCCTAATGGATAGGATTGGACGGTAAAAGTTACAAATGTAATTATAGTGTATTAATAGAAACACGTAAAAAAGAAAATTTGATTCGTCTTCATAATAAAAATAGGTTCTATTTTATTTTAAATTCATTTCAGAGCACTGACCTAGATGCGATCAAAAAATATAAGAAACGTTATTGGTATAATTTTAAATTAGATAAACAGAAGTGGCCTATTTTTGTGAATTTAAAGGAAGCAATACAACATATAAATAATGATCGTTTACCAAACAGTGGTCAATTAAATTTAGATTCAATTGTATTTCATATATTAAAAACAATAGAGGGGAAATAGGCATAAATGACAGTTGACAATAACCTCAAACAATTCAGTAATAATGATGATGAAAATATTTCAGATATAGAAAATGATAGTGATGCCGATATTAGTGATGTCGATATTCATGATAATGATTATATACCTTTACCTGAAAAACCGTCATTGGCGTCCATGCGATTTGCAAATCAATTATTAACTGAATCTTATCCATCACTCACATGCAACACCATTGCTGCTGCTGCTACTTCAACAGCGGCAGGTAATTTTTCAGTTACAACGTACCTGAATCCATATAATATTAATATCCATACACTACTGCTGAAACTAGAAAAGATTGGATCCCATATATTATAAAAAAACCAGTCCCCTTCGTCACATTTCTGGATTATCACCCACCTTTCGAGAATATCTGGTTGACAAGAAATCCATTTACAAAGAAAGAGATTAAGGATAATAAAGCCACATTGAATTTACCACAAGGATCTTATTTTACAATTGCCTGTGGAGCATGTTTTCAAAAAAATTATTTTAAAAATATCATAATAAAACCAATAATCATAACAACACCACCTTTGGGTACTCAAAATACGAGCATTGTTATATGGAAGAAGGATTTTTTTTTGTATACATGTATAAAGATTGGGTTTTATACAAGAGTGGACTATAAAAACAATGATGGAAATATTGTATGTACACTGAAGAGATTTCATGCAACTCCTATTCAAGAAAGAATTAACTATAAGAAAGTTCCAAAGAATCCGAACCGCCGCCGCACTGTGACTGTGAAGAAATTCACTAAAGGAATGCTACTCTCTTGTTTGTATCCGAATTTCCACAATTGCACAAGACCAATTATTCGTGTGTGGTGGTGGTGGTGGAAAAATACTAGTTACACCACTACAAATGACACTATCATCATTCCAACCTCTGTATCTTTGACATATTTATCCGAGATACTTAAGAATAATCCAGAATTAGTGAATAAGGAGAAATTGAAGCAATCCCTTTTTTTTTTTACTCTGGGATGTACTGTTTATTCTCCCGAACAATATATAAACGAAAACGAAATACATTATAATATATCGTCGTCTATATTATCATATATGATAAATAAATCTACAAAGATAGATTGCCATATAATAGAAATATATTACTTTTTTTTTGGTAATTTTCCTTCCTCTGTATATATAAACAGGAAATATACTATCCTCAATCAGTATCACACAGCACACAGTACAGTCATCTACAAACTAGCTAGCCATCCAACAATCAAAAAGGAGAATAATTATGGCTACCAAGGATCTTTCAGTTGATTTTTATTGTTTGGAAAGTGACAATGACGACGATAAACTGAAATATGATATATTTCAGATACCGAGACTCTCTCACGACGAAGAAGAAAAAGGAGAAAGAAGAGGATTTGAAGGAGCTGGACTTTTATCAACAAGTAGGAATATAGTATTTGTTGATACATCATTTTCTATGAAAAATAGTTTGGAAACACTCCACTTAGCCTGGGAAGAGCATATAAAACCTAAATTAAAGAGTAATGTAACTGATATTTACCACTTTGGAAGTTTTGTTGAATGTATTAGGTCTAATGAACAGGAAGACCCATCTTTATTTAATACTGAACGGCAGTTGAAAAGTTTGATATATAATAATAGGAATAGTACAAATTTAATTGGTGCCCTAGAGCAATTGATGAGGAATATGAAGGATTATGAACATAATTCTATACATCAAAGAGGTCGAGTACGAGTGTTCCTGATTACAGACTGAATTAATAATGGGACATCGAATAATTTTTCGACACCTGAAGATGTAATAAATCACATGAAGTGCATGAAAACAAAAACGTGTGAAATTTTTATACTTGGAATAGGGGAACATTTTCCAGTATATTTGAGTGTAAATTTACGGTCTAATTTACATAATGGTCCAACTAATATACCCATTATTTTTTATACTGAAAATGATGATGGAATATGTTATCAAATGAAATGCATCAGTGATTATATATTAGAAAATCATCAAGGAATGTTTACTCATCAACAACCACCTTGTAGAAAAAGAAGAAGCAATTTGCATGTTATCCCCATAAAATCGAATGGGATACCTCTTCTGCAAATATTTTATCCAGGCGAGTGGGTTATTTCCTCTACTGCTGCCATAGATGATCATGAAGAAGACAATAAATATTACATATTAAAGGACGAAATGACGGGTATGTTGTATAGACTGAAACCCCCGGTATCGCATTCTCAATATCCACTTTTACCATTAAAGTTACTAGAAATAGTAACTAATCAATGGTTTGGTAAACTGATTGAAGATAGTCAAAAGAGAGAAGGTTCAACGATATCTAATATAAATACCATATTCGAACATATTAAGAAGTTAGTAAATAGAAGATGCCAACAGATTGGAAGAGAAGGAAACACATTTTTGGCATTATTTCGCAGTAAATACAAATCAACCTTCGAGATCATTTTAAAGAAAAAAATACTATCATCACATGATTTAATCCGAGGTATCCTTCATGTTAGTGATGTTACATTTCAAGGAAAATATGCAGTGACAGCCCTCCTATTAAATGATTTAATGAGCCTAACGAGCATGAAAAATCATGTGAAGAATTCAAACGTATATATAATCTAGAAAAAGATAAGATAAAGGCATATAAAGTAGATAGTAATAATAATTAGGTTTGTTTTATTAATTTATCATCTATGATAACAGAAATGCAGGATGATGAATTTACAGACAAACTCGATTACTTATCTGTGGCTGGTATACCAGTTTACTTAGTTGCAAGAGACGCCACTGTCATGAATCCCTGGACTGTGCAGATCACTAATGTAGTAGTTGGTGTAAAGGGATGTATTTCACAGACTGGATTGGACATGCTAATGACGAATAAGAATGCGTCACGAGAAATTGAGTTAACGGAAGGTGATCCTAACACGTTGGTAAATGCGGTAGTTCCGGTATTTTCAATGAGTGAGATTCCTTTAATGAAACCTTTCATGTCAACTACACTTATGGCTGGACTCCTAGCTTATATCACAATGAGGAATCCCACTATTAAAGATTTTAACATACATTTGGCTAGTTTGAGTGCGGTGTGGATAAATATTATTCATAATTTTCCCTCGACGAGGGAAAGACCCGAATATGTGAATAAAATAATTGAAAAAATTGTGACTACTGCCAAGATGTATTTGTGTGAATGCGAAAAGGTAAGACCTTGCTTATCTCTCTATTTTTCAACCCTGTTATATCCAATATATCCGGATTATAATGGCGATGTCGAGAAAGAGAGTGATGTACACTGTCAACTTTTGATGACTGAGAGTATAGAAGATGATTTAGTAACGGGTCTACGCAAGTTTAAATGCGAAAGTCTTTTAAAACTAATGTTCCTCGCCTTTGTTGGAGATGTATCTAATAAATGGAAACAGATTATCATTGAAACATTTATCCACTTATTGAAAATTGAATGGTTGGGACGATGTATCGACCGACAAGAACTAATTGACAAATATTTTGATGTGAATATTGCTGCAATAGTGGATGAAATAATGAAAATAAAAAATGGAAGAGTCAAAAAGGATTTTAGTATAGAAAATTTTTATACACCTCAGGAGGTGCGAAAATATGCTCGTAAAAGTCTAAAGGCAGTTATAAAGGAAAATAATTCTGGTGTATTGCAGTTTTTACATAATAATATCCATTTGAATGTTTGTGCTATTGGAGGCTTGAAACGGCCAAGTTCTGCCGGAGATGTAACGTTGGATAAGTTGAGAGTATTTGCCCATGAGATGGGAGTTCAGCAAGATATTATTGAATCCTTCTTTGAAGAAACTACCACAATACATGATTTATTATATGTTGTGCCATATCCAGCATCCAAGGATCGAATGAAAGCTGTTAATATTAGGGATTATTATAATAATTATGAAATAGAAATACAAACTCTCCATAATTTGTTTATGGGTTCCCAATTAAATACACCCAAAAATTTGATTGTAACTAGCTATATACAGAGAGCGGAAAATGAATGGTTATTATCATATAACAAATGTCATTTATTGCCTGTAATTCCCATGTCTTCCGAAGAGATTATGTGTGAAACACGGTGGTGTGGTATTGATAATATTTCTACATTTGAAGAAACATATGGAAAATACTACAGACCTTATGTTGGATTATTAGGTAATGCATGTCAACAGAAACAATGTCCCTATTATTTACAACCTCGACTTAATGGATTTAGTGATCATATTGCTGCTGAAAGAATAGGCAAAAGGGATAACTTCGCCCATTGTCTTCATAAATCTATGAGTCAATTAAGTATGTTTGATAATGCTGATTATATTAATGTAATAAATGATGTATTGACAAGAAAATCTCTGTACAAAAAAAACACAGAGAGTTATATTAGATGTATGGAGATATGTTTTGATACTTCATCATTAAATGAAAATAATCCCATGTGGCAAAGAATATCAGAATGTCTAAATAAATATAGAAGTTTTAGAAAAAGGAGTTAGGTTAGCCAATAATATTTTTAAAATGTATTTTTATAAAAAAATTATAAATGTTTACTTTTATCATAAAAAAAATCCCATGTGGCAAAGAACTAAATAAAATATAGAAGCCAATAATATTTCAAAATTAAAATATTTAGAAAAAGGAGTTAGGCCAACAATATTTAAAGATGTATAAAAATGTATAAAAAAAAATGTATTTTTAGAAATTACCATAAAAAATGTTTATTTTTTGTAAAAAAGGGAAAAAATAAAAATAAAATATTCTTAATTTCATTTTATTTCCAATTATAATTTTGTGACTCGTAAAGCATAACAACCAGGTAAGCTACAATTGTCATTTTTACACAGATAAATGTATTTGTAGAATCATGGAATATATGTTCAGTACAAAACAGTGGTGACGAGCTGTTGCGATGTGACGCCGAACACGACGAAACATGCGACAGATTGGTGTACAGGAAGCTGATTGACATGATGAACTGTGAGCAATTACTTGCAGGAAAACCATCTTATGTTGATTGAAAAGAAAATACAGCCTTAAGGCATTATTTTGACAATAAACTTCATTTATGTCCATTTTGCCTGCCTGCAATATCTGAAATAAAAAAAAAATATAAAATAAAGTGTTGGTTGTGTTTTCGTACATCGTACACAGATTCAATAAAATGGGGTTGCTTATATATACAACAGTCAGTGTGAAAATTGACGGAACACAGAGCAGTATATACTTACTCTACTCCACCTACCTACCTTCAAGGCGGCACGTGTTGGAAGTGAGTTTACAACCCACTCGAAGGATATTTATAGGATATGGAGCAGCTGGAGCTGGAGCAATATAACATCAAATGGAACAATCATCAAAGTAGTATCATCTCCATGCTTTGCCAGCTGTACGATCAAAAGGCTTTTACAGACGTTACCCTCTCCTGCAACGAGGATTCCTTCGCCGTTCACAAGGTGATCTTGATGACAAGCAGCCCTATCTTTAATGAGATCATTCTCTTGGATCTTGATGAACACCCAATACTCTATTTAGGTGACATATCTCCTAAATATATTAAAGAGTTAATTTCCTTTATGTATCGGGGGGAGATTAACATCCATCAGAACGAACTCTCCAACTTTCTTAAAATAGCAAAGTGTTTAAAGATCAAGGGATTATATAATGATATACAAAATACAACTTCCACAATAATAGGATACGGACCATCCACAATACAGCAGCAGTCCACATACGGACCACCCACAATACAGCAGCAGTCCACATACGGACCACCCATAGAGCAACAACCTACATACGAACAACCCATAGAGGCTATAGAGCAGCAACATACATATGGACAACCAATCGATCAGCAACCTACATATGGACAACCAATCGATCAGCAACATACATATGGACAACCAATCGATCAGCAACATACATGTGGACAACCAATCGATCAGCAACATACATATGGAGAACCAATAGAGTAGCAACCACCCATTGAACCCAGAATGAAGAAACCCAGAATGAAGCAGCAGTCCACATACGGGCCACAGTCCACACATGGACCACCCATAGTGCCACAGTCCACATCCACATATGGACCACCCATAGTGCCACAGTCCACATCCACATATGGACCACCCATAGTGCCACAGTCCACATCCACATATGGACCACCCATAGTGCCACAGTTCACATCCACATATGGACCACCCATAGTGCCACAGTCCACATCCACATATGGACCACCCATAGTGCCACAGTCCACATATGGACCACCAATAGTACAACAGTCTACGTACAGACCACCTATGAAGCAACAACCTACATACCAACCACCTATGGAGCAACAACCTATATACGGATCACCCATAGAGCAACAACCTGGATTACCCATAGAGCTCAAGATAGAGCAGCCCAATGTTAAACCGATGTTTAATAACAATAAAATTACTCGATGTCACTCCTTACCAAATCATTATTAAAATTCATTCAGGAGCCTGAATGTAATGATAAAATAAATTATCCATCCATTTCTTCAAAAAATTGTATTTATTATATACCCCAACCCCAAATACCAAAACGAAAGACATCCGTCAAAAACCATTTTTATTTTCACTTTCTATTTTATTACTCTTTCTCGACATCGAGATT